>CANSNZ010001090.1:600000-1112978 GCA_947646795.1 Beta lomatogona
ATTTCGTTCAAGATCATATGATTAGATATATTTATAGGTTTATTTATATATAAAAAAAAGAACAATTGATTGATATAACAAAGAACATGATGTTAGTTAAATCCAAACATGTCATCAATATAAAAATAACATCTATCTTTTATCTTTAGAATGTGTTCTTTAAATAGGTTCTGTATGCTCTTTCAATATATGTTTTTTTTTTATTATCATTATATGTTCTTTTCATTACAACCTAAATTCTTATTATAAATGGACCTTAGACATGAATAGAGGTGTCAAAAACTTGGCCGACCGAAGGGGGAACCCGCATGCGACCCAGACCCAACCTGTTCCGAGCCGAGAGTGGTCGGTTGGAAAGCCGACCCATTTCGACCTAGCGTTCACCGTGCCCAGTTGAACCCATGGAATTGGTAACCCAACCTGAACTGGGCCGACCCAAGTGGACCCGTGGCTAGTTGCACCTGTGAATAACGACCCAGACCCAACCTATTTCCGACCCAAAACTAACCCGCACCCAACTTCACCCCGCCAATGACCCAGTTAAACACACCCAGTTATCACCTAACCCATTTAGCACCCGACCCAGTTGTGACCCAAACTAATTAGCACCCAACCCTGTTGTGACCCAACCCAGTTATCACCGACCCAGTTACCACCCGACCCAACTAAACCCGACCCAAAACCATTCCGACCTAATACAACCCGACCCAAAACCATTCCGACCCAACTTCACCATGTTATAAATTGACACTTTTACCCTCAATTACTGAATAACTTCAAATTTTATTACTCCATCCGTAACACATTACTTGCAACATTTGCCAAAAATGGGTGTAACATATTACTTGCAACAATTTGAAACTTTCCATATATGGCAAAATTTAGCATGTAAAATGTCCCACCCATGTGATTTATCTCTCCTACTTTTTCATAATTAATCTCCTTAACCCATATGATTTCTCTCTCCTACTTTTTCTTTCCTCAACCCATGTGATTTCTCTCTCCTACTTTTTCATAATTAATCTCCTTTACCCATACTTACCAAATTTTACCTAGGAAATCCCCCTAGTCCAATTGTTGCAAGTAATGTGTTACGGAGGGAGTAAAACAAACTATATATGACAATATACAATTTGCTCTGACCCTGGTAGGAATTTACAGATTTAACAAAATCCCATGAGAAGAAAAAAAGCGAAACTTTATTTTTGCCAAAAATTGTCGCAAACAATTTAAAGTTGACAAATTGCTTGTATTTAATTACCTAGTTAAATATAAAAGTTATATTACATTCCTAATTTAACTAAACTTTGAATAGTCAACAAATTAATATGCAAAGACATTAAAGCAAATACATCAATTAATCTAAAAAATTAAGCCACAAATTTAGAACAAAAATCAAATACATAATCTCCGTCTTTTTATATATATATATAGTATAGTGATGTCTAATTACATAGCCACATTTTACTATTATACAAAAAAAACTAACTAAACAAAAATCAGGTACATAATCTCCATCTTTTATAATGTCAGCCTCCAAATCTAGGAATCCCACCCAAAAGGTCCCAAAATGCTTCATGTTATAACAAGAAATTGAAATTTGCCCGCTTCTTCTCTACTTTCCTGACCATTCAAAAGAAATAATACATGAAATTGTTATTTCCAATTTGCTAACTAGAGTTGTAATATAATCCTCAACCATAAACAAAATTGAAATTTCCAGAAATTTTCCACAAATCTATAAATGAAACTATTAACAATAGACATTAAAGCAACACTACAACAAATAGCTTCAAAATTGCCCTCTTTGATACAATATTTCTCTTCTTAAAAATTGCCCTCACGTTGCCCTCATAGCCCCGTTGTGTTAGGTTCCAAGGGCAAATCTCATATTTTTGCCCTCTTTGATCCAATAAAAAAAGGGCAAAAAATTTTGCCCTCTTTGCTTCATCAAGCAAGGCGAATAAAGTTGCTCTCTTTGATCATAAAAAATGGCAATATTTTGCCCTCTTTGCTCAAATAAGGAAGCCAAACACACTTGTCTTATTTGGTCAGCAACAAGCAGGGCAAAAATAAGATGTTGCCCTCTATGTGCACAGTCAAGCAAGGTAAACATGAAGTATTGCCCTGCTTGTATTTTTTTGGGGTATATTACTAGTCATCATCTGAATAACCAATACATTGGAGATCAATCTCATTTAAATTGAGAGATAAACCTTGTACATTCCGCATAACACCCATGGTACCAAGGGAAATTTTCAAGATATTTGGCATATATCCTGACTTTAGTGAAATCATAGGCACATTCTAAGGTATACATCTATCAAAAAACACAAAACTGTTTCAAGATTGAGCAGGATAAAGGTATTGTACTTTTCTAACTACTTCGAGTACACTGAAATCTAAAACACTGAAATCATTGACACATTCAAAATTAGACCAAATTAGAATTTTACAAGTCAGGTAACACATGAATAAAAAATCATCAAACAATTAATCTCAGGAAGTATACAGGTAAATCAACCAATTGTGCACTCATAATAAAGTTTAATAAAGCAAGCAAACTCTTAAGTATTTGAAGCAACATATAGTACTAACCAAAGGGAGATGCAAAAGCATGTATATGTTACCTGATGTAACTCCAAGTGTATTCATAATGAGCTCAAACTTCCTTTCCATTTTTCCTCTTTTTCTTGAGCGTCCTTTTCCTTTCTCTGAATTTCAGCTTTTAGAAACTCAATTTCAACTTGCATTGCAGTCTTATCACTCTTAAGTTGTTGAATCTCAGCTTCCATTTGTACTTTTCTTTCTTCCCACCTTTGTCCACCACCGGATGACCTTTACCGAGACCCTGTCCATACCCCGAATAATGGTCAAGCACCTTCATATAAGCCTCGTCTATGGAAAGATTGTAAATACGTTTCTCTTAATTTTTTTTTATCATGTAGTCTTTTGAATTCATTGAACTTTACTTCACCCTCATCAAAATTGCCATCTCTATGCCTTTAGTGACCAAATATAAACAAAGAAACTTGTTAGAAAAATGTCATCTTAATTAAAGTTAACCATTTATTTGACATAATGAATGGAAATATAACTTACAGTTGTGTTTTGTTCCACAATCTCAAGTAGATTGGGTCTTTATTAGGTTTCGTTTGCGTTGTTGCAGCAGAAGTAGATGTATTTGCTTCAAATTCAGCCCCATTCTCGGCCTCAACACTAGACTTTTCCTCTGCCTCAACCTCCTAAGTTAAATGAATGAAAGACTTTTATAGATAGAGAAAAAAAATGCAGCAGATTTGAGCACAGATTTATAGAGAGAAAAAGTAAATGACTGAACACTCTCAATCCCCCCACCCCACACACACACACACAAACAACCCCCTTAAGCTGGGAGTGAGGCAGAGGCAAAGACTCCAAGCTTGATTAAGAGACTGATGTCTAGGCACTGGTAAGAGGATCCTGAACATATCAACAACGCCAGTTAAAATATGAGCAACAGAACTTGTTGAGGTAAATTATCTCCGAGCAATATTGCATGTGATTGGAAGGTCATCCAGATTTATGAGAATCAATGTTGAGGTGGTCCCCTACCCAACTTATCATGGTTAGCACTTATAAATTTAGTCCAGGTTTTTACATCAGGGTTGCTGAAAATTTCTAACCAACCAATAAGATTTCAGGTAAAGTGTCATAAATATGATTTGAACTTACCAACTCGTAAATAATCCTAGCAGCATGAACTAGATTGAACTACATTGCATATATTACTTGGCAAATAATATACATTACTATGTACAGCATCAATTGAACTACTTTAGTTTAACACAACAAGTCCACAACCACACTTGAACTATTCTTTAAGTAATATATATGTAATTAACTCTTATTATTGGTCAATACCAAAGTTTTTAGTAATTCTTACTCTCTGAATCTTCAGTCTAAAGCCTGCCAAAGTGCCAATAGCTTCACGTTATCTTCATCTATGCAAATTTTTCAATATAGGATAATGACGGCACAATATCAATACTTCAAAGTATAAGAATCTGTACATCATCTATTAACAGATAAAGACTTTTTGCTTGTTTTAGTCTCATGATAATCATTTAACAGTATACATATATAGTTCAAAGAATCAAAATATACTTGGTTAATTTCTATTGTATAATTGTTCTTACTCGTCTCTTTTCATTTCTCTTAATTTCATAAAGAAGGTGAAAAATTTAACTTAAATTCATCAACTCTTTAACCTAAAATTAGCAATGCAACTCGTATCACAATTGCGCAAAAATCGATCGATTTGAGAAGAAAAGGAGTAAAAATTAACAAAAAGCAAATAATCGAGTTAGACTCTTTACCACCAATGCCGGCGCCGATTTCGACATTAACTCAGTCTATGATTTCAGAGGAGGAAGAGGAGCTCAGGGAACTTTTTCCTTCAGATCGTCGCCTCTTTCGTCAGTTCCTTGCCTTTTTCCTCAGATCTTCACCACAAACTGAGAATTTTAGGGTTTTGATCGGAAAAAATGAGAGGAGGGCTGAGAATTTTAGGGTTTGTTTTAGGGTTTTGATCGGAAATGAGAGAGATCTAAGGAGTGACTAGTGAGGAGTGAGAGAGAATAAGAGGAGAGAAACTGAGATAAGAATTCAGAAAAGGGCGAAATGAGGGGGGATAAAAAGGGGGGTTTATATAGTTAGATTTTAGGGTTAATCTCAACCGTTGGATTTTAGAGTGAAGGGCTGAGATTTTAGAGTGAAGAGTCTAGAGAGTTCTAAGGTTACTAGGTTAGAGAGTAAAGAGATGAAGGGTTCAGATTTGATATTGGCTAATCAATGGTCTCAATTCATGATCCTTGATTTATTTTTTTGACCAATGAACATCAATAGTGACCAAGCACATTGATTTCAAAATATCAATGGTTGGATTTTTATCTTTCTCAAATTAATGGTGAAGGTTAAGTATTCTATTTTCTAATTTCTAAATTTATAATTCTAGACTTCTAGTATTGATTTGTTTAGTAATTAGTAATCTACTTAAATTCCTAAATTATTATTAATATTATAAATTAATAATAGTTAGAAACTTTAGAAGTTTAATTAGTATTTTTCATTTTAAACAAGTTGATTCATGTAAAGATGATTATGAATGACGTGAAACTGTTAAGGCAAAGGTGTTATAGCGTACATACCGTAATACCGATGCGACGATACATATAGCAACTCAAAGAGACGGATAATCAAATAGACTCGAGACTCCTAAGTCCTATGTTACTATCTTAGTATCTTTTAAGATCAACAACTGAAACATCAACGATGAAAGTCGATCAATCTAATGATGCTTCGATTATTGTTAACCGTGTAATAACATCGACGATCGAGCTCTATCTTGTATAAAGAACCCCGTAGCATGAAGGATGAAAGACGATCAATCTTTTGATGGTTTTGATTAATGTCAAATACAATCAATCTTATGATCATTTGATTTATGTGAACCTTAACTTAACGAAAGTTGATTAATCTAATCTAATGATGCTTCGATGATTGTGAATCGTGTAATAACATCGAGCCCTATTTTGTAAGATAAATAACCGTAACGTGGTTTTTTAAATATGGATCATTTAATAAGATCGCATCCTATGTTATTATCTTTTAAGATCAACAATCGGAACATCAACGATCTTGATCCTCCACTGATATGAATGGTATTAACTATGATCAGTGATCTACTTTCATAGTTTCAATGTTTCATCCTCTAGTGATATGATTATGTATCATCTTGATCACAGTGATCATCTTCATATTCGATTAACATTGATCACAGTTATCATCTTCATCTTGACCAGAGTGAGTAAGTCACTAACTAACTAAATGTTTAAGTTTAATAGTTTATTGACTCTAATCAATAATCGGTATGGACTTATACGTATTAGTATTATAAGTATCAATGTATTATCACAAAATTCACAATGACTCAATCACAATTCATAATATCAGTATATATCACTATATCACATGTTAATTGTTATAACTTTCGACTTCGTAACTTTATATATATATATATATATATATATATATATATATATATATATATATATATATATATATATATATATATATGAAAACGCCAAAACGGCAATTGTAAACATTAGGCTCTCCAAGATTCCTAGTCCGCTCGAAAGACGGCTACAACCAAATAAACTCCACCTAAGTTATTCTAAGCTGACCCAATCACACCCGATGTCGCCTTGTTCCGAGAGATGATTCATTCCGACCCGAGTCATTCCGAGAGCCGATTTGTTCCGACGCGAGTCAATACGCCGGCCGGTTTGAGGCTTCAGCCGACCCAAGTCCTATCGAGAGCTGATTTATTCCGACCCAAGTCATTCCGAAAGCAGATTTATTCCGACCCAAGTCATTCCGAAAGCCGATTTATTCCGACCCAAGTCATTCCGATACCGATTTCCCTACCCAAGTCATTCCGAAAGCCGATTTATTCCGACCCAAGTCATTCCGATATCGATTTATTCCGACCCAAGTCATTCCGAAAGCCGATTTCTTCCGACCCAAGTTATTCCGAAAGCTGATTTATTCCGACCCAAGTTATTCCGAAAGCCGATTTGGGCCGACTTCACCTTATTCCATTCCGACCAAAATTCACCCAACCCAGATACCGGCCGACCCAGTTTCGAGAGCCCCTTCACCCAGTTGCACTCGACCCAAGTCGATCCGACTCACCCAGTTCCGACCCATGGCACACTCTCACCCAGATTATTCCGACCCAAATCATTCCGACCCAGGTTGGGTCAACTCAAACCCACCTAGTGATCCAGATTGACACCACTAGACATGAACAATATGTTCTTTTTTTTATTATTATCATTATGTGTTCTTTTCATTACAACCTAAATTCTTGTTATAAACGGACCTTACACGTGAAAAATATTTTACCACAAACAATATATTTTTTTTACCTAAAATATGTGTTCTTTTATTTTAAATTGTATGTTCATATACCTTGTGTTCTTTTAAAAAAACTAATTTGTTGTTGTTGTTGTTGTTGTTGTTGTTGTTGTTGTTGTTGTTGTTGTTGTTGTTGTTGTTGTTGTTGTTATTGTTCTTTGTTCTTTATTCGTTGTTCTTTGTTCTTCTTGCTCTTGTTGTTCCACCAAATACCCCCGACAAATCACGAAATTCACCATATACCCTCGATGTTTCAAATATTCACCATATACACATCGGTTTTCAAAGCGTGCACCATCTACCCTTATTCTAACGGACGTTAAGTCGCCGTTAGCTTTATTTACAATATTGTCATTATTAATTCCTAACCCTAAAATCTAAACCCTAATCCCTAAAAACTAATTTAAACCCTAACCCTAAAATCTAAACCCTAACCCACCCCCCCTCCCCTCCTCCACCACTGCAGCCCCCACCCCCTCCCCCTTGCCAGCCCCACCCCCATCCCCATCCCCCCCCTCCCCTCCCCTTTGCCGTGGCCTCCACCCTCCCCTCGCAAGAATTTGACTGAACCCGGCCCGCACCGCCCTTCCACCCTTCCAAAAAGCATCCGAACCCCATCAAAGACATCAAAGATCCATACGTTCAAGAAATCGTGAAATTCGTTGTAGATGAACACAACAAAGAAGAAGGGTCCCACCTTAAACTCGTCAAAATCGTCAAAGGTGAATCGAAGGTTGTCTCCAGGCACTAATTATCATCTTACTATTTCTCGCGAACGATTCTCAACATTATGTCGTCGTTGTTTATGATAAGTCGTGGCAACATCGGAGGAGCCTCACCTCCTTTTATAAATCTTTGAGTCGGCAGCACGCGGTGCATGTGAGAGAGGAGAGGGTGTCGGGGAGAGAGAAATCGCAGGGGGAGAGGGTGGAGGTTGGGGAAATCGCGGGGGTGTGGAGGCTGGGAAATCGGGGGGAAGGGGGGGGGGGTGGGGGTGGGGCTGCGGTGGTCGAGCGGAGGGGGTGGGGGTGGGGCTCGGGGTGGAGGGGAGGAGGTGGGGGCGGGATTGGGGTGGGGTTGGGGGGAGGGGAGGGGGTTGGTTAGGGTTAGGTCCTTAGGGGTTAGGATTAGGGTTTGGGTTTGGGTTTGAGTTTGGGTTTGGGTTAGGGTTTGGGTGGGGGTTAGGTTAGGGTTTGAGGGAGGGGGTTAAAAATGGCAAATTTGTAAATATCGCTAACGGCGAGTAAACTGCTGTTAGTAAAAGGGCATTTGGTGAACGTCTTCGGAAACTCAGGGGTATATGATGAATATTCTTAACATTGAGGGTATATGGTGAATTTTGTGATTTGTCGGGGGTATTTGGTGAAAAAAACCGTTATCATTATTATTAAAAGTTGTGCATAGTAATAAAATGATAGTAATAGTAATACTAGTATTGAAATACAAAGTAATAATAATATTAGTAATAATATGTTTTACAAAAGATAAGTTGATAGGCGTGTCGCGTACCTAATAAAAATAACCTAACTATTCATCCTAACTAATGTAGTCGGGCAAGTAAGGTCGAATCCCAAGAGACTAATTGATTCAAAGTAGTTATATTGACTCTAATTAACGCTAAGCAAGTAATCAAAATAAGTGATGATGAAGTAATCTAATTAACTAAATCAAATGAAATTATTAAGAGTGAATCAAGAACTAAATACATCTAGGTTTAAGTATCCCCACTAACACGAATTAATGACACAAACAATCCCTTTTCCCTTAATTAATTAATAGATAATTCATAGGATAGACGCACCCTAATGATACTAAGGATTTCTTTCGATCAATCAATAGCTTCCTTAACAATAATGCAATCGTGCCTATTTTCACGGAGTCATGCAAATTAAGGAATTTAAACATAGCATCCTAACATCCTAATAAATTCCATCAACTACTTTCGTGACGATTTCCCTTATCTTAAATTAGGGTTCTAGATTCGATTAAGAATCAACTTTCGTTGCAAAAATAATCACATCCAATAAATACTACTATGTCTAGTCATATATTGATACTAAAACCAACCCTAAAATAAATGAATCATAACTTAATCAAGGTTTGGGAATTGGGAATTAAACGTGTGTCAATTCATGTTAGGGTTCAACCTAACCCTAGAATAGGGAACTACTTACACATGATGATTGAATAAACGAAATAAAGATTAAGAGAAAGCATGATTAATAATCAAAATTATAAAAGAGAATACTTGAATTGATGATGGAAAGATTAAGTCTTGAATAGTTCTCCAAAGCTAAAACAAACGTTCCATGAGAGAGAGAAAATAAGAAGTCTTACTTGAATAATGAATCTAATTAGAAAAACCCCTATATAAAATTGTAACTCCTAATACTAGTAGAATTCTAAGTTACAAGATAAGGATGGTCCACTAAATCATTAAAAGACTCGGAATTTAGCAATCCGTGCGCGTAGCACCTTCAGGCAAATTGGGCCAACTTGCGAAGCCCATATCTCACATAATATAACTCGCCTTGGGCTGTGCAACCTATTGTTGGAAAGCTCTTCAAGCCTACATTCCAATGCCTCTGGAATTGTCCAATTATCATTGACGAGTCAAAAGTTATGGATAAAAGAATGACCATGACTCAATTTCCACAATTCTTTCAATCAATTCCAACTCCAATTTAGCTCCAAATTGTACTCAAATATATGTGTAACGATCCTTATCAACGTAGCTAGCTTCCAATTGCTCCTAAATACTCAAACTTGTTCAATCATACTCCAATTATGTTCTCAATACCTGAAATTCATCAAATAATACCAAAAACACAAAAGGAGTAATATTTCGCAAATTAAGTAATAGTATGTGTATACACAAATTTCGAGTCAAAATGACAAAATGTATAAGACAGGAAACAAAGTAACAAAGAAATTTTATTTCAATAAATGTATTGAGTACAATCTCTGTAAACAGTTTATAATAAAAATAAACTAAGTCCTCTGATTCTGTTCCGTAGCTTGGGAGTGACACGTGTTGATGTCGACGTGGAGTTGAATGCAGAGTGACGTTTTGTCAACGTCAACCTGAGTTTGAGTGTGGGATGACGTTTTGTCAACGTCAACTTGAGTTTGAGTTTTGTTTGAGTGTATTCGAATGAGGGCTGTCAAAAGCTTGAATATCAATCGAATGTGTTTCAGCGTATCTGAACAGTCGGCACGAATTTGATGTGCTTGTTGACTATTTACAGAGAGAATTCCCAGGGAATTTTATGAGCTCTTGAGAATAATGATTTTCTGGTCCCCTCAACTGAAGGAGGTGAGGTCTATTTATAGGGAATGGAGAACCCTTCATAGACTTGGTAGCTTATGGGCTTGGGCCCATTTATGACTTGGAAGTCCTTTTTTTTTTTTTTTTACCTTTGCCATTTGACCATTTTATTTGGACTAGAATGTTGACTGGCCCAAATAGTTGACAACCCAAATTATATTTGTTTGATTTAATTTGGATATTTTATTTAGGTGGGCTAAATTAATTAAAGTGAGCTCATTATATTCATTTTAGCTCAATAATAATTAATTTATTGTAATGTAGAACACTAATAAATTTTTAGTGTCTACAAATTGCTTTCGAGGCAGGTATCGCGTCACGAGTTGAAGTGTTTAATTGTGATAAGGTCTCGACAAATTTGAGTCTGACCTGGTAATGGTTTGACAACCACCATGCTGTTTGTCTTTTTTTGTACGTAAAGTGATAAATTTTCACAACTCTAACAATACAAGTCTTGGACTCAGCAGGAATTTCGATCTTATTTCGGTTAGGATTTCTTTATGATCGTCTAAAACAAATCTTATCTCGTATATTAGTATAAACTAACAAAACCCTGCCGGCTATTCACATGAATCCAACCTTCATTAACTTGAGATATCACTCGGTGTTGAGTTGTCAAAGGCAAACCAAATAACCAAGACTACAACTTATAGGTAATTCCTCATCTCGATTTTTCTTCTATTTATTTTTTGATATCCATACAAGTGATCCAACTCATGTGCTGCTCTATTCTTGTTGCGCCTTTTGATTGCTTTGCCGTCATTGGTATACAGACCAATACATGAAGATGCGATTTAGTTTTTTTTTTTTTTTCTTATAAATTTGTAGTTTGTTTGCCATGCATGATGATCATCAGTGGTCAACAATTAAAAGGCAGGGGTTTTTTTTTTCAAACCACACCCAGTGAGTTTCAATCTTGGCACCTTTTTTCTTTAAATATTCATGCTTTGCTCTATCTCTTGTCTTCTTGATTGGTCAGCTCTTAGTTTTGAGAGTTTGGTTTTATCTTCCGCCAAGCCAAAAACGGGCCTTGTGTGTATTGATGATTGATGATTGATGCTTGATGATCACACATACACTTGCTTTGATTTGATTTTCTTTTTAATTCTCTAACGTCGTCGTCAACATCAAAGATTTATCTTTCATCTAATACTGCCACGCAATATCCATGATGCTTCTTTTCCTTTTTTTTTATTCGTTTTCCTTGACATCTCGTATTATCAGTACCATGCATCTTCTTTGAATGATTTTTTTTTCTTTTGATTGTTTGTCTTTTGTAAGACTAATCAAGATGACTAGGCTTTTGATTTTTTTTTCTCAATTCTCTAACATCATCAAAGATGTAAAAGAATCATAAGGCTTTCCACGCCAATTTGTTACGGCTTTAGACTTTCGTCCCCCCTTTTTTTAATGGGACTTATGCCATGATCATCATTAATCACGAATATCACACAACTAAAGTGTTGGCTGACAAATTTGTTTAATGGCTTGTTCCTTTATTCTGTTGCATCAATGCCCCCGTTTTTTAGTCCCTGTTTTGCTTGTGACGAGGACAATACCACACATAATTCCTTGATTTCTTGTGTTGACACCATGAATTGTCTGCTATTGTAACACACACAATATATGTTTTGCGTCTTTTTTTTTTTTTTTTTTTTTTGATATGATCAGATACACTTACCCAATTTTAAGGGTCATATACCTCTTTTTCCCTTTTTCATTTCGTTTCAACATCATTGGATTTTGACATACTTATTTGAATTGCAGCTCGTCAGATTTTGTGAGATACTGAACTTTTAGACTATTTTTTGAAGTCCTACAAAAGCTCAAGACTAGTGAGGTAATGATTTTTTTTGTTTACACACCCTTTAGTCTAAAATATTTATTTGCATATCCTTTTTTTATTTTGTGCATGTGTGCCCGTGTATTTTCTTTTTTACTATATGACAGGTTCACTTGAAGACGGGGACTTCGTCGCGATAGGCCATATGTGCGACTATGAGCCTGTCAGGGGTGTTATTCGTATGTCTTTAGCACTGCGACAATGTCACCTCCAGACAGTCCCTTGAAGACGAAGACGGGGATTTCGTCGCGATGGGCCATATCTGCGACTATGAGCCTGTCAGGGGTGTTATTCGTATGCCTTTAGCACTGCGACAATGTCACCTCCAGACAATCCCTTGAAGACGAAGACGGGGATCTCGTCGCAATGGGCCATATGTGCGACTATGAGCCTGTCAGGGGTGTTATTCGTATGTCTTTAGCACTGCGACAATATCACCTCCAGACAGTCCCTTGAAGACGACGACAGGGATTTCGTCGCGATGGGCCATATGTGCGACTATGAGCCTGTCAGGAGTGTTATTCGTATGTCTTTAGCACTGCGACAATGTCACATCCAGACATTCCCCTGACAGTCAGTCTCACCCTCGAGGTATGTTGTCTAACCCATGTTGGTTTTTTTGTTTTTAACCAAAGAATTGCTTTTGTTTTGATGCTTTATGAAATTTTTTTTTTTTTTACGAAAACGTTTTGGCTTGAGTTGTCATTTCGTCCTTCACTGTTTGCACTCTTGTGGGCTAGGAGTTAGAACTTTTTTTTTTGTTTCGCCGTTCACAGTTTATACTCTTGCGGGCCAGGAGTATTACAATGATAATTTTTTTTTTTTTCGTCGTTCACAGTTTATACTCTTGCGGGCCAGGAGTATTACAATGATTGCAATTTTTATTTTTTGGTGTGGCTGCACTAGAGTAATTTTCATGTTACCCTAGCTGCCTACGTACTTGCAAAACATGAACAAATTGCTTTTACAAGATCAAGCCAACGTAGTTCAAATTCACATATGTTTTCCTTCAACATATGCAGTTTATCCTCTTGCTTAGGAGTTTAACAACGCTCTCACTTTTCATGAGTAGTAGCGCTTCATAAACTTGCCGTTGATAGGCCCCACACGTAATCCTTCGGCGTCAACAATTTTATATGCCCCATTAGTGTATACCTCTTTGACAACGTACGGACCATCCCATTTAGAACTGAATTTACTTCCCGTCTTGCGAGAAATAATGATGAGTCTTTTAATAGCTAGGACCATGTCTCCAACCTGAAAGGAGCGAGGTCGAACTTTCTTATTGAAAGCGCGTGACAGACGAGCTTCGTAACACTCTGATTTTTGTTGTGCTTGGAGTCTTTTTTCGTCAAGCGCCTCCAACTCAGCAAGTCGGAATTTATCATTTTCATCAGAAGTCAAGCCTTCCTGTATGACAATTCGCAATGATGGAATTTGAAGTTCTAAGGGGAGAACGGCCTCAACGCCATACACCAACGAGTATGGGGTTGCTGATTTATATGTCGTCCTGTATGCCCATAGAGCTTCCCCTATTCTTTCATGCCAATCACGTTTGGACTTGGCAACCACTTTGCTCAACAAACTACAAAGTGTCTTGTTGAATGCTTCAGCTAGACGGTTTGCTGGTGCATTGTACATTGACGATCTATGTTGGGTGAATTTAAACTTCTCACATAAACTTTTCATCAATTTATTATAAAATGGTGTCCCATTGTTAGTGACAATTCTTCGGGGTACACCATATCTGTAGATGATGTGAGTACGAATGAAGTCAATAACATTCTCCATCTTTACCTCGCGTAAGGGGATGGCCCCTGCCCATTTAGAAAAATAGTCAGTCGCTGCCAAAATATATGATTGCCCAGCAGATGATTTTGGTGTGATTGGGCCGACTACATCAAGTCCCCATGCTTCAAATGGCCAAGATGCGACTGTGGGGTGTAATGGCTCTGGAGGTTGATGAATGAAGTTAGCATGAAATTGGCAAGCTTCACATTTCTTTGCATAGTCCATGCTATTTTGTACCATGGTTGGCCAATAGTAACCCATTCTTTTAATACGGTCATGCAGTTTTGGACCTGACTGATGAGCGCCACAGACTCCAGAGAGCTTCCTCCATGGTTTGCTTTGCTTCTTCATCTCCGAAACATTTTAACCAAAGACCATGGAAGGATCGTCGATAGAGAGTCCCCTTATAATATATGAACCGTGAGGCTCGACGACGGATCTCTGTCTTATGTTTTGGATCACTTGGCAATTTTTTATGTTCCAAATAATCAATAATTTGTTGACGCCAATCTTCTTTGTCGATTTGATAGACATAGATTATGTCGACTTCTTCAGCATATTCGTCAACATCATCGTCATCAGGAGCGACAACCCATCGTTTGCAAACGGGCACAAGCATTATTTCTTTTGCCCCCTAGTGCCAAAGTGGCTGCAAGCCCAGCGAGTACGTCAGCCATCTTGTTAGCACTCTTTGGAACATGTTCTAACTTGATGGTATCAAGTTTGTCAAGCAATTGTGACGCTTGTCTTTGATAAGGGATTAGATCATTCTTTTTGACTTCGTATTCACCCGATAGTTGTTTTAGGACTAATTGGGAGTCCCCGTGAATGTTTAAGTCTCTAAGTCCCATTTCAATTGCCATTTGGAGGCCTATTATGAGTGCTTGGTACTCAAACATATTATTGGAGCACAGTTGAGTTAGCACAAAAGAGTATGGCAGTATATGCTTTTCTGGAGAAATGAAGACAACTCCAGCTCCTGCACCGTCATGACGAGCGGCGCTGTCAAAGTACATTTTCCAAGGTGGGAGTATTTCAATGAAAAACACGCCTTCACTTGGCAAATCGTCTGATATCTCCCATTCTGCAGGAACTGGGTGGTCTGCGAAAAAGTCTGCTATTGCTTGCCCCTTGACAGCCTTTTGCGGGACATACACAATGTCATATTGTTTTAAAAGCATAGCCCACTTTGCAAGTCTGCCAGACAACACAGGCCTTGAGAGGACGTATTTTATCGGGTCAGACCTCGAGATGACATGAACCGTATGAGCCTGCATGTAATGCTTTAATTTTTGAATAACAAAAATCAAAGCAAGGCAAATTTTTTCACTAGGTGAGTAATTCAATTCAGCACCCACCAAAGTTTGGCTCAAGTGGTAAAGAGCTGTCTCCTTACGATCTTCTTGCTCTTGAGCGTACAATGCCCCCAGAGATCGCTCCTGTGCTGCGATATAAAGGATGAGTGGTTTCCCTTTTACTAGTGCCCCCAAGACAGGGGGAGAAGACAAGTACTTCTTTATACTTTCGAAGGCTTTTTTACATGAGTCATCCCATTTGAACGGGGCATCCTTTTTCATGAGATGGCTGAAGGGATGACATCTTCCTGCTAGATAAGAAATAAACCTTCGAATGTAAGTGAGACGCCCTTGGAGGCCACGCAACTCCTTGAGGTTCTTAGGTTCAGGCATCTCTTGGATGGCCTTGATCTTTGCTTGGTCAATTTCAATACCTCTGTGTCTGACAATGAAGCCTAGAAGCTTTCCTGAGGTGACGCCAAATGCGCATTTGAGGGGGTTCATTTTTAATTGACATTTTCGTAGTCTTTCAAAGACTTTATGAAGGTCATGTAGATGATTCTCCTTCTTCTTAGACTTTACCACCAAGTCATCTACGTAGCACTCCACAATTTGATGCATCATATCTTCAAAAATTTTATGCATTGCACGCTAATACGTAGTTCCGGCATTTTTCAAGCCGAAAGGCATAACTTTGTAATAGAATATCCCTTTAGGGGTACGAAACGCAGTTGCTTCTTGATCTTCAGGAGCCATGTGAATTTTGTTGTATCCAGCGGTACAATCCATGAATGACAAAGCCTCATGACCAGTGGTGGCATCAATCATGATTTTTGTTACTGGGAGTGGAAAGTCATCCTTCGGACACACCTCGTTCAAATCGCGGAAGTCCACACAAACTCGTAACTGTCCATTTTTCTTTCGTACTGGCTATCCAAGTAGGATACTTGACTTTGCGAATAAATCTTGCATCAATGAGCTTGTTTACTTTTGGCTCAATTTCAGGAATTAATTATGGCCTGAAGCGTCTTTGGGATTGCTTCTTTGGACTGACACCTTTTTTGATGGCTAAGCGATGGACATCAACTTTTGGGTCGAGTCTTGGCATCTCCTTATAACTCCATGCAAATACGCCTTTGTAGTCAGAGAGTAACTTGGAATATTTTTGTTCTTCCTGTTGGGTAAGAAAAGCGCTGACGTAGACAGGGCGTGGCTCTTCTTGAGTTCCAAGGTTTAACTCTTTTAACTCATCGACAGTGGCTTGCCCCCCATCTTCAAGAGTTTTAGGAGCCTCATCTGTTTCCATCTCCTCGTCACTTTCAGGAGCCTCATGTCCTGTGATATGGTTTGAAGAAACAAATTCAACATCTTTTTATTTTTCTTGACTAGACGAACTCCTTTGGTTTGTTAACACTATGACACGACCTTTGGCTTTCAAGGGTGCATGTTCAATGATGTCTACCACCTGTGTACGCCTCATGCGAGATGGGATAACACTTTGAGGTGCGTCGTCGCCTTTGACTTCATTTTTCCCTCTTGTGATGCGACTTAGTACGGACCTTCTTTGTTGTTTATCAATTGACGTCGATGCACCAAGACGTTTAAAGACAAATGCTTTCTTCTTAGAGGATCATAGATTTTGCAAAGGTGTTTGTGTTTTTGACTTCGCACCTTCATTTAGCTCGTGTCCACCAAGTCTGTCAAAAACCGATGTATGGTCCTTTACGACGGGAGACTGCAGTCGCTCAAAGACCGATATTTTTGGCTGAGGCACATTATTTTCATCTTCATTTTCTTCAACTTCCTCCGCAGTAATATACTGCAAAGAAGAGGTTGTCCCTTTACGCCGTGCAGAAATTTTGATGGGTGTTGGGGTTTCAAATCCCAAGCCTACTTTAGTCGGACGTACCTCAACGCCATACTCTTGCAATTTCTTTTGTGTGTCATTAACTCCATGAGGATCAACCTCAATGACATTGCCCATGGGCGCTGGATTCTCAAAGTCATAACCAGACTTCGCCAATAGTTTATAAGCATTTGGGTCAAACCTACCCTTGTTAAGCCATTTTCTCCTAGATTGATCAACATATTGTGAGGTTGGAGGCTTAGCAATTTGATTGTGATTAGCTCTAGTTAAAGGAACAACCACTTCTTGCTTTAAACATTGAAGAGTAGTCTCATCTACTCCTTTTTCTTTCTTTGGCTCTACTTTCATAACCTGACACCCTGCAAAAGGTGACTCCCTTTCCTTACGACGTGATTTAGGAATGTATCGCAAGACCGGAGTCGTTACTGCCTTCTTCGTTGCTTTAATGGGTTGAGCAACAACTTCTTCTTTCACCTTTTCCTTGCATTTTTGTTGTTCCAGTGGTGGCTGATTCGCTAGAGCTTGAAGACGAGGGAATATCACCATTTTTATTTGTACCCCTTTTCCCTGTTGAAGGAATTTTAGATGGCAACATTTCACTTGAGGGTTCCCCATCTTCAAAGAACTTAGCATCGGCAAAGTACGAATCTGCCGTGCTAAAGGGTTTGACATCCCCATTTATTTTCTTCTCACCTCCACGATAAAATTTCAGGCATTGATGGAGGGTCGATGCGACTACCCCATTTTCATGCAACCAAGGTCGTCCAAGCAACATTTTATACGACATCTTTGTATCTATGACATGGAAGAGAGTAGATGATGTTAACTCTCCCATCACAAGGTCAAGACGTATTATGCCTATGGCACGCTGATTGTTCAAGTTGAATCCTTGGATCATTATACGACTATTAGAAAGATCTTCCATAGTGATCCCTAAATCAGTCATGGTGGATTTTGGCATGATGTTGAAAGCTCACTCTCTGGCAGAAGATATAACCAGAAACGAACAAGGGTCGGTTGTGAGGTTTTGAACCTAACAATAAGTCTTCATCAGTGAAGGCTAAGGCAAAATTACATGACGCGCATTTAGCCGAACTTTCTATTGGCTCTCCAGCATCCTTCACTTTGTCAAGGTATAGTTCTGGGTGCTGAAGTGCAAGAGCCACCTGTCGACACATTTCTCGAGGCAAATGAAAGATCTGCCTCCATCCCATGCGTGTAGGAAGAGCTTCCAAGATAGCCAATATCTTTGGATCTATCTCCGTCCCTAAATGTTGGACAATTACTTTGACAGAGATTTCATTTTCTTTAACAGGCTCTTGATCCTCCTCCTCTTCTTTTTCTTCTCCATCCTCAACAAATAAGGTAGCATTAACAGTAACCATAGTGAAGTAATCTTCAGGAAAGAATTCTTCTAAGGTTACAGGGGTAAGTGGATCCTGTTCAAGCAAGTCAATTGGCAGTACTTGGTGTTTAGTATGCTTTTTTGACTTTTTCTTTCCTTTCGAGCATTTTGAGCCCTTTCTTTTTTTATGCTTCTTCTTACGACAAACAGACTTTAGTTGATTCTTCGACTGTCGTCTAGGCCTCCTTCTAGTGACCAACGTCCACCCTTCATCATCCTCTCCATGTTGGTTTTCAGTTGGGACACTGTGCTCAACAAATGGCACATCATCAACTTGGAGAACCGGTCGCAGCACATGTACAATTACTGGCTCCAAACTCCCAAACTGCAGAATTTGAGCCTCCCAATAAGAATCTAACATCGCGGAGGCGTGATTAGTTTCAGCAACTTCATCAAAATCCTGTACAATTTTCCCATCCTTTGCAAGTTGCATAATTCTCTCCTTAAGTGGTATACACTTTTCTATGGGATGACTAATCAACCTGTGATACCGACAGTAATTAGGATCGGAAGTCTTACCGACCTCTGCAGGACGCTTAGCTTCGGGCAACTCAATGACTTTGTTTTCAAGCAAATCATCTAACATCCCTGATAAATTTGAGTGTGGAAATGGATATTTTTTTGCTTGGAGTTCTTTCAAGATTGGCCTATTTTTCCTAGGTTCTTGAGGAGATGAACCCTTATTCTTTTCAGTGCCAGCCTTGCTAGAGATCTTGACAGGCGAGGAGGTCGTGATTGACATTGACTCCTTAGTCGAACTTTTGGCAGTCTTGTCAGTCTTCTTAAAATCCTTCTTCTCTTTCTTGTATTCTGAAGAAGTGTTGCTTTTGCCTGTATTGTTGGCAATGGTAAGCTCCATGTCATGAGCTCGCGTAGCCAACTCTTGAAAAGTCCTAGGTTTTATACCTTGCAAGATATAAAGCAAGTCCCAATCCATTCCTTGAATGCACATCTCAACAGCAGAGACTTCAGTTAGGCGATCTTTACGCCCTAGACTCAATGCGCGCCAACGATTAATCTAATCGATGACTGGATCATCCTTCCACTGGTGAGTCTTAGTCAGTTCAGTCATACTGGCAATACGTCGAGTGCTATAGAACCTGTTCAGGAATTCCTCCTCCATTTAATCTCAACTGTCAATGGATTGTGAGGGTAAATCTGTGTACCAGTCAAAGGCCATGCCTTTAAGGAAACGAACAAATTGTTTGACCAGGAAATCATTTGTGGTACCAGCATTGTTGCATGTTTCCACAAAGTGAGCAATGTGTTGCTTAGGATTTCCTTTCCCATCGAATTGCTGAAACTTGGGGGGTTGATAGCCAAAAGGCATCTACAGTTTATCGATCCTTTTGGTATAAGGCTTCACATAGCGATGACTGCCTTGAGAACTTTCTCCAAGTTGATATTTGACAGCGTGAGCTATCAATAACTCAAGTTGTCGTGCTGTAGGTGGGCGACGAACGTCTTCACCACTATCCCCTTCACTTTCATCACCCTGTCTTGATACTGCGTCGCCTTCCTCAAGTTTCTTGTTGAGGGCAGCGATTTGCTCATTTTGGAGTCGAATTTGAGCATCTTTTTCTTCTCCATCCTTCATTAATTTTTGGAGTAGGCTATTCATTTCAGCAAGTTGTTCCTCAACTGTCTTAGCTGAGGTCACCATAACAGCAACAGTGTTCGATTGTGAAGACAACAAGGGTTCCTCTAAGTCGAAAATCGTTAGAGGTAATGAGACAGCAATATCATCACTTGTTTCATCGTCACTCTCTACATTGAGTGGATCAAAGAGAGGGCTAGTGTGAACGGTCAGCCTGTCCGACTTATTAGATGAGAGTTGCTTCCATATTTGAGAAGCAATGAATGATGGCTTGTGTTCAGCCAAAGCAGTTGAGCTAAACACGGGGGTTTCACGCTCCTTGTGTGAATCAGACATGATGGATGATTCATCAGCAGACTTAAAGAGTTTTCTCTGCCTGGTAGGAACATTTGCAGTTCGAAGCTTAGCAGCAGCGGCAACAACAGCAACCTTTTTCATTCCTCTAGTGCGAAAACCAAGAGTCATGTCATCCATAAAGTCACCCAACGTTACAGATTTTCGTAGGGTGTCGATAGAGTTTTCAGAAGATTGAGAGATGTTCTTGCTTGAGGCCATTTTTCAGGTTTGTTGATGATGACGAAACAGAGATGAGAGGCAGAGATAGTCCCACCGAGCGTGCCAAAAATTGTATACACAAATTTCGAGTCAAAATATATAAGACAGGAAACAAAGTAACAAATAAATTTTATTTCAATAAATGTATTGAGTACAATCTCTTGAAAACATTTTATAATAAAAATAAACTAAGTCCTCTGATTCTGTTCCGTAGCTTGGGAGTGACACGTGTTGATGTCGACGTGGAGTTGAATGCAGAGTGACGTTTTGTCAATGTCAACCTGAGTTTGAGTGTGGGATGACGTTTTGTCAACGTCAACCTGAGTTTGAGTTTTGTTTGAGTGTATTCGAATGAGGGCTGTCAAAAGCTTGAATCTCAATCGAATGTGTTTCAGTGTATCTGAACAGTCGGCACGAATTTGATGTGCTTGTTGACTATTTGCAGAGAGAATTCCCAGAGAATTTTATGAGCTCTTGAGAATAATGGTTTTTTGGTCCCCTCAACTGAAGGAGGTGAGGCCTATTTATAGGGAATGGAGAACCCTTCATAGACTTGGTAGCTTATGGGCTTCGACCCATTTATGACTTGGAAGTATTTTTTTTTTTTTACCTTTGCCATTTGACCATTTTATTTGGACTATAATGTTGACTGGCCCAAATAGTTGACAACCCAAATTATATTTATTTGATTTAATTTGGATATTTTATTTAGGTGGGCTAAATTAATTAAAGTGAGCTAATTATATTCATTTTAGCTCAATAATAATTAATTTATTGTAATTTAGAACACTAATAAATTTTTAGTGTCTATAGTATGCAATTATGAACTATAATGCACCTAAATGCTCATAAAATGCAACCTAAATGCACCTAATAACTATATAAAAATATGATACATCAAACTCCCCCAAGCTAAACCATTGCTTGTCCTCAAGCAATAAAACATACACTAGAGGAAAAAAGCCAAAGGGCTGTGGTCAAAAGGGGCCCAAGGGCTGCGTTTTTTGACCGCAGCCATTAGACTAGCAGCCCTTGGCATTTAGGAAGGGATGCGGTAAGGGCTGCGGTCAAGGCAAAAACCGCAGCCCTTGGTGGGTTAAGGGCTGCGGTTAAGGGCCAAAACCGCAGCCCTTGTCACCCAAAAAAATAAAAAATTAAATAAATTTTTTTTTTTTTACATTTTTTTGTCCTAACTGTTCCCAAACAGTTATATATATATATATATATATATATATATATATATATATATATATATATATATATATATATATATTAGTATCATAAATTATGTTTTTTTACACAAATATAGAGAAAACAATAACTGAATTACATTAGTTCGAGGCTGCCCTCGAGTGTTCGAATTGCAATATATGAGCAGGATCACAAACACAAACTAGCATTACAACAAATCCACCAAGACTAGCATCCGGATCCCTCGAAAGCAACTTCTCTGGAGATGATAGAACCTGGCAAATAAAACCACAATCGCTATAATTTGGAGATGAGCCCGGGGGTGTAGCGAGGGGGGCAAGGGGGTGCTTCTAGGCGGGGGGGCTGGAGGGTGTAGCGGGGGTGCATGGGGTCTTGGGTGGGGTGAGGGTGTAGCAGGGGGGGAGGTGCGGGGGTGCGGGGCGGGAGGGGCATGCAGGGGGGTGTTGGACTGGGATCGGGGTGTAGCAAGGGTTATAAACATTCAACCTATAAAGTAATAGGCAAAAGAAGAAAAAAATAATGACGATTACTGAAGAATGATGGAGAAATGTAATGTGTAAAAAATATATCAATATGCAGCTAATCTTTTTTTCTTGAAAGCTAATTTTTGAGCACAGATTCAAGCCATACCCAATTTTCAAGCCATACCTCTATATAAATTAGCTCTCTAACATCATCTTTTGCTAGTTTCCTACGTTATAATTCAAATTCTAGTTTTGAGATGGGTGAGCTGCTGTAAGGCTCACGATCAGCGTTCGATAATCCATAGGAGTATGGATCAGTTAATGCCTAACACAAACAACGAACATTGTCTGTGTTGTCATACTTGTGCAAAAGTATTCAGACAAGAATCATAACTCATATGCTTGATTTATGCTACAAAATAAAACCCTCAAGGATGCAATTCATATACCAAGAAGACAAGTAGGTATAAGATGTGTTGTGCAAACAGTTAAATGATAAATCGGCACTAGAAATATTTTATCATTGAAGAGAAAACTGTCAAAAGAATCAGCTCTAGTTCTCTCATGCCATTAACATACGGTGTTATATGAATAGCAATCAGATCTTTGTTTCTTTCCAGGTAATCACATGCGATTAAAGGAGAATGAACTTGTTGCCTTTGGAAGCAGGGGGAAGAGGAGGAGAGAGAAAGAGGGAAAGACAATTCATCCATAGCACGCTTAAGCGAAAGCATCGCAAATTCGCAGCAGAAGACGAAGAGGCAGCAAGAATATCAGAGACTTCGCGTTTTTGGAGGAGAGAGAAAGTGAGAGATGGAGTAGCGAGAAAGAGGCACGGCGGGAGTGAGACAGGGAGTCTGAGGTTAGAGGTAGCAAGGGTTAATGGGTTAGAGTAGATAATCCAATGACTAACCAAACAGAACAGAAAGCTCAAAGCGCAACAGAAAAACCTGCATAACAAAGAAAGAGACCCTGAAAAGACCCCAAAAAAAATATGCCCAAAGTGATGCTAGGAAGATAGCCCGATCCCGCAAGAGACCACAATCTTTAACCTTGTTCATCCTTTAGCCATACTACCCAGAGAATCACCAAAACCACACTACTGGAAATGATCTTATAATCCTTAAGCAGAAAACCCACCCAGTTTCACTTTCACCTGTGAGGCTTATGCAAAAGAAAGTTAGTTGCTTTGAACTGCCTGACACTTTCCAAACTAACAACCCTTTGTAGAGCAGGCAGCAGTACACAAGCAGAGCTGAAAGATAGTGCAATTCAGTTAGCAGAAATACAGCTTACCATGAGTGTCAAGCTTATACAACACTGCCACCCTTCACCCTTGTAAGGACAATTGGTGTTCTAAAAAAGAACGGAAGGAGGTATGTGTCTAGAACTCTAGATGATGTGTTTATTTATTGACGACGGGATTTGAGAAAAAGACACTACTAGAATCGCAATTCCATTCTGTAACCTCGAGATATGGAGGAGCTAAACTGTAACATAAATAGAGACACAGAAGAATAAGAGAAAGGAAGCTAGTAAGACACATATCAAAAAGCTTTCTGCTTTGCCTCAACAGCTATCTAAATCAGTGCACTGAATGTCGTTGAATGAAACTGACATGACCGATTAACTTGATGATGGTCTACAAGTGTTACATATTGTTGTAGTGGTCACATTGAAGAGAAGATTAATCTTTTTTAATTTTTGAGAGGATGTTTGAAGAGAAGATCACGGAAAAGGCCAGGCTCATTGAAGGGACCAATGCCAGCAACATTTACTGAAGACATGCATGACAGTAAATGCAAATACAGCTGCAAGCATGTCATATTCTTCAAACCTAAATCAAAAAATAAATTGAAGTTTCTACTGTATACATCGATGTTTAGTTTGATGCTAATGAACCTTAATTTTTCATAACAAAATAATTCACCTTAAAAAGCAAACAGATTATATACAAAGAGGTAAAAAAACAACAATACATATTAGGCTAAGAAATCCCACAAAATCAATTCAAGCCCTAAAACACAACAATTCCATATATTTAGCCATAGATCAATCAATTATAGCCCTAAAAACAACCACTTAATACATATTAGGCTGAGAAATCCCACAAAACTAATAACTAACTTGATTCACCAATTCAATCAAACCAGCACCATGATCCCAAAGGGGCTACAATGCCCATACTAATTCCTCGAACAATCATCTTCAACTAAGGGGGAAAGGGGGATAAATAAGGTTCATCCTCGAACAATCAACATCGGGGTAAAATGATTCTAATTTCTAAAACATAACTCGAAAAATAGAGCACAAAAAAAGAGTTAGAATAAGACATACCCTTTCTCATACTCCAGAGATACATTACAAGTCAATATGTAACAATTGTCTCATCTTTGCTTCATATACAGGGTCCCTCCACAGATACATAAATCAATATATCAGATTTCCAACTCAAGTATATGGAGTACCATATTCCAGATAAAATTTGAAGTTTTCTTTATATGTTAACAGATAAATTGATAAACACAAAAATCAAAAATCTAACATTGTTCGAGAAGGATACAATGAAACTGCCATAAGAAGATAAACCACTTTAAGCCTAACATTTAAAGATTGTTTGTATTCTTTTTGTCACAAAAGGGAGGAAGAGAGCGGAAAAGAAAGAAAGTGACTTCTGCAAAGTTCAGTTTAACTGAAGGAAGGGATGGACATGGAGCAGTCATTATAGTTTATGAAGAGTAACACATGCTTAAGACGTAGTCGAAAGCTTCATTACTATGCACATCGACATTACCAAATCACACTTTGTTACAAAATTATTCTAAAAAAATTACAATTGTGAAACATGCTATAAGGATATGAACATTCATGGAAACAAATTGATCAAATAGTACCACCCAACATATTTGGACTACTCACTACTTATATCAGTACATGACACGCATAGCAAAAACAACCAAGATCGTCCTACAATACTTCAAATATTATAAGCATAATGCAGCAACATGATCCACAATAGACAAACACAATGTACTATAAGGCAACAAAATTCTAGTACTACTAAGAATTTAGCTCACCTCATTCGACCAGCTAAGTAAAGATTGCTTAACTTTTTCCATAACCATAGTCTTTCCAGTCCCAGGGCATCCACACACATATAAGCTCCCTGGTTTCCGTCTTTCGACATTCGTCTTGCAAAACTCTAGAACCTTATTTGATTCTTCTTCCCTACAAACCACGCCAGACGGTGTTGTCGAGACGTGCAAAGCCTCTTTTACAACTCTCATTTGCTTAGAATCTATCCATTAATCAATAAGGTTCAACAGAATTAGCACTTTCCATCCAACAATTCACCAAAAGCTAACATGAATCTGAACTATTGACCAAATGCAACTAAATAAATGAGCTATAAGTTGTATAAATATAACCAACATGAACTATTATAAAGTATTAGACTATTAGAAGATGATGCAAATGATGAATGCACAAACAGTGGCGTTTAAACAATGATGCATCTTCATTATGTAGCTCAGTAAATCTCCATAAGACACATCAATAGGACTTTCAAATCTACACAAGCAAAGAACAAGAGGCATCCAAGAAAGTTTAGAAGAGATCAAGAAGTACAAATTGATGCAAAATTCTAAAAGGCGCCCATTTGGAGAGAAGGTAATGGAATTGCACAAGAAAAAGAGCAAAGAGTCGCACATATAAACCCTTTATCCCTAGATTATAGCGCACATACAAGACAGTAAACAAAATTGAACATAATCAGAAGCAGAAAATGTCAGCAATCTACAAAACGAACGAAGAGAGAGAAACTCGAGCGATTTTGCGAAACTACAACAATTTCAAACCATAGATCCACGAAAATCATTAAAAAAACAGCAAAATCAGGTAAAAACTCAAAATCAAAAGAGAGGAGAGAGAAAGTACCTCAGCGGCGTGTTCGCGCGACAAAAACGAAAGGAGGAGGAGAGTGCGGGTGAGAGAAATAGACGGCGCTGAGCAGAGAGAAGAGTGAGGGAAGGAGGAAAACGAAAATGAAAACGCAGCACCGGCGGTCGGAGAACAGCAGTGACAAGGCGGCGACCACAACCGAGGTCTGATAGAGAGGGGTAGGGGCTTGAGTGTATGTGAGAGAGAGAGAGAGGGGGGCAGGGGTGTGTGTGAGAGAGAGAGAGAGGGGGGCGGGGGTGTGTGTGAGTGAGAGAGAGAGAGAGAGAGAGAGGCGGGGATTCATGAGCAGGTGTGGTGTGAGTGTGGGAATTGCCAAGTGAGGGAAGCTTTAGGGGGGGAAATGAAAAGTTGAAGGGCTGCGGTTGTTCAATAATCGCAGCCCTTCGTAATGAAGGGCTGCGATTTTTGGGCTAACCGCAGCCCTTTGTAATTAAGGGCTGCGTTTTTCATATAACCGCAACCCTTGCACCGCAGCCCTTGGTGTTTTTTCCTCTAGTGATAGGCATTGGAAAAGAAAGACAACCTATAATATAGGACTAGGATAGGGCCAAGCACACAACTGAGAACACGAGAGATACAATTACTACACGAAACAAGCATCGCACAATCTCGAACAAAGCCGCATAGCACGTCATGTAATGCAATCAACTCTCCAATCATATCACAAATCATCTCCCCCAAGCTAAATTTAACCAAACCTGAGAGAGCTCACTATAGTTATGTGCACTCATGCTCTCATGTGTTTATGGCATAATCATTGTCACTCAACCTAAACCATGTCGACTCAAATGAAGCATTTACTCTTTAACTTTGACTATCGACTCACTATCCACTCGAAATTATAGCGCAAAAAGATCATGAGGACTTTCAAGGTTGTAATGAGGCTGAGGTTAAGGGTATGGGAAAATATTTAGGAATGTAGTGCTAAAAGCCAAGGAGGGGGAGCATCATACTATTGAAAACATGACCAAGAAAGGTCACAACAACTCCACGCAACAACCAACAATCTCTTCATACTTAAAATATTAAAAAAGCTATCGCGGCGCATAATTAGGTTTCCTGCTATTGTGCGCTGATCGAACTTTATGGCTCGGAAAAAGAAGACGGCGGCGACGGAGAGTAGTACTCCAGTGCCGGAAAAATATGGTGAAATGATTGCTAGGGAGGGGAACTCAATCCAACCTAGTATTGGTGGTCAATCCAATGGAACAGTAACTCATACTGATAATGATGCAACAAATCTGGAAAATCAATCGATTCCAATCGCAGAAACTTCGATGGCGAATGAAGCTATGCAAAACTGGAAATCTTTCACAGCTCAGAGTAGAATGTCGGATAAAGGTATGGGTCTCAAATTCATTGCTTCTGAAATGGTTGATGGTTAACCCATAGCTAAACTAAATAAGAATGAAGTTTCTAAGCTTTGTGAAATATGGGTTAACTCGATTATAGTTTATATTGTGGGTCAAAATCCTACTCTTACTGCTTTGAGTTCATATGTGAAGAGTCATTGGAATCTCTTTGTTGAACCCAAAATCTTTAAGCATGAAGAAGGGTATTTTGTTGTCAAACTGAGTAATAGAGAAGATAGGGATAGGATTTTGTTTTCTGGTCCTCACATATTTTTTTGGCAAACCTATGATTGTGAAACAATGGTCCTCGAGCTTCAATTTTCACTCTGAAATCTTGAAAATTGTCCTTATTTGGGTGAAATTTCCCAGTCTTCCTCTTCATTATTGGAGTGGTGATTCACTTAGTAGGATTGGAAGCCTTTTTGGTATTCCCATTTATGCAGATGAATGCACCTCTAAGGCCTTGAGGGTCTCTTTTGCTCGAGTTTTGATAGAAATGGACATTACTAAAGAGATCCCTAAAGAAATTCAAATTGTGGAGCCTAATGGTACCTCCTTCTCTCAAAAAGTCACTTATAATTGGCTTCCACCTTTTTGCTCTAAATGCTTGATCATTGGTCACAACTGTGTTACCTCAGGCCTTAAATTGAAGCCACAAAATAAGGTGGTTCAAAAATGGGCGCCCAAAGCTGTCACATAGGTTGCTATGATTGAGAAACCAACAGAAGCAGTGGTTATTACTGGTCCAATTCCTCCCACTGGTGATCCTGTTGTGCTAGTAGATGCTGGTTCAACTAGTGATCCTAGTGCTACAGTAGATCTAAGTAAGGAAGTGACCCCAGTAACCACTCCTAGTGCTCCAGCTCAGAAAGAGACTGAGGTCTTCTCTGAAGATGAGGGTCCTTGGAAATTGGTCACAAGAAAATCTAAAGGTAAAAGCAAGCAGCTTGCTTATCATCCTGTCAGAGCAGTGAGGTTTCAGCATAGTGGCCACAGTGGACAAATCTCAGGTATTCCTGGGGGTGCTAAGGGACCAAACCCTTATTAATCTTAATGATGATGACAACATGGAATGTGAGAGTGCTTAATGATCCTCTCAAACAAAAAGAAATAAAACATTTCTTAAATCATCATGGGATTCATCTTTGTGCCCTTTTTGAGACTAGAGTGAGAAGAAATAATGCTATTAAAGCTAGAAAGAAGTTTGGTGATGATTGGTTATGGGAGGATAATATTGATCACTCTCCTAGGGGTATAATTTGGATAGGATGGAAGCCAAGTATCCTGAAGCTTTATGGTAGAGGTTGAAAATGTTGCTAGTAGTATTCAGTTTTGTATGGCTGCAGTGTATGGATTACACACTATTCAAGATAGGAAAGCTCTCTAGCAAGAACTTTTGCAAATCACTGAAGAATGCACTAAGCCTCTCATTTTTATTGTTGACTTTAATGCTATAGCTCAGGCTGTTGATAGAATGAATGGTGCTCCTGTCTCTGAAGCAGAAACTCAAGATCATTCCAACTTCATTCTGGAAAGTCAGATGATGGAAACCCCATCCAATGGCCTTTTTTACTCTTGGAGTAATAAAAGCATTGGAAATGACAGAATCTCTAGCAAAATTGACAAAGCTTATGTCAATGAGTTGTGGACTATGAGATTCCCTGACATTTCAGTTCAATATATGCCTAGTGGAATATCAGATCATTCTCCTCTCTTGGTTGATTTAGAGACAAATGACAGGGGAGGTGGAAGACCTTTCAAATTCCATAACATCCTAGCTGAACATAAGAACTTCCTTGATGTAGTTCAATCAGCTTGGTTCTCTGTTGATGGTCATTTTAAAATGCAGAGTTTGTGGGCTAAGTTAAAGGCAGTTAAATCCTCTGTCAAGCAACTTTACCACTCTGATTACTCTCAAGCCTCCCTGAGAGTTGATGAATTCAGGCAAAAACTTGCTACAGTGCAAGCTCTTCCTAATATCTACCAGAATGCTGACCTGCAGCTGGAAGAAAAGTTTTATCACAGCCAATTCAACTCAAACATTGGATCAGAGTTGATGACAATATTTGGAAACAAAAATCAAGGGTTAACTGGCTTTCTCACTGTGATACTAACTCAAAGGTTTTCTTTACTTATGCTAAAGTAAGGAAAGCTGGGAACAATATCACTCTCTTACAGAATGATCAAGGGGTGATGCTGCATTCTCCCGAGGAAATTCAAAGTGAACTTGTTAACTTCTATAAAAATTTGCTTGGGGCCAGAGCTCACTCTCTTGGAGCAATTGATTTGGTGACCATGAGAGCTGGTCCTAGGCTAAGTCAGGCTGCTTGTAACCTGTTAATTCAACCCATCTCCAACCAGGAAATTGATAAAGCTCCTAGGATTGATTGCTTCAATTCTTTCTTTTTTAAAAAGAGTTGTAATGTGATTAGGGGTTCTGTGTATGATGCTGTGAAAGAATTTTTTGATAAAGCTTTGTTTCACAAGCCTTTGAACTCTACATCTATTACTCTCATCCCAAAAGTGGAAAATGCTATTCATGCCAAAGAATTCAGACCAATAGCATGCTGCACTATCATCTACAAAATTATCTCAAAGATCATTACCAACAGGCTCCAAAGTTTTATCAATGAAGTGGTAAATGATTCTCAAGCTGGCTTTATGCTTGAAAGGCATATATCTGACAATATCTTACTAGCAACATAATTGATCAGAGGTTACAATAGAAAAGGTATGTCCCCTAGATGTTTTTATCAAGGTTGACATCAAGAAGGGTTATGATTCTGTAGAATGGCCTTTTCTTCAGAGTATGCTCTGTGAACTTGGTTTCCCTAGCAGATTTATTGACTGGATTATGGCCTGTGTGCATAATGTCTCATATTCTATCTTGCTTAATGGTAAGCCTGCTACTCCTTTTAATGCCAAGAAAGGTTTGAGACAAGCAGACCCCCGTCTCCTTTTTTATTTGCTCTCAGCATGGAATACCTTAGTAGATGCTTAGGTGATTTGAAGAATAATCCTGACTTTAACTTTCACCCAAAATGTGAAAGACTGCATCTGACTCATCTGATGTTTGCTGATGATCTGCTTCTATTTGCTAGAGCAGATCACCGCTTTGTTACTAAGGTGATCCAAGCTTTTATGAAGTTTTCTAAGATTTCTAGGCTTCAGCTAGCCCTGAAAAAAGTAGCATCTATGTTTCTGGTGTTAGTAATGTTGAATCTCATGATCTGGCTGCTGCTTGTAATATGAACCATGGTTCTCTGCCTTTGAAATACTTAGGGATTTCCCTAAGCTCTAAGAAGCTCAATTTCACACAATGCAAGCCTTTGATTGATAAAATTACTGCTATAGCCCAAGGCTGGGTTGCTAAACTTCTTTCCTATGCTGGCAGACTTCAACTTGTTAGAAGTATCCTCAGTAGTATGCAAAATTACTGGGGTCATATTTTTCCTCTGCCTAAGAAGCTGATCAAAGCAGTGGAGAGTATATGTAGAAAATTCCAATCGAATGGTAACACTGTTGATTCCAAGAAGGCCCCTGTTGCCTAGTCAACTTTACACCATCCTAAAGCCAGTGGAGGATGGAATTTAGTGAACATGACTTTGTGGAACAAAGCTGCATCTTAAAACTCCTCTGGGCAATTGCCTTCAAGTCTGACAAGTTATGGGTTAAATGGGTTAATGCCTACTACATTAAAAGGTTTGACATCACTACACTGGCTGTTAGTGCCAACTCCTCTTGGTTGTTGAGGAAGATTATAGTTAGCAGGGATCTTTTAAATGCTATTGGAGGTTGGTCTACTGTCACTATTGCAGGCAATTTCAGCATAAAAAAAGCTTATAATCTTCTCCTAGGCGACTTTACTAAAGTTGAATGGAAAAGATTGATTTGCAACAATCAGGCCACTCCTAAAAGCAAATTTGTTATTTGGATGGCTTTACAGAATAGACTTGCAACCACTGATAGACTCAGTAAATGGAACATTTCTTGTAGCAAAGAATGCAGATTATGTGATGCTGCTGATGAATCTTCTCATCACTTAATTTTTGCCTGTCCTTATGTTGCTGCCATTTGGGCTCAAGTGTGCCAAATTCTTCATATTGCTAATTCTGTTGGATGTTTTGATATCCAGAGAAGACATGCTATTACTAAAGCTCGAGGCTGTAGCAGATTGGCTAGATTATACACTATATGTTTCACTGAAACAGTCTATGCTGTGTGGAAACAAAGAAATAACAAGATTTTTAATGGTAATTGTCTTTCTAGTTTGCAGGTTGTGAAAGATATCATTTTCAATGTTGCTTGTAATTGCAAAGGAAATGATAGAATTTTTTTGATGATGTAAGGTCTCTGGTGTCTGTTGTTGGCCTGTGTGCAACTTCCGTTTTTGTTGCCTCCCTTCTGAGTCTGTTCAGGTGGTGGCTTGTCTGTGGTATTTGGTTGTAACTTCTTACCAGTCTTTTTTTTGGTAGTCAATAAAAATTTTGAATTGCCAAAAAAAAAAAAAAAAAAAAAACAACCAACAATCTCCAAAATTTACCAACAACACTTTTGCTTACTCAATTCAAAATAAAACCTTTTTTTTTCTTTCACCTTATTCACAACTTTCTAAATTCACTTTATTATTCTCCATTTCATTTTTTACTTTTTTTTTTTCAATCATTTCAGTTGCCTTTTTTTCTTCAATCTTTTCACTTCGAGCTTACTACACATATAACTTCCCGCAATTGTAAACACCATGATGAGCACATGTTCCACATAAGAGAAACGCATAACCACAACTAGTATTTGATCCCCCAAGCTAGGCTTGGGATAAGAAACCATGTGAGGCTAAGGCTTGTAATGTAAGGGTCAGTAACCAAAAGATACATAAAAGGCTCAATGGGGTTAGAGACGGAAATTATGATGACAAGAATTGATTATGGAGCTCGAAACTTGAAATAAAACGCCTCAATCATATCAAATTGCTTATAAAGTGAAGTGTCAAAGAGTACCAAGTCAAAGTCAAGATCCTTGCAACAAATGAGGAACTAATCACACATGAAAGAACATAACTGACACAGATACGTCAGTTTATAGGCACAAAGGCTCACTTGGGTTAATGTCAAAACAGTCAAGTTAAATCGAGCCAGAGAGAGATCAACCAGTCCTACCATAAGCAATTAATCGCAATACAATCATGCTATGAAGAATCATGAACAAGATGAATTACGCTTAAGGCTGTAGTAAAGATATCAACAGGGTTCTTAAATAGTGCTAGCAATAGTCCCATAGATGCAACTACATGAGATAAGATCTAATATGCTAATGCAACTAAGAAAACAGTACAATTTTTTTCATTACATGTAAACTCCCACTCCTAATAAGTGGTACAAACCGTGGAACATCCTATGAAAGCAATAAATCTACACTAGAAAGCAATAAAAGATAGAATATAACGAGGTTGCTAACTCGTTCCTCAGCTTCGCAGTCTTTTCTTACCCCAAAAACTTCACCAAGAATGCTTTGGCAAGTTTCCCCCATGTATCAAAAGATCCGACACCTTCATCTCTCAACTACTCCTTTGCCCTATCTCGAAGAGAGAAAGGAAAAAGGCGTAATCGAATAGCATCCTCACTCACATTGTTGATTTTCATTGTATCGCATTTCTCCAAGAAACTGGCCATATGGCTTACAGGGCATTCATTGGGTAACCCTGCAAATGAATCATTGGAGATGAACTGGATGAATTGAGGCTTAAGTTAGAAATTTGCAGCAGTGACGGCCGGTCGAACAATGCTCGATAATGCACCAGTTGTAGTGTCTGGTACACCATACTCTCAAAGAGTTTTAGTTGGTTGTTTACTCATTGCTTTCTTCTTATTCTTATTTCGTCTCTTTGTGCTTCCTTGCTTGCGTGCAGTGGCTTCGATTTCAGGGTCTAGAGGAATCAAATTTTATGGACCTGTACGTAGAGTTTGCATGCAACAAAGAAAAACTAGAAACAAAAGATCAAATCAACAAGAAATAATAGCCGAAGCAACAAACTAAATAAAAGAAAGCTTAGCAAAAATAAATCAAAAATAACTAATTTAAACACCGTTAGTCCCCGCCAACGGTGCCAAAATTTGATAGGCGTGTCGCGTACCTAACAAAAATAACCTAACTATTCCTCCTAACTAATGTAGTCGGGCAAGTAAGGGTCGAATCCTAAGAGACTAATTGATTCAAAGTAGTTATATTGACTTTAATTAACGCTAAGCAAGTAATCAAAATAAGTGATGATGAACTAATCTAATTAACTAAATCAAATGAAATTATTAAGAGCGAATCAAGAACTAAAGACATCTAGGTTCAAGTATCCTCACTAACAAGAATTAATGACACAAACAATCCCTTTTCCCTTAATTAATTAATAGATAATTCATAGGATAGACGCGCCCTAATGATACTAAGGATTTTTTTTTTATCAATCAATAGCTTCCTTAACAATGCAATCGTGCCTATTTTCATGGAGTCATGCAAATTAAGGACTTTAAACATAACATCCTAACATCCTAATAAATTTCATCAACTACTTTCGTGACAATTTCCCTTATCTTAAATTAGGGTTCTAGATTCGATTAAGAATCAACTTTCGTTGCAAAAATAATCACATTCAATAAATACTTTTTCTAGTCATATATTGATAATAAAACCAACTATAAAATAAATGAATCATAACTTAATCAAGGTTTGGGAATTGGGAATTAAACGTGTATCAGTTCATGTTAGGGTTCAACCTAACCCTAGAATAGGGAACTACTCACACATGATGATTGAATAAACAAAATAAAGATTCAGAGAAAGCATGATTAATAATCAAAATTATAAAAGAGAATACTTGAATTGATGATGGAAAGTTGAAGTCTTGAATAGTTCTCCAAAGCTAAAACAAACGTTCCATGAGAGAGAGAAAATAAGAAGTCTTACTTGAATAATGAATCTAATTAGAAAAACCCCTATATAAAATTGTAACTCCTAATACTAGTAGAATTCTAAGTTACAAGATAAGGATGGTCCACTAAATCATTAAAAGACTCGGAATTTAGCAATCCGCACGCGCGTAGGCAGCTTCAGGCAAACTGGGCAAACTTGCGAAGCCCATATCTCACAGAATATAACTCGCCTTGGGCCGTGCAACCTATCGTTGGAAAGCTCTTCAAGCCTACTTTCCAATGCCACTAGAATTGTCCAATTATCACTGACGAGTCCAAATCTATGGATAAAAGAATGACCATGACTCAATTTCCACAGTTCTTTCAATGAATTCCAACTCCAATTTAGCTCCAAATTGTACTCAAATATATGTGTAACGATCCTTATCAACGTAGCTAGCTTCCAATTGGTCCTAAATACTCTAACTTGTTCAATCATACTCCAATTATGTTCTCAATACCTGAAATTCATCAAAGAATACCAAAAAACACAAAAGGAATAATATTTCGCAAATTAAGTAATAGTATGAAATTATGAACTATAATGCACCTAAATGCTCCTAAAATGCAACCTAAATGCACCTAATAACTATATAAAAATATGATACATCATAAGTTCAGATCAGATCATATTAGATAAGTTCAGATCAGATCAGATCATATCATATCATATCAGAAAAGAAAAAATAAGTTCAGATCAGATCAGTAAAATAAGGTGAACTAAACATAGCCTTAATGTTAAGGCAAGCCTATCATTATGTTTTGAGACATAAGTTTGTTCAAAAGTGTCAAGCTAGCTAGCATGTCCGAACCTTTTATGTCAAAGCCATTGGTTATTCTTATAAAGAGCTCACAAACAGGTGGTCTTGTTTTCAGGCATATGTTTTAAGTAAGTGATACATCATCTCTCCTGGTTTCCCGACAAACAAGGTCACTTGTTTGAGCATTGACTATGTAACAAAGATCAACTTGAAATTCCACACTATTTCATTTGTCACATAGTTGAGAAATATTTAAGAGGTTATTTGACAAACCTTCAAAATTTAAACATCATCAATAATGAGAGTGTGACTTAATTAGTAACCTTACATACTCCTTGGATGGCTCCTTTACTATTATTTTCAAACGTCATACTCCCACCATCATAAGCTACAAGTGAAAGGAATTTATCTTTATTCCCGAACATGTGTCTTGAGCAACCACTATCCAAATGGCAACAGTTATTTTCCTTCACTTTAGCCTGCAAGAACAGTTCAAACATTAGTTTTGGGAACCAAACTTGTTTGGGTCCCTTTCCACAAGCAGTTGACTTAAGTAAGTCTTTTGCTTACCCAAACTTGCTTAACATGCCTACCATTTATGAAACACTTTATTTCCTAATTGTGCATTCATAAAACTTCTGAATTTAATTTGTACCACAGTGATACAACACATGCATATCCTTTTCAAGGACATACTTACCACTTTTAAATTTCTTGATGCAAGTGGTTTCTCTAAAGCATCAATTGGTCTGTTCCTGTCACCAATATAAACGAGACCTGTTTTTCCTGCATTTCCTCCCATTGAGGTCATCTTTTCTATGGTGATTCTGGCATGGAGTAGTTTGTTGACATGCTTTTTGGCAATTGTCAAGTTCATTTTATTTGGTTTTAAGCATTTTCATAAACAGTTGATCTTATTGTTTGCAGCAATGAAATCTGAATTTAATTTTCAAAATCCATTTCTAACTTTGAAACCAATAAATCATTTTCCATGTCAGTAGTACTAACATATTTTCTCTTTTTGAGTAACTGCAACTCAATTTGCAAATCACAAATCCTTATCTCATAATCACCTACCAAGAGACACACATCCACATTAGGGACACTGCTAAAAATAGTTGAATGTAAAGCTTTAGCTAGAACAAATTCTTTATCTAATTCTTCAGCGTCATCAATCAAAATATGGAACGTACGCTACAATCCAAATTTACTTAAAGCATTTGCTCTAACTTTAGCTTCCTCAAAATTAATTTGATCTTTCGAGTCTTTTGAAGAGTTAAGTGGGAAAACAGTTGAATCTTCTTCACTATCATCTCTAGGAACATCCACATCCTTATTTAGTGAAGACGATTTAATAGTTTTCAACTCAACTTTGCATTTATCTAGAGAGACTTCCAATTCAACACCTTCATCTTTTAGATTAATGGAAATTCTTCCAAGTGATCACAATTAGCGCTACCAATTTCACATTCACGCTTTTTTTTTCTTTTATCTTGCTTTTGCCAGTTACTTAAGCTTCACTTAACTCAAGAACTTGATGCAAAGTTGCTTTAAGACGTTCAATCATATTATCTGTATCATATCAATACATATCTTCACTAATTCAAGAGATATTTACATGATGATCCCTTAATTGATCTTTCTTTGCCATAAAGCATAAGCCAGATGAGCTGGTTCCCCTTTTTGAAACCCCTTATGTCGTTGTACTTCTGTTGTTTGTTAGTCCATTGTGAACAACCCTTGATTAGATTTCCAGTGCCATCACATTTAAAGCAAGATGCACTTGGAGAGTTAGATGTTGAAAAACCTTTGCCTTTCATGAACTTTTCTTGTTGATCCCTAAAGTATATCTCAAACCATTTAGCCATCATAGCTATATATTATCTCCTTCTTGATCAATTATTCCTTTCAGAGTAATGCCTTTAGCTGGTATCTTTTCACTCTTGGAGTCAACCAACATCTCATGAGTCAAATGAGATCCAACTAGTTGCTCCAAGGACAGTTGAGTGAGATCTTTGGTTTCATAAACAATTGTCACTTTTGTTGTCCATGCATCTATCAAACTTCTTAACAATTTTCTCACCAAATCCTTATCAGAATAATATTTACCAAGAGATTTAAGGTCCTTAACAATAGCCATAAATCAACGAAAGCACGTATTAATATTTTCATCTTTGAACATATTAAAAGTTTCATATTTAGATATTAACAGATTAACTATAGACCTTTTTACCTTACTGGTTTCCTCGTATGGAGGTTCGAGAGAATTCCATATTTCCTTAGCTAATGAGCATGCTAATATCTTGTTTGTCTCCTTAGCTTCAATGACTTGTTGAAGAATAGACATTGTCTTTGAATTTTTTTCAGCCTTTTGTGATAAAAAAGAATCGTATTCACTTTCTTTCTTGGACATATGTTTCCCTTTGGCATCCGTTTTGGAAACATCTAGTGCCCCGTTTTTCATGATCATTCAGTATTCATATATAGTCAACTTCATTTATGATGTTTTTGAGTATGTTTTTCCAGCAAGCATAAATTTTGTTCCGTTGAGCTTCGGGGACTTGTTGTCATATCCACAACATTCATCTCTTGAGTACTCATGATCTTACTTTTGTAGGTGTTATCCTTACAAGAAGAACCTGATCTGATACCGATTGAAGGTCACCTGACACTCAAGAAGGGGGAGGGGTTGAATTGAGTACGCTAACAAACAGTGGCTTTAAAACTTTTTCGATCTTGGGAAACCAGCGGAAACACTTGAACGATGAATACGATAGAAGTGAAGCACTCATAGAATTGACGAGGTTTGACTCAACTCAGAGTCTACGTCCTCCACCACTTAGTCACTTTTATTAATCTACTCCGAAGAACAAAAGTAACAAGCTCAAGAACAGTTTGTCCTACTCTAAACAAACATCTCACCCCACACCTAACTCTAGATGTGCTAATTCGCACTTGAACTCACCACCACACACGCTTGAAATCACAAAAGCTCCCCAACCACTAACCTATTAGTGGTTCAAATATAAACTCTAAGATTTTCTCTCAATAATGCATATACAAAAAGTTAAGTAAGAAATATTGAAATCGTAGCATGGTGTGATAGAAAAACGGTTCAACTGTTCTTTGAGGTGCTCTTCAAAATAATACTTTGTTTTTTAGGAAGAGCAACAACGAATTAATGGAGAGTATAATCAGTATTAATAGGCTTGGGTGACTAATTTCATGACCTAAAAATTAAGTCATATCTTGGTTACAAGTTATATTCCAACAATACATACACAAGTATGTGGAAAGTATATATATCTTGCATATTATCTAGTTTCCATGAATGAAACAATGTAATATTATCTAAGATATAATTACGAAATTTCTTACCCAAATATTCAGATTATATTACCCTTGAATTGACACTTATTTTTACGAAATATACTTTTAGGAAAGCATCCTCAATAACTTATAAAATCATTTAAAACGACCAACAACTTCAAAATAGCAAGTTAACAGTTCTAAAGAACCGTTTCCTTGACCTCGTAGTGTTATGAATACTAAACAACTGGTTCCCTTATTCATAACATTACGGGTACCTCAATGCGAATGATTTAGTAATTTCCCCTACTTATCATACATATAATATTACATAAAGACTAATAATATTTACAAACTTCATACACTTCAAGATATACTTGAGTTTTTCCCTTGGAGATATCCTAATCTTCACGATTAGGACTTCATCATTTAACCGTATCTTGGTAAGGACATGTTTTATTGCACAGAGGAACAATAGATAACACAACAACATATATACCTATCTGTTTGTTAGAACAACTCAACTCTTTGTCGTCATTTCAAAACTAAGGAACACAACAAATTCCCCCTTTTATATGATGAAAAACATTGAGTGTTTAAAGAGAAGGAATAACTGTCTCATGGATCATTAACTTGCAGAAGTTAAACAATCTAGAAGTTAAACTAACGAACTATTTGTGTACTTATGAATACCGACCAACTGGTTTTCGTATACATAACACTACTAATACCTCAGTAAGAACAATTTAGTAATTTTCCCTACTTATCGTGCACACAATATATATTACATAAAGACTAATAAGATTTACAATCTTCATGCGCTTCAAGACTTGAGTTATTTATCCTTTGGAGATATCCAGATCTTCAGGAGTAGGATTTCATTAAACTCTATCTTGGAAAGGACATGTAACTACACAGAGGAACAACAAGAACACAAGAACAAACCTAGTTGTTTGTTAGAACACATCAACTATTTGTCATCATTTCAAAACCAAGCAACTCAACAATGTAGTCTATAAGTTGATAAGATGGCATTAGTAATCTCATTCGGGTCGGATTATATCTAGGCTCCACCTGCTACAGGATTCAATTCATGTCAAGTTTTCACATTTTCAGACTCGGATCAGGTTCTTTTTGTTCAAGTCGGACTCGAATCGGACCGTAGTCAATTGCTTGCCATCCTGACAGGCTAAAGTCGTATCACCTTATCAAAAATAACCTAAGGTCCACTAACAAGTAGTCAGGGAAGTCAGAATCGAATCCACAGGGAGAAAGTTATATTATTGTATCTGAATTCTAATATTAAACTAACTAAATCAGTTGAAAATGGGTGTGTGACTAAACTAATAGGCAAATGACAGAACTAAATATGAAGGTAAGAATCAATTAATAAAGAACTAGGACTATGGATCACTATGCATACAATTTGGGAAATCAGAGACGAATAATAATCACCCAATAAGTCAATTTATCTAGGGCACATGTAATTTCTCTCAAACATTACCTCCCTCAAAGATCACCTAGCCGCTCTCGCATGGTCAAGGATCACTATGCCTAATGATTGAAAGCCTATATGAAATCTCTCATCTCAAAGCAGATTCAATATTGCGATAATAGAAATACAAATCAGGCCTAATTCATAAATCTAGCATGAACGATTCAATCACAGGAAACAATTGAAATAAAGGATAATTATACTAATCTATCAATCCCTCATTGCATACATAGATCCCCACAATCCTAGAAATAAAACTACTCACTCATGCTTGAGAAAACAATAACAAATTCCATGTAAAAATTCATACTTTGAACTATTGCAAATAACTAAGAAATTACTCTAATCAATAATAGAGAAAGCAAACAATAATGGAGAAAACAAGGAAGAAGATTACCAAATTAAAGAACTATATTGAAATTACAAGAAATCCAAAGGTTTGCTCTTGAATCCACAATGAAAAGTAGTAAAACTAGGGTTCTTGAGAGAAACTATGAGAAAATAAGGACTAAAACCATAGATCAATAAAAGATGTCTGATTTTCCTATTTATACTAAGTAGCCCGACATTCATTAAATGAGCGCGCGGACAGTCGCCCGATCGGGCCAAGTCAGCCCGATGAGATCGGGCTCAAAACAGCAGCTGGGCTTCAAAACTAGACCTCGCCCGATTCAATCGGGCCGACACGCCCGATGAGATCGGGCCGAACACCAAGCCTCACAATCCAGCGCAAAACATCGCCAAGCATGCCCGATTAGATCGGGCCGGACCGCCCGATCGGGCTCCTCACCGAAATAACTACCGGGCGACATCGCCCGATCGGGCCCGCAACGATTCTTGTTTCTGATGGCGATGAACGCCCGATCGGGCGTGAGGCGCCCGATATCATCGGGCTCAGGTCCGATTCGTCCTTCCTTGGCTTCAGACGCCAAGGCTTCACTTCTTCTTTTGTCCAAGGCCTCATAAAGTATTCTCGGGACCCCGGAACTCATCATATATGTCTTCGAACCTCTCCGGTCCAGTGTAATGGTCAGATAATAGTAGAAAATAGGGAGATAACTCCCTAAAACCTGCAATCAGACACAGAACAGAAAACCACAACTCGATGGAGAAAGTTAGCATAAAATGGCTCCTAAGAGCACCATTGATACACATTTTAGCTCAAATATAAAGGGAAAAATACTATATAAAACCATAACATCAAACTCCCCCAAGCTAAACCTTTGCTTGTCCTCAAGTAAAGCACAACATGAATAAGAATAGGATTGCTTCACCCCTCAGATAGGAAAGTTTAAACTCAATTATTTCCAACTCAAAATCGTTCAAGCAAGCAAAATTCAAGTTCAGTTGCTCAGATCACCTAACTACCAATCACTTAAGTAAACCATCAAATGTAGCTGCCCTACATATCATGCGATTCTTGAAAAGGTGCTCACCACGGTGTCACTCCTCTCAATTTTGTGGCAGGCAAAATATGTGCCCGATCGCTCACCAACCCAACCATAATAGCCCTTCCCACTCACACTCTCATGTGTTTAGAAAGGTATAATATCGCTCATCCTAATCAGGTCGACTCAAATAACAAATTTAATCTTCAACTTTGGCATATTGACTCAGTATTATTCCAATAAACAATCAAACATGTGCTCAAAAGGTCTTTCTTAGGGTTGTAATGGGGCTCGGGTAAAGGTACGGAAATTATTTAGGGAATGTGGTGGAAAAGCCAAGAAAGGGGAGCAAAAAACACTAATAGGACTAGGTGTGGTCGAAACAACTCCCATGGCATCAACAACATAACCAAGATAATAACCAACTCTTGATATTTCACGAACCAACCAATAATTGCATCTTTCAACATAATTTCCAATACTTTTGAAAGTTAATGAGTGAAGATCATAGAAATTTTTCAGATTTTTCACTATCATTTTTTTTCACTTTATTTTTCTTTTTCTTTCTTTTCTTTGTACAAACATATCATTATTTTCCAACCACCATACGGAATCAACCACAAAAAATGATATTAACTTAACAAATGCTCCCCCAAGCTAGGCTTGGGACAATAGTCATTGTAAAGGCTCAAGGTGTATAATGTGGCTTAATATAGATCCAAAAAGAAGTCATTAGGCTCAGCGGGGCTAGGAGGGAAAATGGTTCATTAAACAACTCTGAGGCTTAAAGATTAAACAAATGAACGCCTCTATCACATCACATGTCTAAAGTCACCAGAACTCAACGAGTACAATGCCAAAACCAAGATAAGAATGCTACGAGGAACTAACACACAAGAATAGACCGGATATAGAGATAAATCCGAGGGCTAGAATGATTCCTCACAATCTAACCAATTCAAGCATGCAGTTAAAATAGGCGCTTTATCAACAAAATCTACTCAAGATCAAGGCAATCATAGATCACATCACAACATCCCAATCACAAATGCCCAACTATCCAGTATAATGAGTTAAATCGTTTTTTTCAGAGCAAAGTTCGGGGCACAGGGAAGCAGTCAATCTATTCATATTCAACTCGTATTTTTGTGTTTTTTCAGCAATATTTCATTTTTTTTTTGTGATTTTTCATTTTTTTTTTCAAAGCAATTAAACTAACTTAACTCACCTAAAAAGCAGTAAAAACAAAAAGAAAAACAATAAAAACAAAAAGAAAAACAATACTAATACTTACAGAAATCCTCCCCCAAGCTGAACTTGACAATGGCCTCATTGCAACAAGGGAAAGGAAAGGGACATGGACATCAGCTGCCCATCAGCCTAGATCGAGCAGTTTAGTAGCCACATGTTGTACCACCTTTTGCAACCCGCGTTGGACTGTAATGCTAGTGTGGTGGCCTTCATGTAGATGGATGCGATGCTCATTAAAGTCAGGGGTTATTCCTGTCAAGTCATCAGTGCTATAGCCAATGGTCTTTTTGTGAGTCTGTAAGACCGTTAGAAAATGTTCATCACCTGTAATAGGCTCTAAGACAAGCACATCATTTGAAGTAGCATGGGAGGGGGAATGAGGCATGCAATCATGGATCGGTTCATATATAACGTCAACACTATAACATGATTCCTCTAGCATCGGGCTTTTAGGTGCATTGTTTAGGCTAAACATGACCTTGTCATCCCCCACAGTCAGTGTCAGTTTCCCACTCTTAACATCTATAACTACCCCAGCAGTGTGGAGGAAAGGTCTCCCAAGGATAATGGGTGTTTGAGTGTCTTCTGCCATGTCTAATATAACAAAGTCCACAGGGATAGAGAATTTACCTACTCTAACAGGAACGTCCTCTAATATACCTAGGGGGTATTTCACAGAACGGTCAGCCATTTGCAGAGTAATGGTAGTACATTTTAATTTACCAATGTTCAGTTGCTTACAGATAGAAAGAGGCATGACACTTACACTGGCACCCAAATCACATAAAGCTTTGTCGATAAATATGGTGCCAATGTGACAGGGGATGGAAAAACTCCCTGGATCTTTCAATTTAGGTGGAGACTGGTTTTGTAAAAGAGCGCTGCATTCAGCAGTAAAAGACATAGTCTCCACCTCATTGAGAGTCCGCTTCCTCATCAACAATTTTTTCATAAATTTAGAATAAGCAGGCACTTAATTTAATAATTCAGTAAAAGGAACTGTTACCTACAGATTCTTTACCACCTCTAAAAACTTACCATACTGGTGGTCGAGCTTCTTCTTGAGCATCCGCTCGGGGAATGGTAGCTTGATCACCGGAGGCACAGTTTTCTCCTTAGTCACCTCCATAGTCTTGTCTGCAGCTCCTTGCTCTGCCTGAGGTTCAGCATCCTCATGCACTTTTTGTGGTTTCTTAGCACTTGGTGATTCCACCTCTAGCATTGTCGGAGCATCGTACTGCACTCCACTGCGAAGGGTGATAGCATTGGCGGTGTCCCTGGGTTGCATTGGTTGCGAAGGCAGTGACCCAGATGGCCTACTAGCATATGAACTAGCCAGCTGAGCTATTTGTGACTCCAACATCTTATTGTGTGTCCCTTGTAGCTTATTATGAGCGTGCAGGCTCTCAAATTGAGACCTGGTATCTGCTTGAAAGGAAATAATACCTTTCTGCATCTGCAACATTAGACTTTTGAGTTCAGCAATAGCTGGGTCTGAAGGAGGTGTAGAATGATGCTGTTGAAACTGAGTTCTCTGATATCCAGGAGGAGCTTGTGGTTAACATTAGACTTTTGAGTTCAGCAATAGCTGGGTCTGAAGGAGGTGTAGAATGATGCTGTTGAAACTGAGTTCTCTGATATCCAGGAGGAGCTTGTGGTTGATATTGTTGTTGTTGTTGATGCTGTGGATAATGTTGTTGTTGCGGATTCATCACATTATTACTCCTATACGAGAGATTTAGATGATCTCTCATCCCAGGATTATATGTATTGGAGTAAGGATCGAACGGAGGCTTGTGTTGGGATTGTAATGCGTGCACTGGCTCACTAGAATGTGAAAGAGCGGGGCACTCTTGAGAGTTATGTCCAGCTATCCCACAAGCGTCACAGATGAAAGCATTGTGACCAGAAACACTAGCCATAACATTGACACTCATGTGAGGGGAGGAATTGTTACCTAGCTTCAAAGAATCAATCTTCTGGTGAAGAGCAGCTAGTTGTCCGGTCAGTAAAGAAATGGCTTCAACATCATGTTTGCCTCCCTTTGTCATAGAAGAATGAATAGTAGACGCTTGGTTAGAAGCGAGTTTCTCCAGAAGTTCATACCCGTCGTCTACGGCTTTATCCATGAAGAACCCACCAGCAGCTCCATCAATTACCCGTCTCGTATCTGCATCAACTCTAGTGTAGAAAATGTGGCACCGATACCACTTGTCAAAACCATGATGGGAACAAAGACGCTGCAGATCTTTGAATCTTTCCCAAGCTTCATATAGTGACTCTCCAGGATCTTGGGTGAAAGTTACTATGGCATGACGCATATCTGCAGTCTTTTGGTAAGGGTACCACTTGATGAGAAAAATCTTTGAGAGCTCTGCCCAGGTGGTGATGGTGGAAGGCAGCTTATTATACCAAAATAGAGCTTTGTCGCGCAGAGAAAAACCAAATAAGATGAGTTTCATCTCATCAGCAGTAACACCAGCTTGCTTCGAGTAGCACAACATTGTAAAAACCGGCTGCGGGTGTTGATTTGGGTCTTCGGATGGTAACCCGACAAAGCGATTATTCGAACCATATTCAGAACATGAGACTTGATTTCAAAGTTTGCAGCAGCAATAGTAGGCAACCGTACCCCAGTGGGCACATTATCAGGAGATGGTTGTGCATAGTCTCTGAAGGTCGGTTTAGCTTCGTCACCCATTCTAGCAGTAATAGGTGAGGCAGGGAAACCTTGTTGTGGTGAAAATGGTGGAGAAGGTGCCTTTTGGGAAGGTGTCCCTGCAGACAACTTGGTTTGCTTAATTGTCTTTTTGAGTCTACGAGCAGTCTTTTCAATCTCCGGGTCAAATGGAATGAGATGTGGGGATTTCAATTTCCTACTCATACACCAAAAACATTAAAACAAACGTGAGATGCTCCAATTAAAGAACAGGTGTTCTTCGGAGTTGAGGTTAGTGTAATACTATAATTCAGACAAAATAAAAATAAACCGTCTCCCAAGCAACGGCGCCAAAATTTGACAAGCTAAAGTCGTATCACCTTATCAAAAATAACCTAAGGTCCACTAACAAGTAGTCAGGGAAGTCAGGATCGAATCCACAGAGAGAAAGTTATATTATTGTATCTGAATTCTAATATTATACTAACTAAATCAGTTGAAAATGGGTGTGTGACTAAACTAATAGGCAAGCGACATAACTAGTTATGAAGGTAAGAATCAATTAATAAAGAACTAGGACTATGGATCACTATGCATACAATTTGGGAAATCAGAGACGAATAATAATCACCCAATAAGTCAATTTATCTAGGGCACATGTAATTTCTCTCGAACATTACCTCCTTCAAAGATCACCTAGCCGCTCTCGCATGGTCAAGGATCACTATGCCTAATGATTGAAAGCCTATACGAAATCTCTCCTCTCGAAGCAGATTCAATATTGCGATAATAGAAATACAAATCAGGCCTAATTCATAAATCTAGCATGAACGATTCAATCACAAATAACAATTGAAATAAAGGATAATTATACTAATCTATCAATCCCTCATTGCATACATAGATCCCCACAATCCTAGAAATAAAACTACTCACTCATGCTTGAGAAAACAATAACAAATTCCATGTAAAAATTCATACTTTGAACTATTGCAAATAACTAAGAAATTACTCTAATCAATAATAAAGAAAGCAAACAATAATGGAGAAAACAAGGAAGAAGATTACCAAATTAAAGAACTATATTGAAATTGCAAGAAATCCAAAGGTTTGATCTTGAATCCCACAATGAAAAGTAGTAAAACTAGGGTTCTTGAGAGAAACTATGAGAAAATAAGGACTAAAACCAGAGATCAATAAAAGATGTCTGATTTTCCTATTTATACTAAGTAGCCCGACATTCATTAAATGAGCGCGCGGAACAGTCGCCCGATCGGGCCAAGTCAGCCCGATGAGATCGGACTCAAAACAGCAGCTGGGCTTCAAAACTAGACCTCGCCCGATTCAATCGGGCCGACACGCCCGATGGGATCGGCCCGAACACCAAGCCTCACAATCCAGCGCAAAACATCGACAAGCATGCCCGATAAGATCGGGCCGGACCGCCCGATCGGGCTCCTCACCGAAATAACGATCGGGCGACATCGCCCGATCGGGCCCGCAACGATTCTTGTTTCTGATGGCGATGAACGCCCGATATCATCGGGCTCAGGTCCGATTCTTCCTTCCTTGGCTTCAGACGCCAAGGCTTCACTTCTTCTTTTGTCCAAGGCCTCGGAAAGTATTCTCGGGACCCCGAAACTCATCATATATGTCTTCGAACCTCTCCAGTCCAGTGTAATGGTCAGATAATAGTAGAAAATAGGGAGATAACTCCCTAAAACCTGCAATCAGACACAGAACAGAAAATCACAACTCGATGGAGAAAGTTAGCATAAAATGGCTCCTAAGAGCACCATTGATACACATTTTAGCTCAAATATAGGGGGAAAAATACTATATAAAACCATAACATCACATCCCTAAGTCCAATCTCGTGGTTACCTACCCAAATAAAAAATATACTCCTAATTTTATTTGTGAGTTTGTGACCTCTGAACTCCAAAGAGCCCATATAAATTTAAGGTTTATGAGAATTCCTCTTATATAATTTTGAATGGAGTTCTCTATATAACATTATTGTACTTATAAATTTGACTATATGCACCCAATAAATATTGCCACTTCAAACTAAGAATAGTCGTAGTTCCTTGTAAAATTGAGTTAAGTTTTTTTTTTTTTTTTTTGAAAAATAATCTCTTAAGCTTTAAATTTTGCTATGCATTTATCTATAACTATTATGAAACTGATTAACGCAAGGCAATAAAAGGATAGTTGTTAAAGGAAAAATTTACAAAAATAATTCAAAATTAGGCCAGTCTTCTCTTGATAGCTCCAAGCTCCAGCTATAAATTATTTGAAAATTATAGTCTTAACTATGTTCATGACTTCTCAAAATAATATTGACGTGAAATAACCAACTTAGTAGGTCGATGGAAGGTTAATATCTGAAAGGGGAGGAAAAAAAAAAAAGAAAAAAAAAAAAAAGGTTAATAATTAAAATGTCAAAAATAATCCATTGCATTTCAATTAATCCATTTTTTTAAATAATCTATTTTTAGTAGTCTTCCTTATTGGTCCATTGTGAAAAAGTGTTAATAGCGCGTGAAACTTTCCGGTTTTTTTAATAGTGGAGTGGTGATGAAGGCGTGAGGTGTTTTTAAATAAAATGGTGTCTTATCAACTTTTTAAAATTGGTTCAAAGAAATTTAAGAAAGGAAAAATAGATCAAATCTTAACAAGGTTAATTTATTTATTTATAATTTTTTGAAACATTTATTTTTACTTTTCGGAGCTTTCTTAATTTTTTTGAACTTTTTTTTGGCTTCATCCTTATTTTTTCTAAATTTTTTGTAACTATTTGTAATTTTCAAGAATAAGTAAATATAAGCTGAATAAAACAAATCCTTAGTCGTTCAAACAAGATTTGGTTTAATTGAAGAGATTGTTTAAGAAAGCTAAGTGTAGACACAAAATCGTGTCTCCCTGTTGAGTACCCAATGATGAAACATACCTTCGTACTAGCTAATTGGTACGATCCAAAGGAAGAACAATCGAACGAGCTATGCCCAAAGGCTTTTAAAAAAAATAAAGTCTATTAATTAAATCCAAGCCCAAATTTAAAGGCTCAATTAATTATTCCTGATAATTAATTGTATTTTTAACATTCTTAATAATTATTCCCGATAATTATTTTTCCAAAGAATATTTCTAAAATCAGATTTTTATTAATAAAGATATTTGATTTCGTATTCAAAAGATAAATATAAGAAGGAATCTTAAAATGATAAAAAAAAAAAAGCACAGATTTGTGTTACGTCAAGCGCACACTAGTACATTGACACAACGTCGATGCCATTTACAAAAACCAAAAAACGCAAAGCGAACGCACGAGCCATGCGCTAGGCGCAAGGCTCGTGCGCTGAGTGCACGATTCTTTCTTATCCTTCCGCATTGTTTTTATGCTTGATCTTCCTATAAATACTTATGTTTCCCACGAACGTTTTTCACGACGACTTTAAGACTTCATAATACAGTTATCAACACACATTCAAACACAAACACATATTCAAACATTCAAACTAGCTCCATTGATTTGCATTGAAGCTTCAAGATTGCTTCTCCTCTATATCGTTACATAAGGCCTTGGCAACAAAGGTATTATTCCTGAGGTTCAGTTCCAAATTAATTCCTTTTTTACTAACAATCTCTTTGTATATTGTAGATCTTAAAGGAATTTTACACTATTTTGTATATGCTAATCTCTACTCTTCTCTTTTTATTTATTTTCAATATTATTCATATTCATATGCGTGATTGTATGATTTAATGCCTTCGTCACCGCACATGTTTAGTATTGTTAACCAAAGACCTAAATAAATGTTCCAACATTAAATTCAGATAACTTGGACAATTTGTTTAGGTTCCCTGTAATTTGATTGCTTAAATAACATGTCATCAAAAATTAGTCTTTTGCGTGTTTAATGAACCAGCATAGATTAATTTTAGATAGCATTAACATATTAATTCGTTGTTTAATTGCATAAATGTTGATATGAATCAATATTAAATAGAGGCCATCAATGGGCAGATTTGATTCATAATCATATTCGTACCCTCACCCTCGAATCCAATCTTTGGTTCATTGACCATTCATGGAGTCATGACGGGGAAATCTACATTGGACTAGTCCCTAAGTTGTCCCTATGATTTCCCATTATCCAATTAGATTTATAAGTCTTTCTTTAAAGACTTGTTGACGATTTCAAAACGTTTTTCAATAAAACCTTTATAATGAGGTAGTTAAATACGCGCTCATCCCGCCTAGACAATAAAACACGCCTACACTAAGGCACCCCCTATAATTGATACTATTCTACAATGATCAATACTCAATAGTTTGTATTATTAATCATGAGAACAATATCTATGCTTAGTACTACCTCAATTTCTAAATACATGCAATGTGATTTGACATTTTGCACTATAGAGATACTAACTTTAAATGCATTTCAAAGCTAATATATAAATACAAGTACTACCATTGTAATATACTTCCTCTATTTCAAAGTACTTGACACACTTCTCCAAGCATGCTTGCCAACGCATAACTTTAACTATTAATATCTCTAATTCCCTACATGTAAAAATTACAAAAAGTTGATATTCTGAAAGTATATGTTGAGACGAATCCAACAAGATCCCACATGATTATATTTTTCCCTATGTGTAAATCACAAAGCACGGTCAAAGGACGGTGGGTGAATAGTGCAAAAGTCAAACTCTGTGATCTATTTTGAAATGGAGGAAATATTATATATTGTTCGACTAGTTCTTAAAATGTATTTTCAAAGTATATCAATTTTTTTATAAGTATTACTAATCCATAATTAAGATATTCATAGTCAAATAGGTGTATACGCATGTGCATTTGGATGTGGAGGAAGTACCATTTTTGTATAATTTCCAAATAAAAGCGCTCAATAGTTCCTCATTACAAAAAGGTAAAAATAAGTTGATCATTTCCAAGATTTGGAAGTCCAAGTGAAATTGACAACAAAATCTAACGTACACAATCAAACTTTAACCTAAATAACATCGCATTTTGAAGCTTAATAATTAATAAAAGCATCAAAACGAAGGAACAACAGCATTAACATTACTAGCAACCTCTGGTACAGAAACATCTGCGTCTAAAGCCAACACAGTGGCCGCCAGAAAAACCACCTTCAGTCCTGCACACCATGGCACCACTACTACATTTTTAATCAAAGGCAATGGCTAAAATTTGCTAGTGCAACGCATTATTATATACCGTTGCAGTAGGGGAATCTAATGCAACGGTTCTTGTCAATTTAGTTTTGTAAATTGGGCTACTGCAACGGTATTGATGTTGTCGTTGCAGTAGACATAGTTATGGCAACCGCTAGCTTATATTCATTGAGTTACATTAGAAATATGTATAGTACGTATAAGGACTACTCTATATTAGTGAATTTGGCGCAATAATTTAGCTTTCCCTCTACTTTTTTTCACCATCTTTCAAAAGCTTTATGTCTTATGACAAAAAAAAATGAAACGAATTCTTTCAAAAAATAAGCTTTACTGCACCACAAGTCCACAATTATCTCCCAAATTCTTTACACTGTACAATTGCTCAACAATTTTCGAACCCTCAATTCTTTCCCCAAAATTATACTAAATTTCGGTTCACTCAATCTGCAAGAGAAAAGAGGCAAAATTTTCAACCCGAAATTCAATTGTTAGGGTTTGCGATAATCGATTGAGGCGAAGGTCGAGCTGTGCAGTTCTTGGACCTAAGGTCTGCCATTGAGTCGAGCAGCAAGGTTGCAATTTTCAACCCAGAAAAGAGGCAAAATTCTTCAAACTAAGGTTGCGATTTTCAATCCAAGGTATCTTCTCCAATTTCCATTTAATTCTTCAATTTCCAACCCAAGGTCTATAATTCTCAATGCTATGGGTTTTAGAATTACGCACAACATATGTTGACTATAAGTTTTCAATCCAAGGCCTTGTTTCTTGTGTATATGATTTATGTAGGTGTTTGAATTGGAGACCACTTATTTGGAAGATTCGAACCAATTTGGACATGTTTTGAAAGGTTTTGAAGGATTCTTAGGTTCATCGAAATCTGCATCAAAGTACTAGTGTTCATTTGTTCAAATGTTTACTGTTTCTTTTTTCGAATGATATATTATACTAGTTTGTGTGATGAGTTTGTTGTTGATATTGTTTGCTAATGTTTTGCCCAATATCTTCTATGAGCAAATTATCATGCATTTTTTTGAGTAACTATGCCATGTTTGAGCTTATTTTGTTACCATAATTGCTGTCATATAATAGAGAGTAGTTAAAGTTATTGGTAAGAGATGATTATATGTAAGTAATGATGAGATAAATTCAACGAGATTAATCTCATATGAAAGTTTTAACTATAAGAAGTGAAATGTGGCCTATAGATTGAAGGAGTATCTCAAAAGTGGATATGATTCCCTGCTCTAAGTTTTGTTAATTGATTTGATTGGGTGAGTTTTTTTTTTTTTCATCTTAGATTAATTTTGGGTTAAAAGGGTGAGCTCTTGTTGTTTCATTATTGTTGTTTGGATTACATAGAATGATAATTTTAGCGGATGCCATGCTCTAATTTTTGTTAATTGATTTAATTGGGTGAGTTTCTTTTTTTCATCTTAGATTAATTTTGGGTTAAAAGGGTGAGCTCTTGTTGTTTCATTATTGTTGTTTGGATTACATAGAAAGATAATTTTAGCTGATGCCATGCTCTAAGTTTTGTTAATTGATTTAATTGGGTGAGTTTTTTTTTTTTTTCATCTTAGATTAATTTTGGGTTAAAAGGGTGAGCTCTTGTTGTTTCATTATTGTTGTTTGGATTACATAGAAAGATAATTTTAGCGGATGCCATGCTCTAAGTTTTGTTAATTGATTTAATTGGGTTAGTTTTTTTTTTTCATCTTAGATTAATTTTGGGTTAAAATGGTGAGCTCTTGTTGTTTCATTATTGTTGTTTGGATTACATAGAGAGATAATTTTAGCGGATGCCATGCTCTAAGTTTTGTTAATTGATTTAATTGGGTGAGTTTTTTTCATCTTAGATTATTTTTGTGTTAAAAGGGTGAGCTCTTGTTGTTCATTATTGTTGTTTGGATTACATAGAAAGATACTTTTAGCGGATGCCCAATAGCTTAGTTATAAGTAAAGTCTTGTGTAGGTGATATCCAAGACTTGGGATCATAATATCGAATGCATCATTGTCTATGTGGCTCTCTATACACGCTAAATTTTCATGAATTCTGCTCACCCCTCCCTGATATCCCTCTCTCACATCTTACAATCAGACTATGTTGTCATTTCTATATTTAAGAATTTTGTTATGTGTGATTGTTGTTGTTCTAAATGACTTGATTAATGAGTATAAATGTTGTTTGCAAATAAGAAAGAGGACATGGATTTACTTATTACTTATTGGTGTCATTGTTGTTCTAAATAACTAATTTTCCTAATCAGAAATAGTGTTTTGACAATAAATAATGATGTGGTATGATGTACTTCTTTATATATGGATTGCATCTATCCTCAAACTGTAGGTAATGGATAAAAGAAATAAGGAGTGGTGGACGTTTCCTAGATGGAGTGATGAATATGAACAAGGAACTGACGAGTACATTGAAAAGGCTTTTGCTAGCAAGTCACAAGGAAATGAAATTTGTTGCCCGTATGGTTCTTGTCATTTTAGGTATTGGCAATATAAGGATGTCGTGAAGGATCATATAATTTGCAACGGTTTTGTTGCAAGAAGAGACAAGTTGTTAGATTTAGGGATGGACATTGAAGGAGAAAGGGTGGTGTTTGATCACGACGAGTCACCAAACATGAACAATGATAATATAGAGGGGTTGTTGCATGATACTTTGAGAGAGGGACCAAATGATGAGGCAAAAAAGTTTTTAAAGTTAGTTGAAGAAGGTGAGCAGGAACTTTATCCAGGATGCAAAAGATTTTCTAAACTTTCTTTCACAATTCGACTGTTTATATTCAAGTGTGACCACAAGTTAAGTAATACAGCGATTGCAGAGTTGTTAGAATTTTTTAGGGATGTGCTACCCGATGCAAAACTGCCTTCATCTTTTAACGAAGCGAAAAATGTGTTGAAAGTTTTAGGGTTGGATTATACTAAGATAGATGCATGTCCCAATGATTGCATGTTGTATTGGGAGGAGCATGCAAATGCAACAAGTTGCCATGTTTGTGAGACTCCTAGGTGGAAATCAAATGACAAGGAGCAACAAAATGGAAAGACCCATAGAATTCCCTTAAAGATTCTAAGGTACTTTCCAATCAAGAAGAGGTTCCAGAGGTTATTCACGTGTCCTAAAACTGCAAAATTCATGACTTGGCATGCAAATGGGCGTGAAAAAGATAATCTTTTACGACATCCAGTGGATGGTCAAGCTTGGAAAGACTTTGACAAGTTTTATCCAAATTTTGCTAAAGAAACTCGCAATATGAGGCTTGGGTTAGCCAGTGATGGATTTAATCCTTTCAACTCGATGAGTATTGTACATAGTACATGGCCGGTAATCTTGATCAATTATAATTTGCCCCCATGGATGCTAATGAAGCCCGAGTTTTTGATGCTAGCATTACTTATTCCGGGCCCTTTATCCCCTCGTAATGATATCGACGTATATCTACAACCACTAATTAAGGATCTTAAGGATCTCTGGGATTTTGGGATAGAAACATACGACGCTTCTAGTAATCAAAGGTTTGATATGCATGTAGCTTTGATGTCCACAATTAGTGACTTTTCGGCTTATGCAATGTTGTTGGGGTGGAGTACAAAAGGAAAACTTACATGCCCTTGTTGTCATTATGAAACAGAAGCTAAATTTTTCAATCACAGTCACAAGCATTGCTACATTGGGGGTTATCGTAGATTTTTGGATTCATCACATCCTTGGCGTTATGACAAGAGGAATTTTAATGGGCAAACTGAGGAAAGAAATGCACTTGTTCGTTTGAAGGGGACATAAATTGTTGAGCTACTCCATGATTTTCGAAATAATTTTGGAAAGAAGCAGAAGAAGAAGAAGGACCCTAATGATACAAATCCATGGAAAAAGCTACCTATACTTTTTAACTTGCCTTACTGGAAGCATTGTTCAATTCCCCATAATCTTGATGTGATGCATATAGAAAAAAATGTATGCGATAATGTCATCGCGACATTGTTAGACATATCGAGGAAGAGTAAGGATCATAAAAATGTTCGTAAGGATTTGAAAGAACTTAACATGATGCCAGAGCTTCAACTTATAGAACTGGAAGATGGTAGTGAAATAATACCACGATCACGCTTTTGGATGACAATATAACAAAAGCGTTTGTTTTGCCAAATGATAAAAAATGCAAAACTACCGCAAGGCTATGCTTCAAATATTTCTCGATGTGTGCAAGTTGGAGAAAGGAGAATATCTGGGTACAAGAGCCATGATGCTCATTTTTTAATGCATTATTTGCTTCCACTTGCTGTGAAGACAACACTACCCAAAGATGTTGCAACTCCCTTAATACGATTGTCTACCTTTTTTAAGGGTATATGGAAAAAAGCCATTGACCCTCGAGATCTTGACATTATGCAGTCTGAGATAGTTGAAATTCTTTGTCAATTTGAAGGGATTTTTCCACCTACTTTTTTTGACATAATGGTACATCTTCCTATTCACTTGGTGGAAGAAATCAAGCTTGTTGGACCTGCTGCAATAAGGTGCATGTATGCAATTGAGAGGTATCTTCGAGAGTTGAAATCTGATGTTCGAAACAAGGGTCGTCCCGAGGGCTCAATGGCCGAAGGTTACTTAGCCAAAGAAGCGTCTAGATTTTGCGCTAGGTACTTAAATCGGCCAAAATCTCCTTCAAATAGTGGTTTGAATCTTAGTCCTTCACTACAGTTTCTTCCTATGGTTGGACACCCTATAAGAGGAAAGGGAAGGACCACAAAGAAGAAGCAATTAGGGTCTATGATTGATAGCATCACGTGGGAGCAAGCTCATCGATATGTCTTACTTAATTGTGATTGTGACGAAGTTGAGGGCTACATCAGGTAAGATAATTGAATATATTGTGGTCTTTATCTTTTTTTTTCTTATGTATGACTTTTTTGTGGTATTAAGATACATTTTATTACAGTGAGCACAAGTTGTATGTAAGCTGCTAAAGGAAAAGGAAATGGGAAACTGCTCAAAACCACAACAAGGATTTTATGAATTGGTTTAAGGAGAAGGTTGATTCCAAGATTGAACTAGGTGAATCAGTTTCAGACCATGTCAAATGGTTAGCAAAGGGGCCATCTTATGTTGCTAAAAAGTATAGTGGATACTCCGTAAATGGTTATAGGTTTCATACCATGAAGCGCGATGTAAATGTTGTAACTCAAAACAGCGGAGTCACTTTAACAGCTTTGACACCTAGCTTTGCTAGTAGTAAAGATCAAAATCCAATAGAGGGAGATATCATCTATTATGGTTCATTAGAAGAAATTATTGAGATATCTTATCATGGCCATTTTAGTGTTGTCTTATTTCGATGTGTGTGGCTTCATTCACAAAAAGACCATTATGGGCTTACTTTGGTTAATAAAAACAAGACCATTTGTGAAGGAGAACCATTTATTTTGGCATCACAAGCACATCAAGTGTTTTATGTAGAAGATCTAACTAAGGCGGGTTGGTATTTTGTTGTTCAAAACATACCTACAGAACTATCTGATGGTATTGTACATTTATAAATTATCTTGAAATGCATATTTTCATGTTATTAAGATTCTTATCTTATATCCATCACTTATATGCTTTTGCATTTTGTCTTTATTTACAGATGAAAGGGACTAAGACTAAACGTGTCATTACAAAAAATCAGATGCCGGAGTATGAAAGACAACGACTACAGAAATTGAAATCGAATGCTGAAAGGATGAAAGCTCGAGGTTTAGAAAGCATCGCAAATAAAATACTCCAGAAGAAGTATGAAGCTGTTGCAAGTACATGGACTAATGAGGAATTATTCTCAGATGAAGACGAGTTAACACATGAATCTGAGGGTGATGATGTAGAGGATGCAACTGGCACTCATGGAAAGAGTAGGGTCAAAAGTAACTCGAAGGTTTGATCTTTTCACTTTATTTTATAGCTTGAAGTATATAATTTGCCTATGTTTATTATTCAAAGAGCTATTGATGTAAATTATATTCCCTACAAAATTCACTTGGATATGTAATGTCCCCTCCTGCACAACTACTGCATTTTGCCCATTATGGTCCACTATCTCGGTGCAGTCTCCCCTTATTGTCCTGTATATATAGTGCTGATGTTTCATTGATGTCTTTGTTGTCATAATGTAAAAGCATCTTAATAAGCTTAAACTTGCTGCTCTCTGCTGCAGCACAATGCAATAAAGTTAACCCCTCATCGTCTTGAATTCTGATTAATGAGGTTTATAAAATCCACAAGGATAAACCGTTCAAAGGATGCTTTTCAATGTATTGTTATGTACTGTTACTGGACTAACTAATAATCTTCCTACTCCATTTTAATTAAGAACTGAGTGGTCAAGCCTTAACCTGATCTTAGCTATTCTTATTTTAGATCGTGTTTTGATCAATTTATGTTGATGTTTTTTCATAAGAATTTAATATATATACTCTATTAAGTAAAAGTCAGTATATATTGAGGATGTGCTAGCATCAGTTGAAGTGACGCTTTTTTCCTCACTCTGATGCCCCCTCTGCACTGCCCCCACCTTACTAACCCCCCCTGTAGACCCCCACATACTGACCCCTGCAGACCCCCGCTGCCCCACCCCCTACGAGACCCCCCTGCTATTCCCCACGCCCTACAGACCCCCTACATCCCCCTGCTGCCCATTTTTCATGCATGCTAAGATCTATTTATATTATTTGATTGAGAGAAGCTGGATTGCACGAAAGCTGAAGTAGGGAAGTCCCCGTCATCCCAAGTAGTATCTATGGCTGATTTTGTGCAGAGAAATGGTAAAAAGCAACACCAAGATATAGTGCAACATCCTCAAAATCGTAAGACAACTAGTTCTGTGAGAAATTCTCAGGGAAAAGCTGAGCTACAACTGAATGCTACTGCAGAACCTCAGAAGCTTCCAATATTGGCAAAAGAGCAGCATGCCCCCATGTCACAGAAAAAGCAAAAGCAAAAGGCATTTTGTAAACCAGGCTCCATGTCTGCGTATCGTGAATTTAGGAAAAAGCAATTAGCAAACAAGGAGCAAAACAATGATTTAGAAGTTTCTGTGAACAATGAAGTCCCTTATGAAAGTGTTATGGTTATGAGTAATCCTTCTACACTATCAAGAGTAGATGAGGATGAAAATGCAAGTGACTTGGAGATAACAGAAGATGAAAATGCACATGAGTTTGCAATACCGAAAGATACTGAAATTGAAGGTACACACTAATTCAATCATCTTTTGTTGAAATTGCTTATTTCTTCTTCTAATCCCTTGAATATTTATAAATCTATTAATATACTATATGGCAACCTCATCTTGAATAGCACCTAGAAACAAGAAGCATAGAGGCCCCACAAAGTTACCAAAGGTTCATGCGCGTACAACTGAAGAGCGCAAAGTTATTATATTGAACTCAGCTGGCCAACCAGTAGGACCTACACAAGAGACTGTCGACGAGTTTAGCCTCTTCTTAGGAACTGTGGCTAGGGATCCCGAGCTTGCACCACTAAATTATCGTCACTTCCCTAGTCTACCTACACGTGACAAAATGTGGGATTATATCCTGGTTTGTCTTCCTACATTTATCTTTATATTTTTGTAGTTCTAGATAACCTATTGTTCTCCGATTTTAGATTTTCATTTCAATTTATTGTTTAGGAGAAGTACTTGGTTCCTGATGAAGGAAGAAAATGGGTAATGGAAACCATCAATGCAAGTTGGCGTGGTTATAAATGTAGAGTAAAGAAGAACCACTACTATGCATATAAGACTGATGCTTGAAGATGGGAACATCGCCCAAAAACAATTTCAGAATCGCAATTTAGAGATCTGTTGGACTATTGGGATTGTTCAGTAGTTGAGGTAGTATATGCATATTCTGTGCGCTTAACCTTTGTCCAGAAACTTATGTAATTAAAAGCTTGGTTGTTTTGTTTATATAGGAAGAAAGCAACATCAACAAAGACAATCGTGGATTGCTAAATGATATGCACACCATGGGTCCTAAGTCGTATGCATCATTACGTCATAAGCTGGTAAATTTTCTCTTTTATTTCAACTTCCTTTTTATTGTTGATGATTTGTTATTCTTCTGAAATATAATCATTTTCTGATAAACAATAATCTATACTATGAATAGTTAACAAAGATTCTCTATTTCAATGTGCCTTTAATAGCAACAAGAGGATACTAATAAGCAAGAACCTTCTCAAGCAAAGGTGTACAGAGAATCAAGGAAAAGAATTTCCGGAAAAACATATTCCACCAGCTATGAGGAAACTACAGAAAATATTGTGAGTTACTAAGTTTAATATCTTTATGCATATGTTCCATAACTTGGTAATGAAACGAATTAACTTTACTTTGATAGGCCAAGATGGATGCTCTAGAGTCCCTCCAAAATGAAGAAGGCAACTCTAAGTATCCTTACTTTGAAGTCATAAAGAATCCCAAGCGCAATAGTCGATTACACCTTTATGGGAAAGGTGTGACGAAGAATAGTTTAAAGAAAAGAAACACAAACTCAGGATTCATATTTCCTCAGGAATTCATACAAAGTATGCGGACACAATTGGCGGAGGAGATTGCACCGAGCGTGGCATCAATGATTTTATCTCAGATTCGAGAAGCTAATCCAGAATTAAATATTGCCATTCCTAATTTTCAGATTACGCCAACACCAAGGGATGAATCTAGTGCTCCAAATAATACCAAAGAACCCAATGGCCAATCATCTATTGGGACACATTCTTTACATCAGGTAATACCACGTTCTAGAACAACATTTTTATTTTTTTGCTTAAATCAAGATTGAATCTCATTAAATCCGGATATATACCTATGAACTTTTGTATGACATCTGAGCCATCATATATTCATATTCTTGAATCTGTGGAAGTTAGAAATACATCAAATAAAAAACTACTGATGTTATATTTTTATTTTTTTGCTTAAATCAAGAGTGAATCTCATTAAATCAGGAAATATACCTCTGAACTTTTGTATATCTGAGCCTTCATATATTCATATTCTTAAATTTGTGGAAGTTAGAAATACATCAAATAAAACTACTGATGTTATATTTTAAAATGAGCCATTGCATACATTTTTCTTTCGTGCATATAGCTTAGTAACAAGACAGAAGTAAAAGTTCCAATGTAAATCCATAAGCTAAACTTTCTTTGTCAGGAGCAGCTATATTAGGAAAACAAATTGAAACTGGCTTTTTTTTTTCCAATCACAGTTGCTATATGTTTTGATTCTTTTGGTGTTATGCTAAATTATGTTGTATGGTGTCTTGCCACTATCAAAATCATGCTAATGTGATACTAAGGTGGGCGACATTTCAATAGCGAGGTTTATTTGCCAATTGATATCATAACTTGTATTGAATAAAATTTGTGTACTAACATAATTATATTTTTTTGAATATATGTATGTAGGTGAACAATGACGCAAATGTAGAAGATGAAGCGTAGATATCCTACATTCAATCACGTATGGTGGAGGATTAGTTTTAACAAAAGGGATATGGTGGAGGATTAGATATCCTAAGAAATTTCTAGAAACGATTAGTTTTTATTTGTAGTACTCAATACTTTTAACAAAGGATCCGGATATGGTGGAAGCTAGCTAGTATATATATCTATTGTACGTATGGTTAACATGATTTAGCTTATTATACTTCTTTTTGTTAACAATCCCAAGGGCTATGGAATAGATTTTCAAGTTTTATAGTCTCAATGAGATATTTTATTGTCACATATTAGATGTCTATTATTTTTTATTTGCATTGCATATATATATATATATATATATATATATATATATATATATATATATATATATATATATATATCATGTGAGAAGGGAAATTAGGTGAGAAATGAGAAAGAATCACTGCCCTTAGATTAGATCCTATCAACGGCCAAGATCTCAAAACTAATATTAACACAAACTACCTTTTTCCTTTTCCATGGAAAGACCTAATTATCTATCTCCTCTATTCTCCTTCTTCCCGACTATGTCGTCTCTCTCATCTCGTCTCCTTCTACCCGTCTTATCTCACCTGTCATCTCCTTCTGTCCAAGAATCTGATGGAATCCATTACCGCGATGCAGAAGGTTAGTTTGTTTTTGAATTTTCCTTGCGTCTTCGTAATTTGTTTTCGAAATTTCTTTGCTTGATCATGTTTTTTGCGAGTTTATGCTAGTAATCTGATGATATTATATGTGGGGAATTGTCGTTGCTTATTTTCGGATTTATTCATCTTTTTGCCCTAAACTCGTTTCTACTTTCTTGATTGTGTTTTTGTTCATTTTTCGCCTTTTTTGTTGATTGATTATCTTCGATCAATCTATGTGAGTTATATTCACTTTTGGGTTTATTTATTTATTTTAGGTCTATGATTGGAGCTTTTAGAATAATACAATACTTGTTTTTGGTTGAAATCAAGAATCAAAATAGTGTGATTTTGAATTCTGATTATCTTTTGAGTTGTTTTTGTTTTCCCTAGTTCTCTTTAGTTTGTGTTGTATTCAAGTGATTTTGGCTCTTTCGAACTCGAAAATTAATTAGAGTTATATCAGCATTTGTTTAGAGTTATAGGAAGAACTAACTAGAGTTGTAGCCATACTTCTTTAGAGTTATAATCATATTAGTTAAAGTTATAATCATATTAGTTTAGAGTTATAGGAAGAATTAATTGGAGTTGTAGTTGTAATTCTTTATAGTTATAGCAATGCTTGTTTTGAGTTATACTAGTCTTCTATAGTTTCTATATAGGAATTAGTCACTAGAGTTATACCTATACTTCTTCTAGAGTTGTAGTAGTAGTAGTTAGAGTTTTAGCAACATTTGTGTAGAGTTATAGAGTTGTAGGAAGTAGTAGTTAGTAGTCATATCAATGCTTGTTTAGAGTTCTAGAATACTAATTAGAGTTACAACAAGTCTTCTTTAGAGTTATGACGAGTCTTTTTTAAAGTTAGTAAGTTACTAATTACATTTATGCATAGTATTAATTAGAGTTACAACAACTCTTGTTTAGAATTATAGTTAGCGATAACTAGAGTTATGGTAAAAATTCGTTAAGAGTTATAAGAACTGATTATGTATCGAATTCGAATTCTAAGTCATCCCCAAATGTAGTAGTAAAGTATGGCCTAGGTAGCTTTTATGCTTTCTGATGTTCGAATGTGGTCGATAACATTGTTGCTCAGTAGATTCTCAGTTAATTATTGATATCTTACTGAAATTAATTATGTTGATGGTGTTTTTTTATTATCGCTGAACCTAAGAAACTGGAGAGATGATTATGGTAGCTAAAGATAAATTTTAAAGATCTCTAGTCCTCTTACAATATTTTTTGCGGGTGTTTTCCAAGAATTTAGATCTCGAACTTCGGGTTAATGTATTCAACAGGCTAACGTTTCACTTCCCTGGATTTCAGCCTATGACTTATGGGCATGCTTGGCCTCATTCAGGTGACTCAAACTTCTCATCATCGTGTGTTAGGTTCTTACTGATACGTGGTATCAGTTATGTAATCTCATTCGTGTATGATAACAGTCACAGACAACTGCAGAACTACTACTTGATTTGAAAGTGAATACAGTAGTTAGCTACCCTGGAAAGGCCTTAATGGAGACAGCATAGATAATATCCAAGGTAAATTGGTTGAATTTTTTAAGACCAACCTTCCTACTTTGTTTGACCCTTCTTTACATGTAACTATGCCTTTTTCTTTATGGGATTGCTTAGGTGCTGATTGTGTGCCATGATATGTAGATGTTAAAGAGATGAATAGAGTTGATGTGGAAACCATACTTGGCCAGTCAACACAAGTGAACTCTATTTATATAAACTCCATCCCCCCCCTCTCCAATAAAAAAAGAGGTTCCAACACAACAACAGATCATCAGGCATGAAATGTTGCAGGCCTGCAGCTTTCTAATTTTCTCTCTCGTTTCCCTCCATATAGGACAGAACTGTCGATTCAATTCTTTCACCAAATATGCTTAGTCTTCTATGGCATCAGACAGAGAAAGTGTGGCGAGCTTTATTAGACGAGTTATCTGATCCTTCTAAGGTGGTTGTTGCAGTAGGACATCCAATTCTCCACATTGCATTAATGACCGTATGACACATTGCTTGAATTTATCGAGAGATTGGATAGGATCATTCCATCTTGATGAAGGTAGTATTAGAGTCATTGACTTCCCGGATGGACCGAGTGGAAGAGGCATTGTTAGATGCATAAATTATACTGCCCATTTGAGAAGATGGTCAATTCCTATGACTATGCCAACAATGGACGAGGACGAGTTCTACTAGTTATATATATTTGTATTGTTGTATATGTTGAACTAGTATTTCTCTTATTGTTGTAGTTGTTCAAAAGAACTGAAGACTTATTTCATTTGTCCATCAATATCGAATGTATAATGTTCGAATGTGGTCGATAATATTGTTGCTCTGTAGATTGGTCAAGCAATTTTTTATCCATCAATTTTATGAATTTTAATAGTTGTAGTGACTAAGCATTTTGAAATGGAAGAATTGGTATGATTATGAAATTGCATGTTTATAACTACTCAAGACTTGTTTTAGAGTTATCGCTAGTAGTAGCTAGAGTTGTGGCAGCACTTGTTTAGAGTTACATGAAGTAGAAAATATAGTTATGACATTACTAGTTTAGAGTTATAGGGAGTAGTAGTTAGAGTTATGACAACAATTCTTTAGAGTAGTAGAAGATACTTACTAGAATTATATCAAATCTTGTTTAGAGTTATATACAATAGTATTTAGAGTTGTGAAAATGAAAACACTTGTTTAGAGTTATAATAAGAAGTAATAATTAGTTCATATAACTACTAGAACATATAACTCTAACTACTATAATTCATAAAACTCTAATCAAATGTTGGCATAACTCTGATCAAGTGATCGCATAACTCTTAACTACTAGTTCATGTAACTCTAATTAAATATTGGTGTAACTCTAACTTTGACTTCTTATAACTCTAATCAAATATAGGCATGATTCCAAATTCTACTTCCTACAACTCTAATTAAATGTTTGCATAACTCTAAATTTTGTTTCCTATGACTCTAATCAAATCATGGCATAACTCTCAATTTTAGTTCCTATGACTCTAATTAAATGTTTACAAAATACATTGTTCTATGTTTAGGTTTCTAACTTCTAACAAGAGTCATTTCATAACCTATGTGGGAACCGAACCCACATCTTGTGCATAGCACAATGCTCTTCCATTTGAGCTAATAGGTTTTAGGGTGTTCGAACATGATATGCCCAAAAATGTTTATGTTTCCAAGAATAAGTAGATTATTTCCCAACAAATAGATTATAAACAATGCTTTACTTGTTTATATACCTTTAATCACGTGTAAGGGTGCAATGTTTCTGAAACAGACTCATACCTTGTAGCTTGAACAAAAGCAATCAAGAACACAACACTATTTTATGCTAATGACAAATCTTGCGGTCTTGTGTTATTCCTTTCTCTTCCCATCCCTCACTCCTCATCCGTTTTCTTCCTCCGAATATTTGTTTAGAGTTGATTAGAGTTACACTAATATTTGTTTAAAGTTGATTAGAGTTACACTAATATTTATTTAGAGTTATAAGAAGTACTCATTAGAGTTACACCAATATTTATTTAGAGTTATAGGAAATACTTATTAGAGTTATGGGAAGTACTCATTAGAGTTGTAGCAATTATTAGTTAAGAGTTATGGCAAAATAAATTAAAAACCACCAAGTTCTTTCAAAGAATAAAATTCATTAAAATTGTAACACATTTGCAAAATCCGAAAATTAAAAACAAAACCCCCCTCAAAAAAAATTAAAAACAAAGCAAACTAACCTAAAGCAAGATGAATTCCAATTGAATGTAAATTAGTTAGAGTTGTCGTGGTGTTTGTTACTATGCAGAAATATTCAACTTCAACCCCATAATGCTACAACCCATTCTGCATATCTGGTTACCTTTTTTTTTTTTCTTTATATTTTCCTCACATCAGCTTTCATAAACAAACCTTGTTACAATAACCTGAAGATTATTTACTCCCACATATCTTATTGAACAAAATCAACTTCAACTTCTTCAAACCAGTCCTAGAAAACAAAACTTTCGCAATCGCACAGATCAATTTAGATGTAAAATTTGAATCAAAATTTGTTTCACAACAAGAATCATAACATGCAAGAGCAATTCATGTGGGTATAGCACCAATTTCGTATATAATCTTGAGTATAGCACCAATTCGAATATAGAACAATTTCAGAATTCTAAAAAAAAGAAAAAGAAAAATTAAACAAAATACTAACCTTCTTCTCCCATATTGTGTGCGTCCATTGAACTAATCTTGAGTTTAGAATTTCACTGATCCAAAGATGTTACACTCGCTTGAATTGAAATTGAAAAAAAAAAAAATAACGCCTCTCTTGAAGCAGAGAACGAAATAAGAGAGAGGGAGAGAGGAGAGAGGAGAGAGAAAGTATAATATGAGTTATGACCGTGAGGAGTAATTTAGGTTTTACCTTTTTTTTTTATCTAATCTTGGCCATTAAATGAAACATGATCCAAGGGTTAGAATTACTTCTCACTTCTCATATAAAACTCCCTTCTCACATGAACTCAATTCTATATATATATATATATTAGCCGTTGCTTTAGGTTCATATTTAACATCATTAATAGCCGTTGGATTTGTTATATGCCTAATGCAACGACTGTGTTAGATAACATGCAGCCGTTGCATTAGGTCCGTTAACCATCGCATTAGACCTGAGGCAACGCCAGCAAATGCGATGGTCTAAAGCCGTTGCCTTAGGTCTAACGCAACGGCAAAAAGGATCCAAGGCAACGGATTGAGGCGTCGCCTCTGCTCTTTTATGTAGTAGTGCACAATTGTGATCCTTCATACAAGGCCCCTGAAAATGGTGACTCGGTGACTCGCACATTCTTGCCTCTGCTTGATGCACCATCCCCTCTGTAGTCAATCAAACAATATATATCCGACTATTAGTTTTGAAAGAATTGAGATACATGGATTTTATATACAGATATATCATATACTTCCTTCGTCTCAAAATAAGTTCTTTGTTTTTCTTTTCGGTTTTCCGAAACAACTATTACGTTATTAAGCATGGCAACTTGCAAACAAACTTAGCTTGTATTCAACATAATAGCTGCCTTACAAATTAGAAGTCCGATATTAATATGATATTACCATAGAATAATATTGACGAGAAGTAAAATCTGTGTTGTATTTCGTTTTCAAGCTAATTAAGTAAACCACATATATTAATGCCTGGGAGTTTTCTCAAACAACCACTGCAATGCCTTTTCCACCTTAAAAATGGTGGTTTGTAGTCTATAATATAAAGTTTTGGGTGGTACCCAATATATATTTTTCGAACTCTATCCAAATTGTTACATCATAATCTTAACTATACACCACATTAAACACAAAGACTTAAATGCATGCAATATGCAGATATTGAGAGACTTACGAGAAGCAAAGAACACAAGCAACAAAATGAAAAGCACAGCAGATTTTCTCTCCATCCTCGATATTTTACTTAGCTAGAGAACTCTCAAAAGTGGGGTGTATATTTATCTTGATTAAAGCGGATCTAAGCACTGCATTGGGGCAGCTCTATTTATAGAAGCAAAACATGCATGAATGTTTACCCATTGGGTGGATTATAGTTAAATATGGGCCTTATATACACATGGCAATACGGGGAGTAGTCCTTTTGCATTATAAAATGAACTTAACACTTCTTTTTTTTTTCAATGTGTAATACTCATATGTGTGTTGTATGCTGTATATGATAGCGCTTCAACAACTACCCACTCCTAATGAATCATTAGAAAATAAGAAGTATTAATGTTGAGTTGGATTCGACCTTACATTAAATTATATTAGTAGTGGGTAAATTATCCACTGGGTCAACCAAGTTTTATCCCAAATAAATTACGCTAACTACTTAATTATATGTGTCTCGTAATCCATCCATCCCAAATTAATCGTCTATATCCTATATTATAGTTTGCAATGCAAGAGGTTGATGTGGTGGAGTAGTGGTATCGCTTTCCACCTCATATCCTTGAGGTCTAGGGATCAAACATTATGGGACTCATTTGAGTATTTCCCCTTATCCCCCTCAAGTGAGTCTCCTTCATCTTACCTTTTGAAAAAAAATTAGTCTCCAATGCAAGATTTGGATCATTAAAAATATACTCTCTTTCTAGTTGCACTTTATATTTCACAATATGTAAGGCACAATTTGACATAAAATTAGGTACGTAACATGAAAAAAGATATTTGATAATTTTAAATCGAAACAAATACATATGAAAACAAATACAAATAGACAAAGGCTACAGACTAGAAGATTACTTCACATCAAAACTGTGTAAATGAGTAATATTTGATATACTAGAGAAATCTTGTTAAAATTTGTCTCAACATATATTTTCAAATTGTCAACTTTTTATAATCTTTACTTAATATTAATTCAAGACAATAATGGCCAAAATTTTATTTACGTAATGTTCCATCAATAAATTTATTATTGTGTATTATACTAATAAATAATCCATGGATATCAAAGAAACAACCGTGATAATGTGATATTACTTCTCAATTTGTACATAATACAAATCAAAAAATTAACATTGCATTTTGATGTTAAATTAAAACATAAGAGCAAACTCAAATTTCAAATGATTGATCATATACATCAAGAAAAAAGTTCACTTATTAGATTGGTTTTCTAAATTTGCACATTGATACGAATTAATATAGATATAGTTACTTCTTATACATCAATGAAAAATATATGGTTAGATAACAAACTTTCACTTTATAATCGAGATATTCCATTGAATACAAGTACAAATAGAAAGAAATTAAATTGTTATCAATTAGCATACAACATGAGAATACAAAATGAGCTATAACAACGTCAAAGTTATAATATCTTTTACTTTTTAATGTTTTCAACTAGTATTTTGGCTCGGGCAATGCCCCAAATCAGTTACTATAATAAAAATTATTATTATTTATAAATTTCACAATTGATTTTATTAGCTTTTCATAATTTTCTACCTATTGCGAAATTGAAAAATGGACGTTATGGCATGATAAGTTGTTCAAAAAAAACTTCTAAGGACTTGAAATAAAATTAACAATTTTAATGGAATGTTAATACCTTAGTAATAAAAATGTTAGAGCTCAAAAAACTTTTCTATGTCTTTACAGTTACATATAATTATAAGACTATATTGTGTTTTACTTTGAAACATTAAACATTGAAATTGTAGTGGATTGGTGGTTAAGCTCAAAGGTCATGTGTTTGATTCCTAGTAGCTAAACATTGTTAATATTTTTCAGTGAGATCATAAACATGTGTATTATAATCTTGAGAATAGTGTCACATGGCACACACATTAGATACTGCCATGTGACACTGCTCTTTTGATAGGAACGCCTTTTAATATATTTGTATATGTGTGAGGATTGAATAATAATTGTGATTCACCTAGAATAGGTGGCCCTGGCAGTATATATACATAAGTATTTAACAGACCTAAATGAATACAAACACCTAACTTTCTCTAATACACCCCCTCAATCTTTACGGGGAGGAAGCGCGGATAGATTGGTACGATGTCTAGAAAACATTTCATTAGAAAGGCCTTTAGTAAAAATATCAGCAACCTGCAACTGAGTCGGAATATGCCGAACACAAAGACCACCTTTGGTCACCATCTCTCGTACAAAATGATAATCAACATCTATGTGTTTGCTACGATCATGCTGAACGGGATTAGCGGTAAGATAAGTAGCAGAGACATTACCACAATACAAAAGAGTGGGACGACAAAGGAAGTAACCAACATCAGCAAGAAGTTGACGAATGGAGATCGTTTCAGTCGCAGTGTAGGCAACTGCAAGATACTCAGCCTCAGTGGAAGACTTGGAAACATTAGGTTGCTTTTTGGAACGCCAGGATATTAAGTTTTTACCCAGGAAAATTGCATAACCAGTAGTGGAACGACGACTATTAGGGCAACCAGCCCAATCTGCATCTGAATAGGCAATGACGATTGTCGGAGAGCTATCATGATGAAGAAATAGGCCATAATCAGAAGTGCACTGCAGAAATCTGAAAATTCTTTTCACAGCAAGAAGGTGAGCAGTACGGGGAGTATGCATAAACTGTGACACCATATTAACAGCATAAGCAATATTAGGACGAGTCATAGTTAAATATTGCAAAGCGCCAACCATACTACGATACTCTGTGGGATCAGCAAGCAACTTCCCATCCAAGAGGGACAAGGTACCTCTAGAGACAATGGGAGTGCGGACAGGCTTGACAGTATGCAAATGAAATTTTTTGAGCAAATCAAGAACATACTTATGTTGAGACAAGAAAAAACCAGAAGAAGTACGCACAAGCTGAACACCCAGAAAATAATGCAAATCCCCCAAATCCTTCATGGCAAACTGAGAAGAAAGGACAGAAATCAAATTTTGCACAAGTGAAGGATCACTACCGGTAAGAACATTATCATCCACATATAAGAGAAGAATAATGAGATGACCCTGATATTTGAGAGTGAACATGGACGTGTCACAATTGCTGCATTTGAAACCAATAGAAAGCAGAAAATTGCTGAAACGAGAGAACCAAGCTTGGGGAGCTTGTTTCAAACCATAAATGGACTTACGAAGGCGACACACATGATTGGATTTGTCAGGATGAACAAAACCAGGAGGTTGTCTCATGTAAACCTCCTCATTGAGGAAACCATGTAAGAAAGCATTTTTCACATCAAGTTGACGAATAGTCCATTTAAATGTAACAACAAGAGTAAGGACCGGACGCACAGTAGTAGATCTGACCACAGGACTAAAAGTTTCAAAATAATCAATACCTGCTTGTTGGTGATTGCCAAAAACGACTAGTCGAGCTTTGAAACGTTCCACCGACCCATAAGAATGGTATTTAATCTTATAGACCCATATACAATCAAGGACGTTACAGTCAAAATTGCGAGGCACAAGCTCCCAAGTATCATTTTTAATCAGCGCATCATATTCATCAGCCATGGCTTGGCGCCATCGAGAATCCTTAGATGCATGGTTATAATTAGAGGGTTCCGACTCAATAACATTTATTTTCAAGTTAAGTAACACACGAGGTTTAACAATGCCAGATTTAAGACGCGTAACCATAAGATGCACATTAGAAGAAACAGATGTAGGAGCATTAGAGGGAACCGACACAGGGGAGACGACAGGAGACACAAGCGACTCAACAATAGATGACTCGACCAGGGGCGACTCAACAATGGGTAGAGGAGGCGACCTGGGTAACGACTCGCTAGGCGTTAGAGGCTCACTAGACAACGACTCAACAGGTGGGGAGGAAGGCGGGACCCTAGGGGACACACGAGGAGGTGAGACTATGGACGACACAGAGGTAGGTACACGAGAGACACGCGTCTCCGGAGGAGGAGCGGCATGCGGGGGGACCGAGGGGATGACCATAGGGAAACTCGAGGACGAGGGAGGCGTAACAAGAGTCGGAGACCAAGAGTGAAGAAATAACGTGGGAGATGTGTCAGAAGACAAGAGGGACAAACTAGGCTTGGATGTGACTAAAGACCGATAGGAAAATTTGTGCTCAAGAAAAAGAACATGGCGACTCACGTAAACCTTGCCAGAAATAGGATCTAAGCATCGATATCCCTTATAATTAGAAGTATAACCTATAAAAACACAATGTTTGGATTTAGGTTGCAGTTTATTTATTTTAGGATCCATGAGTAATGGAAAACAAGTACACCCAAAAGTCTTTAGAAAAGAGTAAGAGGGTGAACGTCGAAAAAGCTTTTGATAAGGGGATATATTTTGTAAAACGGCACTGGACAAACGATTAATAATATAAGTGGCGGAGTATGCAGCATCAACCTAAAATTGAGCTGGCAAGTCAGATTGAATAAGAAAAGTACGAGCCATCTCAACAATGTGGCGATGTTTTCTCTCTGCGACTCCGTTTTGCTCTTGAGTGCCCGAGCAAGATTTACGAAACATAATCCCGGATTCTCGAAAATGATCGAGCAAGGGACCGTTGTCAAATTCCCTGCCACCATCACTTTGAAAATTTTTTTATTTTCGAGTTAAACAATTTTCCACCATTTTCTGGAAATAAATAAATTAAGAATAAAGTTCTGATTTCTTACGCAATGGAAAAATCCAAGAATACTGTGAAAAATCATCAACAAACACTGCATAATGTTTATAGAATTGACTTGACAAAACAGGAGATTGCCATAAATCACTATGAATTAAATATAAGGGATACGGAGAACAATGTGCAACCTTTTCAAAAGGTAAACGATGTATTTTTCCTACTTTGCAATGAACGCAGTCATCTTTAAATGTAGAAGTACATGAAATATGATGGTTTGAGCATAAATGTCCTAAAACTCTAGAAGAAGTATGACCAAGTCGGGAATGCCAGACATCTCCTGATTCCTTAAGAGCGACGTAAGCAGAAATGGGTGACTCAGAGCTAACAACCTGAGGTTGGATGGGGTAGACACCATTTTTACTGGAACCCTTGAGAAGAACCGCCCCCGTTATCTTGTCCTTAACACAAACAGAAGATTTATCAAAAATCACAACACAATCATTATCATGACACAACTTATTGACGGACAACAGATTATGTTTAAGTCTAGGGACATGACAGACTCAATACAAAGTAAGGGAACGACCACTAGTTGGAATATTAAAATTACCAATGTTTTTAATTGGGAGCAAAGTACCATCACCCACTACAATTGAACAAGACCCAGTATAGGGAACAACATGAGAGAACTTACCATCCTGAGGAGTAATATGGGAAGCCGCTCCAGAGTCAGGATACCAGACAGAGTCATTGGTCTCACCACCAACAAACAACGCAGCAAAGGCACGAGTGACACTATCCGAGCTAGAAGGCACAAAGTTAGGATTGAAACGGTGAGGACAATAGGCGGCCTGATGGCCAGGATACCAACACAAACCACAAGTATCGGAAGTGGGGTTAGAGCTTAAATTTCCACTACACGAGTTATTGCCTGATGAGCACAAAGTATTAGTAGTAGTAGTAACACTAGGCAAATTAACAATAAACATAGTAGAGAAATTGCGCATACCATTACCACGGGTACTAGGTTGTTGCACATTACCCGAACTGTTTTGAGGAGTGACAGTCCCGCATCCGGAACCATTACCGCGACCACCATTGCCACGGTTTCCATTGTTACCTTTGTTTCTATTGTTGCGACCCTTATGCTTGCCACCCCCTTGATTCTTTGGAGGAGCAGGAGAACCAGAAGTAGTGGCAACTAAGGCATGCTGAGAGGTGGCAGCATCATCATAACTATTTCGTAACTTAAGGCGTTGCTCATGCATCATCAATTTAGGCCGCAAGTCATCAAAGGTCAACGTAAAAGATTGCAACAACAAAGTTGTAACCAGAGTATCATAATTTGGATCATGACCCAGACCAAAGAAAGTGTGCTGAACCAAATCATATAGCAACCAATGAATCAGCAATGACCTTGATTTCACGCAAGAAAAATATCTAAAGATTGATTTTCGCCTTACGAAGAAGATTAAGACGACCCTTAAGTTCCATTGATCGAGCCATACTAGCATGCAAAAAACGACTCTCTAACCGGTTCCAAATAGCACTAGCAGTACTTAAGCCTTGAATATCAGTTAAAACATCTCGAGATAAAGTAGCATACAACCACCCTTTTATTTGTTGATCAATCCTCAGATACTCATAAAAAGAAGGGTTAGGTTGAGAGATACCTTGTGCATCAAGCACATGCGGACTCGGAATAGGTGCCGAGCCATCCAGCAAAACCAAGTAACTGATTTATAACTAGAAGACATGTAAATTGTGTCTTCCAAGGCAAGTAGTCCTCCGGGGCATTGAGTTGAACGGTCACAGCGTTGGAGACATTGGGGACGGACACCGGTTGCCATTGATAGGCGTGTGAGTGTTGGATCGGGGCAGCCGAAGTGAACAAGGACATGGAAGGGCCTTGCGACGAAGAGGCAGCAGTAGATACCATCGAATAAACGATGGTGGGCTGCGAATACGACAGCGAGAAGGGAATACTCGACCATGGCAGCGTGGTAGAGATACTCGACCAGGGCAGCGTGGGCTGCATGGGAGAGAGAAACCCAGAGGGAGCCTGCGAGACGCGCGTAGGTTGCACAGCAAGAGCCGCGCTCGGTGTCGGATGATGCGACGCACCTGAGGGACTGGGCGAGTGAACTAGGGAGGTCCACGATCCAGTTGTCAGGAGAGCAACGTTGAGAGGGCTGCGAGAAGAGGTGAAGAGCGGAAGCGATGGCGAAACAAGGGCGGAGGAGAAACTCCGACCCATGTGGGCAACCATAGGAGAAGAGTGATCAGCTATGGAGAGAGAGGTTGATTGAGAACCAGAGGACATGATCAACAACCATGAAAAAAAATCGAAGCTTTAATGGAAAAAAAATCGAGAGAGAAAAGAAAACACTAGGGCTTTGATACCATGTGTGAGGATTGAATAATAATTGTGACTCACCTAGAATAGGTGGCCCTAGCAGTTTATATACATAAGTATTTAACAGACCTAAATGAATATAAAGACCTAACTGTCCTTAAGTATAGTATATTACTTTAATAGTATAGATTAAAATGTTGTGGAAAGATATATATGTTCTATTACAGAAGCTAAGTTCCTAGTGCTACTTACGATGCCACGTGGCGCTTTCCCATTAGAGCGTTCACCTCCATGTAATCCATGTACAATAAAAAATAGAAAATGCTTTGTATAAGATTTGACCCCGTGATCATGAGCATATATACTAAAGTTTTAACCACTAAACCAGGCCAAATTATGATGTTTTCATTTTAAAGTGAAATATTAATAAATGATATACATAATTACCCGAGGCGTAGCCCGGGCCTAAAAACTAGTTGAATGTTACAAAGAGTACTCTAGTAATATTAAATTTTAAAACATTTCGGTTCACCATGTGCATTAAAAGTGCTTTGATGGAGTTAGATTTGATATACTAAAGATGTTGCAATGATGCAAAGAGATGTTATTGAGGTTTTAAGTATGCTCTTATGCTAATAAGAGATATTGTAGTTGTACCATTTTGGCTTTTATTAGTACATGAAAGTAGGGTGTCAAAAACATGTCCGACCCACGGGTCCATCCGCATTTGATCCACATTCGACCTGTTCCGATCTGACAATCAAGTTTCCCAACCGATCCACTTCCAATCTGAAATCAACCCAACCCAGTTATACCCGAGCATATCAGAATCTAGCCCAATTTGTTACCGATCCAAACTTAATTCGAACCCAGTTAGATCCGAATACTAGAATCCAAACCCAATCCGCATCCGACCTAAAGTCAACCCGAATCCAAGTAGACCCGTTCGAGAAAACCCATGTCTACACAGCCCATTACCGACCCAACATTATCAATCAAAGGTCTGTCGTAGGACGATGGTACTAAGAGATGCTGATACTCTGAGATATTACGTCGATACCACATTTTTGCTTTCAGTGTTACTATAAGATATTTTGGTAGCACCATTTTTGCTTCTACTAATACAATAAAAATAATTTAATGATACCCTCTTGGCTCTTACTAATCTTGTCAAAATCCAAATTGCACTCTATCTGTTAAATTATAAACCCCTCTAAACTAACCAAACGCACTGATATTTTAGTCATAGACAACGTGAGACATACAACACGTCGACGCGTTAAGCAAACTGAAACTATGGACTGTTGCATAACTTTATGCAACGGTTGGTTTTATTTTAGCAGAACATAGGATTCCCTAGTAGTTACATTATAAGGAGGTTTGATAAATCTCTACTATTTAGATGTGTCTAACACAAGTTTTCATGTAACAAATATTATTTGTGTATATAACAAATATTGTTTATGTATGCAAAAATATTGTTTGTGTTTCGTATAATAAATAAGGGGAAAACAATACAAATAATATTTTTAAATAAACAAATACTCCCTCTGTATTTTTTTTATCTTTCTCACTTAGAATCTTGACACTATTCATAATTAGAGAGAATCTTTTAGATTTTTCTCAATATATAAGAAAAAATATAGTCATGTGGAGTCTTGTTTGATTCGTCTTAATGAGTACTTTATTAATATACAATTATTATAATTTTTACTAATATGTAATGAAAGATATTTAATGTAGAATAAGTGCATTGGCAAACGTGTAAAGTCAAAGTAGGAAAGATAAAAAAATACAGAGGGAGTAATATTTGGTATATACACAAACAATATTTGTTACACGAAAACTTATATCTAACACATCTATTCGTTAGATGTTTATCATCCCTCATAACGAGTTACATTATAACTCCCTCAAAAAAAAAAAAGAGAAAGGTAGTACTTTATAGCATAAAAATTTAATTTAATTACAACTCGTACTTGTAACTAACTTCCTCCGTCCCAGAATAGTTTGAACACTTTTATTTTATATTTGTCCCAAATTAGTTTGAATACTTTAATTTTTGGCATGGTCTCATTATTAATATATTATTTCTTTTGTACTTCTTGGGCCCACTATCTACCTTTATTAATAAAAAGTTATCCAACTTTCTCTCTCATCTAATGAAAAATACACCACCAACTCCTATCACATCTACTTTATAAATAAAATAACATTTGATAACCACACTACAACTTATCACCTTAAAATACGTATCTCAACAAGTGTAATCTTTTTAGGACGGAAGAAGTAAAAGAAAAGGAGTATGATATTTGCTCTATTATTTGTAATATATAAAAGGATTTTTTGATTTTTAACACCTTATAAAATCACCATTTTTAAGATAACCACCTTATAAGTTAATTGTTTTAAATAACCACCTTATATGACCTAAATCTCTTTAAATACATACCAATTGGCAGATTTCGTCCAAGAAATCGGTCTTAAATAAGGGTTTAAACCTTAAATACATTCTAGTGAATAAAGGTGGAGGTGATGAAATCGTTCTTAAACCCTTTTTGAGGAAGATTTCCTTGACGAAATCTGTTGATTGGTAGGTATTTATAAGGATTTAGGTCATATAAGGTGGTTATTTAAAACAATTAACTTATAAGGTGGTTATCTTAAAAATGGTGATTTTATAAGGTGGTTAAAGTCAAAAAATCCTATATAAAAATAAAATGGTGCAAATAAAATATTATTAGTTTTTTTCAATAACGAATATTTTCATAGTATCCACTTTTGATAATGTTTACAAATATATAATGAGAGATATTAATGGTGAAAGATGTGTTGGCAAGCGTGAAAATTAAACCATTACATTTATTTCAAAACAGATAAATATCTATCTACTTCATGTCTTATGAGCACATATTGTGTGTATAACGCTTATAAGTTACAACCGAATGAACAGAATGTAATTATGTTTGCAAATTGCAATAAGCTGGAAAGTTTCTAAAAACGATATAATGGGTGACAAAAGTATGTCGCAAACAAACAGATATCGGCTCGGTGAAAGCGTGACTGCGTGAGCATCTCTCTCTGAGTCTCTGTACACTTACGCCGACATTAATTTGAAATTCACTGACATGTTTCAGAAATAGGAAATTGAAACTTGGAACAATCATGTGCCGATTTGCGTGTGCAATTGCAAAAACTCCTGCTTTTTTCTTAGTGATAAAAAATTATAAAAAACTAATATTATTTCCGGGCGGAAATTGAATTAGGGCGTTCCTCTTCATTTTTTCGGCGCGTCGCGCTGTTACAGTATTTTCCAAAACCAATTTTATGATATAATTTTTATAAAATTAATTATTATATTTTGAAATATATTTTTTATAAGGTAAGATAAAGTCCCTTATATGGGGGGAATTCAATTGGGGATCCCTCCTTGTATGGGGTGATACGGATCGTTTTGGTGACGTCAACACCACTAGGCTATTACCTGCTGCTCTATTTTGAAATATATTTGTAGTAAGCGAATTTTCTTAAGGAAAAATTGATAGTAACAGTCTCAACTATGGGCGTTCCGCCATTTTTAGTCCCAATGGGTTGTTTCTGAGCGGTCCCAACTATGCATCATTTTTGCCGAATTTGGTCCAAGGAGGTTAATGACCTGCTACAACAGGTAAAACGATTTTTTTCCCCAACTTTTATTTTCTCTCTCCTTTAATGGGCATCTACCAGACCACCACTCCCATCCCCCACCCTTAAAACACCCACCGCCACCCCCACCCAAACCTGTCACCCCTTTGAGACCCCCCTCCACTGCTGGAAAAAAAAAAGGATGTTATTCCAGGTGGGAGGGTAGGGTAGCAGGCCCACTTTCTTCGAAATGGCAACTGCTCAGCAGCTTCCTTCCAGTCTTCGTGCCGCCCTCACTTACTCTCTCGGCGTACGTTACGTTGATACTTCTATTACTCCTACTTCTTCTAATAATGTCTTTATTTTAGCTTCAATTTTCGAATCAATCTTACTTTTTATCTTTCAGGAATTCTTTGGTTTCAATTTCATGTGTGATGTGTGATATGTTGTAAATTGATGAATGATGGATTTTTCGATGTTGATGTTAGTAATAGTGTGATGTTTTTCTTGGTGTTGCGATTAATTTGTTTTACGACATGGCAATATGGCGTCTATCGTGATTTCGACCTTCTATATAGGTTGCAGTTTGTAGGTAGGTGGGTGGGTGGGTGGGGAGGGGTGGCAGAGGGGTGGCTGGGGTGGGAATGGGGAAGAGGGTGGCATGAGATAGGAGAGAAAAAGAAAGAAGAGGGTGGCAGGAGATAGGTGAGAGAAAAAGAAAGAAGGAAAGTAACTTAAGAAATTTTTAAAAAAATTAACTGGTAAAACAAGTAATTAGTCAGCTGGGACTAATTTCGGCAAAAATGATGCATAGTTGGAACTGCTCATAAATAATCCTTAGTTTGGACTGAAAATGGCGGAACGCCTATAGTTGGGACTGATCCTGTCAATTTTTCCTTTTCTTAAAGTGTCCACGCCTCATTTTGAAATAGAGGGAGTATGTAGTTTTACAGGGCTTTATTATTTACCCCTTGTATTTACTAAACACAGCTCGTATTTTGATACTTATTTTAATTTTTCTTTTTAAACTTTTTTTACCTAAAAATGTTAAAATTTCGGAATTTTTTTAGCACGAACTAAACCAATTTTTTGTTTAAAAAATTTCGGTTCCAACGTGGAAGAATCGAATTATTTTTTCTGTTCTACCATGTCATAACCGAAAAATAATTTCTGATCTTCCATGGTGGAACTGAAATTTAATATCGGTTCTATGAATAACAGTGACAAAAAAAAAACGAAATCTCATAACAGGGGAGGAGGAAGGGAGAAAGAGGAAGAAGAACAAGGGGTGGGGGGCTTTGCGGGGGTGGTGGTTGCAGCGGAGGGGACCGGGTGGCGCGAAGGGAGAGGGAGAGGGGGGAGGGCACAAGAGGGAAGGGGGGAGGGCACATGAGGGAAGGGGCGAAGGGGGCTGGAGGATGGGGTATGTGGTTGTGGCCTGTAGGGGGGGGGGAGGGGTGGGGGCTGCGTCCTGCGAGGGTGCAAGGGAGGGTGGAGGTTGCGGCTTGCGGGGGTCGAGGGAGGGGTGGGGGCTGCATGGTGGGGTGGGGGCTGGCGGGTGGTGGTGGTGATAGTGGTGGCTAGATGGTGGTTATGGAGGAAGAAGAAGTAGAGGAGGGAGAAAGAAGAAAAAAAGACCGTATAGATACGGGAGGCAAATAGCGTCACTTAAACATCAAACGAAGAAATCATCAACAATGTTACGTAGATCTTGATCTTGTTGAGAGGGATCTTGATAACAAAGTTAGGATCTCTTTATTCATAGTGACTTCTATTTATTTATAAAACAAAATCAAATGTCTTTGATTTTCAATGGTTTTCCCACTTAGATTCACAAATCATAACCCTCTCTCTCAAATGGGGAAATAGGGGAGGTTTTTGGGAATTTGATAAAAGCACAAATTGATTTATTCATTTTTAATTGGTTAAGAAGGTTTGTGATATACCACTAGCTAGTTTCTTATTTACAACAATTATACTAGCAATTTTTTGTAAAATGGCCCACATTGACAAAAGTGGTGGAAATTGAAACCAATATTATAACGCGACATTAAAAAGTAAGTCTTAACAATTTAACCTTTTTAATACCAATTCAACTTAGTAATGTTTGAATTCTACAGCGGGGTTGATTTTGCCGGATCTAGTAATAATCACATTAAGTAGCTTGTAATACTAACAATTGTTGATAAGGTTTTGACTACCTATAATGTGACACTAACAAGGTGCATCTTCATTTTAGAAAACTCAATATACTCCATACTTACGCGTGATTGGTTTGGAATAGTCTTAGGATGAGTGGTCGGTCTCGAGAACTTTCTTAGGGTATGCATAAGTGAAAATATAATACATCAAACTTAGAATACATGTGTTGGTATGTGGCCATGTGGGGCTATTAATCGCATAGATGCGCATACTGTGACAACTTGTAACATGTCGTGAGGTTTTAGAATGTTACATATGCTAATTGAATAACTCTACAACTGAATGTTTAGCTTGTGGATGAGAGAGGTTAAGATCAATCGCCTAGTGGGAGAGCATGTTAGGACTAAATGGCAAGTTATGGAGATTTGTGAGTTGATCATTACCAAGCATAAGGAGGGGATCGCGGTTCTCAGGTAAAGGTGTATGGAAATTTTATATTCACTAATGGCTTGTTTGGAAATGGATATTTTGTTTCAAATGCTGAATTTGGCTCAATTAAGCAGTTTGACAATACAAAGCATTTGGATTTGGAATTGGCGCAATTTTATAAGCTCACGAATGAAAATAACAAATTCATTCAAAAAACAAATCATTTAAGATTTTAACTCATGTTGGCTTCCCCAATTTCTCCCTCGACTACTGCAAGTCGGCAACTCCATGCCTTCAACTTCTTTCTCCTCTGAATTTTTCCTCCTCTTTTTCTCTGTCCTTTATATCTCCATTTTTTATACCATTAAATATTCAAACGGTTATGAAGCTCCACTCTTTCACTATGTGATTTCCTTATATTAAAAGCAAATTCCCCAACTCATACATTTCCTTCCTCATCTTGTCTATTTCTCTATCCTCATTTATTGAAGTTCACGCCACGGAAATCCATTATTAGAAGCAAGTGCAGTCTTTCTCTTTCTTCTCTAAGGCCCTTATTCTCTAGAATTTGAGGGAATTGGAAATCTAGTTTCTTCAATTTTAAGTGTTTATTAGAAACTAAATTCAGACTTAAATTTTGGAATTTTAAATTACATGATTGGAATCCATTATTGGAAATTGAATACATGTTTCCAAACATTACCTAAGAGGATTTGAACTTATTACATATATCGGGAAAGGGCATCTTGCTTTTGAGTGATCTCAAATGCTAATAGACTACATGTAGAAAGTAAAATATATAATTAAACGATGAAGCTGGCAGGAGAAAGCAAAAGAAACTGATTCATTACATTGCTGAATAACTCACGAACTACAAGAATTTATAAGCAAAACAAATAACAACCTAAAACTAAGAAATAGGAACATGATCCCATTATCTTATCTTGCCTAACTAATCATGACCACTATTTCCTATTACTAACCCATGCTAATTTATATGACCAATTCAACTAACTTAATTCTAGTGACATTTCGTAACAATAGGACTTTAGTTGAGCACGTATTATACCACATAATTTGAAGCATAACAACTAACACTATAGAGTATGAACATGCTTGGTTTTTTGTATGTGTTGAGTTGAACGACATCCTATGACATTTTTCGGAGTACACATAAATGAGAATAAAATGGTTAAAGAACATATATATGTTATTTTACGGGGCCACTTGTCTATTCTAAATGCGCATTTGGTAACAACTCGCAACCTATGAGGGATTGGTTGGGGTGTTATATAGCTAGTGCTTGGAACTGAAGTGTATCTTGTTGACAAGTAATGTCATCAATGCAATGCTGATGCAACAATAAAATAGTGATTCCATAATTTCAGCTCAATTACTTCCCAGCATTCTTTCATTCATTCATTCTTTTTGATTAGAAATATTTCTCAAAAAACTGAGTAAAACATTACAACACTTTGGTTAAATAGTGCGGCTGAGTTACAATCCCTACGTCATAATAATTAGCAAGCAATAAGATAGAGACAACTGTCCTTCACTACAGGACAACAGACCTGCTAGAGAAATTCCTAGGTACACTGAAAGGACCTAAACAGATTGGACACATGGCCCAACATCACAACTGATTAAATGAGCTAGTAGAGAGGAATTAAAGAGTATCTTAACACTCCCCCTCCAGCTGAGAGTGAGGAGCATTCTGAACTCCCAGCTTGTAGAGAAGAGCCTGATGTTGCTTGGTAGGAAGAAGCTTGGTCAGAACATTTGCCAGCTGGTGTTGGGATGGAATGTAAGTAGGAGAAACAACACCATCTTGAGTCTTGTCTCGAATGAAATGACAGTCTATGTCTACATGTTTGGTTTTTTCATGATGAACTGGGTTAGCTGCAATTGCAAGGGCAACCTGATTGTCACAATAGAAAGGAGTCTTTTCCATATCCTTCATAGCTAGGTCTCTGAGGAGTTGCTTGAGCCACATTACCTCACATATGGCAAGTGCCATTGATCTGTATTCAGCTTCAGCACTGCTTCTTGAGACAACAGTTTGTCTTTTGGACTTCCAAGAGATGGGAGAGGCCCCAAGAAGAATGCAATATCCTGAGGTGGATCTTCTTGTACTAGCACACCCAGCCCAATCACTATCACAAAAGGCTTGAAGCTGTGCACTGGTGTGATTTGCCAGAAGAATTCCTTGTTGAGAGGACCCAACCAAGTATCTCAACACTCTTTTTGCAGCTTGCAGGTGCACATCAGTAGGATGATGCATGAATTTACTCAACACATGGACAGTGAAGGCAAGATCAGGCCTTGTAAGAGTTAAGTATATCAGTTTGCCCACCAATCTTTGGTAAACTTCAGCACAAGGCAAAGGTGATCCTGATTCTGGAGTCATCTTCACGTGAGAATCCATGGGAAGCTTGAGAGGCCTGCAATTCAGCATATTATACTCCCTGAGTATATCTTGAACATACTTTCTCTGAGAGATAAAGATCCCTTCCTTACATTGATCCACTTCTATGCCAAGAAAGTATCTAAGAGACCCCATATCTTTCATGTGAAAGGAGTTGTGAAGGAAAGCTTTGGCTGAGTTGATTCCTTCAATGTCATTCCCAGCTAAGATTAAATCATCAACATATACTAAGATCACAGTAATGCTGTCACCAGATCTCTTGGTGAAGAGAGAGTAGTCTGACTTGGACTGAACAAAGTCATGACTTTTCAAGGCACAACTTAACTTGGTAAACCATTGCCTTGGTTCCTGTTTAAGTCCATAGAGGGACTTGTTTAGCTTGCAAACCTTCTTGCTTTCACTGTGTTTACAGTACTCCCCCTCTTGATTAACTTCCAATCTATGACCTTTACCTTTGTACCCTGGTGGTAGCTTCATGTACACATGTTCCTGCAAATCACCATGCAAAAATGCATTTTTAACATCCATTGGATGCAAGGACCATTCCTTAAGAGAAGCTACAACAAACAAGGACCTCATAGTAGCCATTTTTGCTACTGGAGCAAAAGTGTGTTCATAGTCCAACCCATATCTTTGTTTGTTTCCCATGGTGGTAGCTTCATGTACACATGTTCCTGCAAATCACCATGCAAAAATGCATTTTTAACATCCATTTGATGCAAGGACCATTCCTTAAGAGAAGCTACAACTAACAAGGACCTCACAGTAGCCATTTTTGCTACTGGAGCAAAAGTATGTTCATAGTCCACCCCATATCTTTGTTTGTTTCCCATGATTACAAGTCTAGACTTGTATTTGCTTATAGAGCCATCAACATTATGTTTGATTTTGTACAACCACTTACAACATATGGCTGTTTTGCCTTTAGGAAGATCAGTGATGTGCCAGGTTTCATTCTCCTCCAAAGCATCTAATTCCTCATTCATGGCATCAACCCATTCTGTGTGTTTTATGGCTTCTTTGAAGTGAGTTGGTTCATGAGTTTAAAGGGTATAAGACATGAAATAAGAAAAATTAGCAGTGGGGGTTGTGTTTATGGTTTGAGTTATAGGGGTAGGAGTGTTTGTGGTGCTAGAGGTACCAGTGACATAATCTTTATGCCAACCTGGTGGTTGATGGTGTCTAGATGATCTCCTTACAATAGGTTGTGTCTCAGGTGGAGGATCATGAGTTGGATTAACCTGGGGCTCATTATCTTCTGTTGCTGTTTCACATTCACTTTCAACACTAGAATTGATCATCATATCTTTGTGTTGAAGAGTGTTAGTTCTATGATGGAACATTTTGCATGGAAATATGTTCTCATGGAACATAACATCTCTGCTCACAAAAGTTTGATTTGTGATCAAATTAAGAAGTTTATATCCTTTTTGAGTTTGAGGATAACCCAAAATGACACAGGGAACACCTCTTTCAATAAAATTATCTTTATTTCTACTTGGATTTTTTGCCTTTACTAAGCATCCAAAATGCCTTCAAATGCAAGTATGTGGGAGGAGTTTTGAACAGTACCTCAAAGGGAGTCTTGTTGTTCAGGACTTGGCTTGGTAACCTGTTGGTGATGTGCACAGCACACATCACACACTCTCCCCATAATTGAAGAGGAAGCCCACTCTGAAATTTGAGAGCTCTACTCATTTCAAGGATGTTTCTATGCTTTCTCTCTGCTCTTCCATTCTGCTCAGGCCCGTCTACACATGAGGTTTGATGTATGATTCCAAGGCTTGCAAAGAAAGGTTTGCATTTCTTGTCATCAAATTCAAGAGCATTGTCAGATCTTATCACTTTGACATGCTTATTAAATTGATTATTTTCCATGTTAACAAATCCATGTATGGCTTCATAAGCGTCAGATTTATGCCTTAGAAGCTGAATCCATGTCACTCTGCTGTGGTCATCCACTATTATAAAAAAGAATATGTGATTATGTCTAGTTGGAACCCTATATGGGCCCCATATGTCAATATGGACAAGCTCAAACACATCCTTAGCCCTTGATTCACTAAGATTGTATGAAAGTTTAGTGAACTTGGCCTTGGGACATGTTATGCACACATCACTTCCTTCTTCCTTAACACCCTTCAACTGAGGTATTTTCTTGAGTCTTTTTAGTAGAGCATGTCCTAGTCTCCAATGCCACATGGTGGACAGAGAGACTTTAGGAGCATCATTCACAGTTATAGGTATCTGAATTTCAGTTTGAGCTTTCATTGCCTTGCTTGTTTCCCATTTCTTCTTTCCTACTTGCTTCATGTCTCTTTTCTCTTTCAAGCACTTCACAATTTCTTCTATTGGTTGATTTACCAAAAAAAAACGGATCATGCTGAGCCAACCCCACTACCTTCACATGACTACTTTTTCTGTCATGTATAACACAGAAACTAGGATAGAAGTCCACTTTCACATCTCGATCTTGAGTGAGCTTCTGCACAGACAGCAAGTTGTGCTTGAAAGTTGGTATGTGAAACAAATTTTTTAGTGTCATACCATTATCAAGCTCCACATCACCAGTATGAGTTATCACTGATGTTTCACCAGTAGGCAAATTTATCTTCCGCTCTTTCTCACTTTTTGTTGCACTTTTAAGTGCCTCAATACACCCTGTCATGTGATCCGAAGCTCCTGAATCCACAATCCATTCACTCTTTACTGAATCAGCAAAGTTGCAGGACACCATCCCTAGCATAAGTATAATCCATTTCATCATCAGTCTTAGAACTTCCTTCCTTGGATGGTGTAGGGAGCAGTTTCATGAGTTGTTCAAGTTGTTGAGCAGTGAGTGTTGCACCACTTGAACTATTACCCACACTAGCACCTGACTCCACATTGCTCTTAACATTTCCTGTACTCCTACAACCTCTGTAAATTCTTCCTCATTTATTCCATCTACCACCTCTTCCATTTTGAAATCCATCTTTCATTCTTTCTTTTCCATCCTTCTGATTCCTAGGATGACCAGGTGGGTATCCCACCACTCTCCAGCACCTCTCCTTGATGTGTCCATTCTTCCCACACACACTACATGTCATTTCAACATTCTTACTCAGCATTGCAGCACCTTCTCCTTCTTCCTTCACAGGCTTCAAAATCTCCCTCTGGTTCTCTTCTTGATGAATATAGCTGCAGGCTGTTTCAACACTTGGAAGAGGTGTCATCATCAGAAGATGACTCCTTTGCACTGAGTACAATCTGTCCATTCCATTCAGAAATTGGAACAGTCTTTGTTACTCCAGTTGGAGATTTAGAGCTTGAACAAATGCATTCACTTCTTCTGTGAGAGTAGTGATAGCTGGTAAGGAGTTCAGCTGTTCAAGTTCTTCCCAGAGACTTTTCATTTCAGTGTAATATTCAGTCACACTTTTTCCTTCCGACTTTGTCTCATATAGATCCTTGCTCAATCTATATTTCCTTGACCCATTACTCACAAGAAATCTTTGTTCAAGTTGTTTCCATATAGCAGATGAAGTACTCAAAAACATCACAAATTTTTTAATAGGTTCTCTCACATTCCCTATAATCCATGATATAACCATATTATTACAAGTGTCCTAAGCTTCTTGTTTTACAATTTCACTGGCATCTCTCTTCACACTCCTAGTTTCAAACCCTAACTTTCTTTTAGAAGCAAGGCTTATCTCTAGAGATCTTTTCCATGATCTATAATTAGAGGCTCCTTCTAACTTTTCTACAGTTATGGAATTTGTTCCATATGAAGGGTGCAAGTATAAGGGCTGGTTGAGTATATTCCCGGGACCATTTTCAAATGGATAATGAAAGAGAGATATACTAAGAACAGACAAGAGAAATTGTATATTTTAAGGTACTAAGCAACAGTATCTTTTTTCACTGAATAAAATAAGATAAAGACACAAACTTTATCTAGCAAACAAAGATAGAAAATTGCTGGAATCAGTAACTGGAGAGAGCTAAAATTTACCAGAGCTCTGATACCATGTTGACAAGTAATGTCATCAATGCAATGCTGATGCAACAATAAAACAGTGATTCCATAATTTCAGCTCAATTACTTCCCAACATTCATTCATTCATTCATTCATACTTTGTGATTAGAAATATTTCCCAAAAAACTGAGTAAAACATTACAGCACTTTGGTTAAATAGTGCGGCTGAATTACAATCCCTAGGTCATAATAATTAGCAAGCAATAAGATAGAGACAATTGTCCTTCACTACAGGACAACAGACCTGCTAAAGAATTTAGGACCACTGAAAGGATAGACAGATTGGAAACATGGCCCAACATCACAGCTGATTAAATGAGCTAACAGAGAGGAATTAGAGAGTATCTCAACATATCTAAGTTGATGTTAACTGACACCCATGTTGACCCGATACATGGAGATCTAAACCCGTTTTGCACCCATCTTAGAAAATACATGATCCCTAGTACGTGGACATGACAGCTCGAAGACCAAACCAAAGTCTCCCGGCCAATGATGGATCCCTAACCTATTGAAATCGATTTAACCTGCTATCAACCCAACCTGTGGACTCATAACTTTTTCTCGCTCAACCATGATTTGAGCTATTGTTAACCTAACCTAAGAATATTTGGGTACTTATGCATAGTTGTTAAAATACTGATTTAGATCTCATGATTAAAAAATACGCGAAAAATTCGGTTCATAAGTATGATCTTCATGTTTTGTAGGATCTTAATATGATCCTAATTGGACTGAAAATCGAAGTGTCCAGTTCTTCATACAATTCTACAAACTTGATCAAACAATCCAGTCCTACAATAGAAATTTGAGATTTGACTAATGATTCTTATATGATTATTTTATTAATTACCTTCATATACCCACATATATATGGTCAAGATATATAGTCAATAGAACTAAAAAAAGCAAGTAATTCAGATGTTTTTGTTGGTTTGAAAATTGATCATTGATGCGAATGCATGTATAAAAAGTTCATAGAATCCTTCACATTTACTTGGTTCTCAAGCAAGGAAAGAAGGAAAACATAAGCTAAATTGGACGGCGAGTAAGTTCAACCTATTTTTGGGCATGCATTTAGGGTGAACATGGGTAGCAAGTTTGCTTAATTTTTGGTTTTTATTAATTAGGAAAGTTTCTTATTGTTAGAATAAAAAGTTCACACAATTTAAGGAAAGTTTTAGCATGAATGCAAGTTGTTTCTTGTTCTATATTAGGCGTTTAAAATCTGATTATATTAGGTGTGTGAATTCTTTAATTCAAAAAAGTGTTTAATTACTTAGAGTAAGGTTTTATTTGGTTTGATTTAGGAGAGATTTGCATATCTTTCCATATAATGTATATTAGGCGTGTGGTTCATATAATTCTTAGAAAAGTTTTCATAAGTCTCTTTCTTTTGTAATGCCAATAAAAAGGCCTTTTATTTCATGATAAGAATCAAATTATTTTGAGTTATAACCTTGAGTTATTTGATGAGCTTTGGCTATCTTCCGTTCAAGAATTATAAACACCACATAACAGGGACTAGTGTGTTTGTTCTAAAAGATTACAACTTTTTGAGTATTTATCTTTGTTCTTTATTCCTTGTTCTTTGTTTTTTTGTCCAGATATAAACCTAAAAGAAAAACAAATTTTGTTTTCCTTCTCGGATTCACATCAATTCTTGTTATTTACCTTTTCAAATCATGGAATATGGAATCAAATGTAATATATTTTACTATTTTATACTTCAATTGTCAAACATTATTAGTAGATAGGGATATCTTCGACATATTTGAAGCTTATATGTAGGATCTTATAATTATATGATTCGTTTATAACTCTCTGATCCTACCTCCTTCATATCACGTGTAGACCTCAATCCTGACAACCTTCAACTTATGCGACATGGTTAAAAATCTCGTCTCTGGCTCTATATGTTCAACTTATTTTTCATTTTCTCAATTTAGTTCAGTTAGTTTCCTCTCATAATTTTAATAAAGTTCAGTTCAATCACTTCAGCCAAATTCGATCCAAACGAACAATGCCTTAGAGTCTTATGCATTGAATTCTTCATTACTTAAAAATTAAAACGATATTTGTACATTGGCTAAGTCCAGTTATCATTCTTGATCTATCTCGATATACCTTTTATCCTCAAAGTATAATGTGTCTCACCTAAGTCTTTTACTGAGAAGCATTTTCTAAGTCAAGTCTTAGCATACTATAACAGTCGAATATATATACCATCCACACATATATGATCATGAAACCAATTGCATTTCCACTATATTTCTTATAAACACAAAATCGACTTATATAACAACATTAATTTTTTTGATTTCCTTACCAAAGTGAATATTCCAACTATAAGATACTTATGCCAATCTATAACTAGATTTCTAAAACTTTCAAAGCTTTTCCATAGTTTATTTCAAGAATGGAAAAACGGTTGGGTTGTGTCATGTTTACATCCTCTTTTGAGTTCTTATATTGAGGAAAGTGATTTTCACATCCATCTACCATGTTCTTGTACAAACACTAGCTCACTAAGAATTCTTCTCTCATCGTCCCATGACAACATGTATCAAGCTTTCGCCTTATCACGATCATTATTTGGCCATAATTTTAATTAAATGTTTGCATCTCTCATGAATTTTCGTACATTGATACCAAACATATTTTACTAGTGTATTCAACTAATTAAATTTCAATAATATCATCACAAACATCTTTTACAATATGTATGACATCAAGGGTTTCAAACCCATTAGTTCTTCCAATAACAAAAACATCCCTAATAAGTGCAATCACCTTATTCTGTAGTGTACTCTTCATAGTTGTGGATTTCTAACCCCTCTTATGTGTCGCTTAAACATCCTTCATTTGCCCATGAACCTACATTCCTTGGAACTAGCTAGCCGTAAACGAGCCACTCAGATCTCAAAAGTAAACCCATGCCATTGAGTTGTTTTTCTCCTTCTTATGATAAGGATGATAGAAATAATCTTCTATGATTAATGATATACACATTCTTTTTGCAAAGGAGCAAGTATATCAAAATCATATTGTTTATACCAATCGGGCACACCTAATCTTCTTTGGTTTGTACCCTAACAAGTTTGCATAAGATGAAAATAGTTTATAGTACAAAAAATCATGGCACGTGGTGTGAATTTCTTACATGTATGGGTATAAAAAAACCATAATATCTTCACCCCACAATAAGTTATAATCATCAATAAATGACGCTAAGTAGACATGATCAATGTTGTCATTGGGACTTTTAGGACCATGAGATTAGGAGGGATGTCATATATGGAGAAAAAAATAAGCCAAGAGTTATCTTGACTCCTAGCCACAGGGGTTCTTCCCATCCGTACAAAGTGTGAACCTTAGTTTTCTAGCATCTTTTGTTGAGTAAAACAAGGTTAGTCAAGGAAGAAGAAAGGGAAGGCTGGAGAGAATTGCGGCGCTCATATTGTATTAATGTTGTATCATCACTTTACAACCTAAGACTTACTTAAATAGTAGTGACATCAATCCCTAGGTTGATTATCTCATAAAATATAGTTGGCCCATTTACAACATGTGGACAACTAAGGTTGGTTGGCTAAAGCTAGTACATCTAATAAAATACTAGTGACTAAGAGCTATTACTAGTGACTGTTACTATGCTCTCATACTACACTTTATCACTCCCCCTCAAGGTGGGAGTTCTTATTGTTACATACTCCCAGCTTACTCAATATTTCTTGATGCTTGGCAACTGGCAGACTTTTATTCAGGATATCAACTAACTGATGATGAGTGGAGACATACACTGCTTTGACACATCCTTGATTAACTTTGTCCCTTACAAAGTGGCAGTCAACTTTAACATGCTTTGTTCTTTCATGATGAACAAGGTTCACTGCAATTGATAAGGCAACTTGGTTGTCACACTTGAGAGTTACTGGGTGTGGGGAAGAAAGACCCAAGTCTTTGAGTAAATGAGTGAGCCAAGATACTTCACAAGTGGTCAAGACCATAGTCCTATAGTCAGCTCTGCAATGGACCCTAGCAATAACTTGTTGCTTTTTTGTTTTCCATGAGATGAGAAATTTGCCAAGGAGAGTGCAAAAGCTAGTGGACTTCCTAGATATAAGGCATCCAGCCCAATCACTATCAATGTAGGTTGTGAGATGGGTTGTTGATTTAGAGGCTAGGAGAGCACCTTGACCAAGATTCTTTTTGAGATATCTCAGAACCCTCTTGGCATCTTGCATATGCACACTTGTGGGCTTTGCATGAATTGACTCAGAGTATGCCCAGTGAAGGCAATCTCTGGTCTAGTAATTGTAAGGTAAATAAGTTTACCTATGAGGTGCTGGGACTCAGTAGGATCAGTGAGAGATGTCCCCAAATCATAAGTAAGATTCAGATGTGGGTCCATAGATAGCTTCAAAGGTTTAGCATCAAGCACAATTTATCTTTGAGCAAATCTACCACATATTTTTTCTTAGACAAAAAGATACCTTGAGCAAATCTATCAAGTTCAATGCCAAAAAAATAACTTAAAACTCTAAGATCCTTCATGTGAAATTGTGAAGCAAGAAAGACTTTAACTTCACTAATCAGTGGTGAGTGAGTTCCAGCAATCAACAAGTCATCAACATAGCACAATACTGTCACTACGTGAGAGTGTTGCTTTTTGATGAACAAGGAATAATCTGCTTTGAATTTTTTGAACAAATCCAAATTGTATGAATGCTGCAGAAAGTTTAGCAAACCATTATCTTGGTGCTTGTGTGAGCACATACAATGATTTGTGCACCTTGCATACTTTAGTAGGGTGAGCATTTGCATAAGTTTTCTCCCCTGTTCAAGAAGCATAGGAACACCAAGGCTAGAGTAACCAGGAGGAATGGTCATGAACATATCCTCCAAGAGATCGCCATGAAGAAATGCATTCTTCACATCCATTTGGTGCACACACTAGTCTTCTATGTGCTGCTACTGCAAGTAATAATCTCACTGTAGTCATCTTTGCTAGAGGAGAAAAGGTTTGCTCATAATCTATGCCCTCTCTTTGTTTACAACCCAACACTACTAATCTGTCTTTGTGTCTTTCTATGCTTCCATCAAGTTTAAACTTTGTTTTGAACACCCATTTGCACCCTACAACTCTCTTGCCATGAACAGTTTTCTCCCATGTGTGATTGTATTCTAAGGCTTTCAGCTCATCATTCATTGCTTGCACCCATTGTTTTTGTTGTACAACAACTTTAAAAGACTTAAGGTCTTCCACCTTTTCAGTTTGAGCCAAGAAAGCAAAGAACTTGGAGTGCAAAGGCACTTCTACTACTTTAGAAGCATGTGCAGGTGATTCAGCTGCAATTTTATCAACTTGCAGAGGTGTGACATACTCACTGAGCCAAGTAGGTGGCTTGGACTGTCTGGCACATCTCCTGATGGTGTGAGTTTGTTCAACAGTGACTGCAGGTTGGGTGTGATCAGTGTCACCAGGAGTTGTAGGTTCATTTTCAGGTTCTTCAATGTGAAGCTCATGGTTAGGTTCAATAATATCCTCATCATAGGCTATTTGTGTGGTGGTTTGGCTGTTGTGTGGCATGGTGGTAGGCTGGGGTTAATAGTAGTTCACATGGCTTGACTTCTTGCAAGGAAACACACTTTCATTAAACTTCGCATGTCTAGTGTAACACCCCGTAATTTTCACCCTTTATTTTTGATGTTAGTTTATTTTAAAATGATATTCTTTTCGTAATAAAAATAAATAATTTATTATTTTCTCTAGATCAATGATTTTTATTTCTTTATAATTTGGGAGCCGAATTATTATTTTATTATATGGTGTGTTAATGTGTGCATTATATTTATATTTATAATATAATTTATTAGAATTATTTTCATTATTAAGTATTTTTAAAGTTTAGGCGCGATTTAAGAATTTATCGATTTATCGCGTAGCGGGCTTTTGAAGCATGGACCCTTGTTGATTTGGGCCGAAATTTTTGTTGGTGTGTTGGGCTTGACAGCCGGCCAAGGAGATGGAGAAGGACAGCTCCTCTTCTTTCTTTTCTTTTTATTTTTCCTTGTGACTCTTTGTAGCTTTGTAACTCCTATAACCCCCTAATCATTCTCCTTCATTAAAACCCTTTATTTCAACCATTAATCATCCAAAAAATTCTGATTTTTATTCAAAGAAGTTCAGCATCATTTGCATTAAACCCTCACCGTTTTTCAAGAAAAGGAAGAGAGAAAAGGAAGAGGAAAAGAATAGAAAGGTTCAACCCGGTTTTTCCTGTCGCACCTTCACGAAAATAACCGTATCCGGAGATCTAACCGTTGGCTCGTCTTCAATTTTGGACACAACGTTTATAACGTCTTGTTCTACATTTTGACAGGAGAGATTTAGAATCTGAGCTTTTGATCATCAGTAATCATGGTCATAACAGAGCAGTGCGAAACAAGAGTTTTCAACGTTCAAGAAGAAATGCCTAGTGACTTGTTGCTACAATTCTCGTTCGTTATGCCTTGGGGTTAGAAGAGGATTTGGATTGCATGCTTAACTCGTGATTGTCTCTTTAGACTCAGCTCTCCTCCCGACGATCCAGGTAACTAGTTGTTATCTTAGAGCCATAGTGATTAGGGTATTATTCGGTATTAGATTACTACGCTAGGAATTATTTAAAATACTTTTTGAATGAAATTTTTGACGAAATTTGACATGAATATACTTGATACATGCTGTATTAATACTGTGTAGAGAAAAATAATTTTCGCATGATTTTTAGTATTTATTTGATTTAATTGGTGTTTTGTGCGTTTTTGGCTAAATTGCATAATAATTATGGAACGACTGATAAAATTGATGAAATTATTTTTCTTAGATCATTTTACATGCTTAGTATGTAATCCATGCCTTAGAATAATTTTTTCCTACTGTTTACTATTTTATTTAATTGATATATCTGTTTCTGTAATTTCGGTTCTGTCAGTATATTAATCATGAAAATTATTTGTAGAGGCATTAATTTCTTTGAATATTATGTATTTCCGTGAGTTTTTACATGTTATGTAAATTTTTGGTAATTTTTGGGCGTCTGTTTATATTTTTAATTATTATAATGGTTTATTTGAGGAATCTGCATATTAACTGTTAAAAATGCTTTTGGAGTCCGAAAATTATAAATAAAAATTGTATCATGTTAGTAGAGCCATTAGGGTCGTATGATAATTTTTTTATGATTTTACTGCTCGAAATTATTAGTTTAATAAATATTATGGTATTTTTGTTGTGAAATTGAGGATACACTTTTAAATTATTTGAGGGCTTGTAAATCAGAAATAATTCATAATTTAATATATTCTGGGTTTCTGATTTTCAGTAGTATACTGTATGTATCATTGGGTAACCACATATTTATGTTTGATTTATGAAAGAAAATGATTAATTGTTACTACTCTTTTAATGAATATGATTTAGAGTTAATTGGTGATGTATTGTTGATTGAATTGTGGTTGCTGTAAAAACCAGTATATTATCATTGATGATGTTTGGAGATGTTCAAGTGTTATTTTGAGAGATATTTGTTGAAAATTTATAAGTGATTTATTTTGAGGAATTATGAAGAACTGTTTTGATGAACTGTGGGTATAAGGCCGGGTGGCATCCCTTTTTGATGAATATTTTGATGAATGATATTTGGATTGTATGCATGATTGTATTTTGAGATAAGAATATCCGGTGGGATAGATGTAGTCCCCGGTGAAGAACATGCCAACCACTTGGTTTGCGAACTAGGGGTACACCTGGGTTAATTGTTGTCGTCCGAGAGGTCAGGGAGTTCTGCGTGTTCTACCCTGCATCAGGAGTTTGGCCATTCTTAGACACAGGCAGTGGGGAACGTAAGCCCATAGAATGACCTGGAGATTGTGATCTGACAAACCTTAGGAAGTGATTTGCGAATCACTGGCGTTCGGTTTCTGACTCAAAAACTTGTTGAATTCTTAATTTATTATTATTTATATATATTAGAATTATGTCACTCACTCTATCATGTTTACTTATTGTTGATGATCACTTGTTTCCTTTATGAGCTCTATGATTTCTATGTGCATGCTATTGATGTAATGATTGCATATTATTCCTTTCTTAATAATCTACTTCTGAATCGTGCTTTGATTGCTATAGTTCTGGGAGAACTGCTAGTTACTCCCCACTGATTGTGGATATTTGTTGTATATTTTGCAGGTTTTGTTGATGGGGATTTTCTTTGATTTTGGGCTCGGGTTGAGATGCGAGAAATTATCTATTAGGGGTTTTAGTTCTAGACTTCTCTTTAGTTTGAGATAGTTTTCTCATTTCGATTTTAATCTAAGTAATTAATTTACTTATAGTATTTACTTATGTTTATTTTTATCACTTAGTTATTTAAACACTATTCTTGTAGTAGTGACATTCCCAGAAGACGATGTTTCCGCCATCGTCCTATTAAATATATTATTATTTCTTTCTTTTCCGCCTTTGAAATTATGGGGTGTTACATCTAGACACTAAGAGCTGTCTAGTAGTGAGATATAGCAACTTGTATCCCTTCTGATTATTAGGGTAGCCAGGAAATACACATGGAATCCCTCTAGCTTGGAACTTATCTTTCATTATAGAAGGATTGCTAGCTATTGCCAGACAACCAAAAGCTCTAAGGTGATTATAGGTGGGGGTTTTGTTTTTTGAAAAGTTTTTCAAAAGGAGTGGAGTTTGCTAAAATAGGGGTAGGTAATCTATTAATGATATGCACAGCGGTTAGGACACAGTCACCCCAATAACACAAAGGCAATCCAGCTTGCATCCTCAATGCTCTTGCCATCTCTAACACATTTATGTATTTTTCTCTCTACTCTACCATTCTGTTGTGATGTGTCCACACAGGATGTTTAATGAGCAATACCTTTCTCTACCAAAAAAAAAAGTCTCTACATTCTCCTTCTTTAAACTCCAAATCACTATCTGACCTCACAGTTTTGATGGAAACACCAAACTGATTCACTGCAAATTTATTAAACAATTTCAGCACACCAAGAGCATCAGACTTTAATGCTAGCAGATTCACCCAAGTAGCTCTTGAGTAGTCATCCACTATAGTAAAAAATATACCCGTACTTATCTCTTGTACACACTCTGTAAGGCCCTCAAATATCAATATGAACAAGTTAAAATGCAGAACAAGCAACATAATCACTCAAAGAACATGACAATCTTGTAAATTTAGCCATAAGGCAAGTTAAGCAAATGTCATTAGATTGAATACAAACATCTGAAATACATTCAATCATCTTTAATTTGTTCAATGGAGCATGTCCCAGCCTATTATGCCATAAAACATATATAACTATTTACTTTCCTAGATACATGATTTACAATAGGAACTTCACTTCTTTCCTTTGCAATCATCTTTTCTTCTGTTTCATTGTTATCTCTTCTCCTTGCTTCTGTCAAAGAGTGAGTGATCTTCTTAAGTATATCGTGTATTTTCTTGAGTGGAATGTTTACTAGATAATACATATCACCCTTCACCTTACCAATTCCTCTAATGATCTGTGAAGCTGAGTCCTAAATCATACAAAAAGTGGGGCAGAATATCACTCTACATTTGTATTGTTGAACAAGCTTGTTCACAAAAAGCAAGTTGTGTCTAAACTCAGGCACACACAACACATTTTTCAATTTCAAATCATTTTCAAGATTCACATTTCCAATGCGGGTTATCACAACTGTTTTGCCATTTAGAAGGTTTATTTTAGGTTTGTTTTGAGTTTCATGACATATGGTCATCACATTCAGATCACAAGTCATGTGATCTAAGGCACCTGAGTGTATGATCCAACCATTCACACCAATAGATGTAGTATAACATGATACCATACCTGCAAATGAGTTATCAAATTCTTCTTCATTTTCTGAGCCAGATTTGGAGGTTTTGCGAGGTTATGAAGCATTTTCAGTTTTTGCTCAAGTTACTGTGGAGTTACTAGAGCTGCACTTCCTTCATTCTCAGCTTGAGCAACAGCTTCCATTTTGTTTCCCTTAGTTTTGTTCCATCTTCTCTGACCACTTGAAGGTGACTCTTTCCTTACATTGTATCTGTTTTGCTTTCTGTTCTTTGGATGTCCCTTTAGGAAGCCTACAACATGCCAGCAAGCCTCAGAGTTATGATTTTACCACCACAGAAAGAGCAGCCTCCTTCTACAATGCTACACTTGTTGTACATAGCTGAGCTTTCAATGCTTAGCTTAGATATGTTCAGGATCTCCTTCTGTGATTTTTCTTGCTGCAGTGCAGTACAGGCTTCTTATACAGATGTGTGAGGATTCTGCATAAGCAGTTGGCTTCTTTGAGCTCTAAGATCTTCATCCAGTCCATTCAAGAACTGTAACTGTTGTTCCTCCTCCTTCTGAGTTTCAAGAGCTTTGATAAAAGCATTGATTTCAGTGGTCATGCGAGTGATGGCTGGAAATTCACTGAGAGAGTCAAGCTCCTCCCTATTTCCCTCATCTTGGTGTAATACTGATTCACATAGCTTCCATTTTGTTTCTTCTCATACAACTCTTTGTTCAACCTATATTTAGTAGAGCCATTTGTCAAAGTAAACCTTTTCCCAAGTGAGACCATATTGCCCTTGCACTGTCAAGATACATAACTGATTTCTTGATTTGTTCAGACACAGAGCCAAGCAATCACAATGTTATTGCAAGTATCTTGTTGGTCTTGTTTTTTAGTATCTTCTCTGTCTCTTGTCACCAAGCCAATTACAAACCCCAGTTTCCTTTTAGAAGCAAGGTTGGTCTCCATGGATCTCTTCCATGGTCTGTAATCAGCAGTCCTTGCAATTTCTCAATACAGACTGAATTTGGGCCATCTGAAGGATGAATATACAGAGGGTTCTGTATATTTGATAAACTGCTCTTTTCCTTCTAAGTTTTCATTTATGTAAAGACTGGATTTTTATGTGAAAAGAAGGTGAGAATTGGATGACAAAGAAGTAGAGCTAAGATTGGAACCAATGTAAGCTGAAGGAAATTTGTTTTTGAATTTTCTCTTGCATTTGTCGAGCCTGAAGGTCTGATGAGTGAAACAAGGTTACTCAAGGAAGAAGAAAGGAAAGGTAGGAGAGAATTGCGGTGCTAGCTCATATCGTATTAATGTTGTGTCACTTTACAACCTAATACTGACTTAAATACTAGAGACATCAATCCCTAGGTTGATTCTCTCATTACAATATATATAGTTGGCCCAATTACAACATGTGAACCACTAAAGTTGGTGGGATAAATCTAGTACAACTAATAAGATACTAGTGACTAAGAGCTATTACTAGTGACTCTTACTATGCTCTCATTCTACACTTCATCACTTTTCCAAATCTGTTAAGCATCTTGCTGTCAATGAATTTGCACTTTGGGGAATCAGCTAGATGCCTAATTATTCCATCTTTATTCCTCTACTACAATCAACATGCCAAACCAATTCTTTGCACCATCAACAATTGAAAAAAGATGCTTAGACCTTCGTATAATTAGAAGATATTGTTGAACTTATATCAGAAAATTAAAGATGCTAATATAGAAGTAAAATTATAGTGGTGAGAGAAAATAATAAACTTAAATTAACTTGCTGACAATTTCAATAAGCACACTTCAATAGAAATACAAGTCGAAAATATAAATAGTTAGCTAAACCTAAACAATAAGTGAAACCTAAGGATATAGGGAGCATAATCTCACGTATTTCCGAGATCTCAATGACAACTTATCGTCCCTGTAACAAAATAAGATCAACAATGAAGAAAAGCCACTAATTAGCATAACAATCATATGTTTATTAAGTAATAACTTACTGACCTTAGACTTAGGAAACTAGCTAACCACTAATTCACTACTACGAAAAGCCCCTATCGCGTCGCTTCTAAATGACCAATCGCGTCTAAATTGGCACGTCACTGTAGGTGCTGACACGATAGGTGCCACACCTAATGTGTCTCTTCCCAGGCGACGCATTAGGTAGGTTTATGCTTCGCCTGAAATAAAGACGCGACACGATAGCCTAAATTATGCCAACATGTTTTACAACTAACGCGTCACCTGTTACATAATACGCGTCGCATTAGATAGGCTTATGCGTCACCTCAAACGCAGAATGTGATGCAATAGCTTGAATTGTAAAAGATGTTTTGAGGCTAACACATCACCTGTTGCATTCTAGGCGACACAATAGATAGGTTTATGCGTCGCCTAAAACTTAAGAAGTGATGTGATAGCATGAATTGTCAAAGTTGTTTCAATGCTAACACATCACCTGTTACATTCCAGGCGACACATCAGATAGGTTTATGCGTCGCCTTAAACATAAGAAGTGATGCGATAGCATGAATTATCAAAGTTTGTTTCAACGCTAACACATCACCTGTTACCTACTAGGCGACACATTAGCTTGGTTTATGCGTCGCCTTTTCTATAAGAGGGGACGCGATAGCCTAAAATGAAGAAAAAAAAATCTAATGCATCACCTGTTATATTAGTCGCGGTAGCTTGGTTTTATGCGTCGCCTTCAAGCGCGATAGCTTGATATATATATATATATATATATATATATATATATATATATATATATATATATATATATATATATATATATATATATATATGACACTAATAAAAAATGATTTTCCAAAATTAAATATGAAATAGTACTCAGTCACTCAATTAAAAAAAAAATCTGAAATATCCCACATAGTTGGAGTACTTATACAAAAAGTACATGCTCAAATTGTTTAGTTTCCACTCCTTAACATAACTAAAGAAAAACTACACACAATGATCGATAAAAAATCTACACCATATTTCACGAACATCATCGACCTCAGCTTGAGAATATGGCGTTGAAGAGAAAGGCTCGATTAAAAAAAAAAAAATATTAAAATAACAACACATGTACAAAAACTTATTTTTAAATATTATCATTAACTACTTTGTGAAGTCGGTGATTAAATACCTTAAGCAAATTACTTTCTTTTTGTGAAACAAGAGAGATTATTTGATGCATATATATCATCACATAATAACCACGTTCAACTCCTCCGGGTTGTTGAGAGCACTAAAACACATTTCATAGGACAAAATACATGTAAGATTTGAATAATAAGATTAAGGTAACAAAAAATTGTGGTAAATACGGAAACTTACATCAACAACTTTCCAGTTTAGACTTTTTCGCGCTCCATTGTTGAGATTAAGAGACCTATATGCTCTGTCATATAAAAAGTAAAAAGAAACGAATAAATTAAAATACATGCTATGTCATATTCTCAATGTAAAGGTTCTAGTCTACTCATATGCTCTAAAATGGACAATATATCTACAAAAAATTTGGCAGCAATTCCCCTAAAAATGGACCCCAGATATATATAGTAGCACTTGTCTACTTCTAAACAAAAACACAAACAATACTCCCAGCTTTTAAACATCACCAAGATCATCAATATCACCACACAACATCAATACCAAAACAATCACCAATATAACTTCCAATACACCATTTGCAAGATTGCTAAAATCTCCATCAAATTCATCACAATCTCTAGTTATAAGAAAAGAAGTTTATATACTTACACAGATAAGGGTCCCTTGACTTGCACATTGTCCAATCCACCGCCCAATGAATTGAAGAATAAAGCTTCGCCTTTTTGGATGCAAATTACCGCCAACATCCAATGATGACTTGCTCACCAAACAAATATTATGAAATAATTAGCTTTTAGAGGTAAATACATAGAGTATGTTGTCTATTAAAGATAATATATGTTTGGAAAACTTACTTTTGGTGGAAGGGGGCGAGTATATATTGTTTTGTACTTTGCTTGGATATCGAATGAGCTAAATAGGTTGAAAGCATAGTAGGACGAGTCTTGAATAACCCAAGCCTTTGCGGACAAAAAAAACCCTACAGCGTCATTGACATCATTCTTTTTCGCCTCCTTTTGCAAAAACCTAAATCAATATATAAAAAGTAGTTATACTTCATCCTACATAGCTAATTAAATTAAATAAAAACGATATGGATTATATAAGTTTCTACCTTATCCAAATATGCAAACATGAAATGTTTAACCATTCCATGTTAAGCAATTGCCCAAGATCGTAGCCACCCACGTAAGTTGTGAATGTTTCTTGATTTGGATAATGAAAAATATCATCATCAAAATCAACATCAATATTGAAATCGATATCTTTACCCCTATATAGGTTGTATAGTTCTTTGCAACTTCGCGGTAATGACAATATGACTTCTTTGGCTAATAAGAATGGTGGAATGCTATCATCATCATATTTCTCCTTGTGACGGGATCCAACAACTGACCTAAGGTCTATTTCCTTATTGCATACTTGCTTATCTATCTTCTTCTTCTTTGGTGGTGGACTGTTACATTCCTGTATATATATATTAGATTGGAAGGGCAACTAATTAATGAAAAACATGTGCTAACATTAATCTATTACAATTACCTCTTGTAACACTTTGACTTGTTTACGAGGCCATTGAGTCCAACTTCCTTTCACATCGTCCCCAAGTACTTCATGCCCGAAAAAAGGCACCGGTAAGGGTGTACTTTCCTCCCCACTAAGTACTTGCAATATAGATACTTTAGCATGGTCATTGCGTAAAGGTACATTGCGAATAATCTCACTTGGATCACTCCAACATATAGATCCTTTAGCGACTATCCGATACCCAATGTTCTCATCAAGCACAGTCAAATCACAAGGTATTGGTTCCTATAAATATAATTTTAAAGAATTAGATCTTTAACAAAAATGGCATCATTAAAAAAGAATATACATTATATTTTGATAAGTTACCTTAGAACCATTTGCAAAAGGGTCGGGATCAATAGAATTACAACTACTATGATTAGTAAGGCGGGGTCTGGCAACATTAATGTCCATCTTGTTGATCATATTCACCTCAACATTGGCAGGTACTTGTATACCACAAGATTTGAGGAGTTCAAGGGTAACTTCTTTCATTTCTGCTCTAGTTTGCTCTCTTACTTGCTCAGTGAGTTGTAAGGCAAATTCTTCCACTTGTTTAATTGTCATCATTCCCTCATTTTGACCACTACACTTCTTCCTCTTAAAAATAGCACTAAGTGTTGCTTTCCCTCCTAATCCCCTCACATAGCCTCCACGCTCAGGAGTCCCAAGAGCTTCAGTCAAAATGTCATGGCTTCCCTCAGACACAAATTCTCCAGATTTTTGAGCATCCTTCAACTCATTCTTGTAATAATACATAATAACCATGTCAGTAATAATAAACCTCAAATATTTTACTGCAAGAAAATAGTTTTTCATGTTAGTAATAATAAACCAAAATACGTAAGCTTGTCATGTTACAGTAGAAAATAATGCAATATCGTGTAGACAATAAAGACAACCTTACATGGCCCTTCTAGTCATATATAAAAATCTATTCTAATATATAATAATTATTAGAAGAAGGGTTATGTTCCACAATGAAGTTATAGATAATTAAGTAAAGAAAGGCATGGCCCTTCTAGTTTATACTACAACTTCCATTTGCATTATATCCAACAAGAATAACTATACTTAAGGGTCCAATGAATTGTGATACTTACTATTTTATCCGCCACCAAATTAGTCTTTGGGTTAGGGATGTCCCTTTTCTTGTCGGTTCTTCCATCTATCCATCGTTCGTATCGAGGCCTAGGGGTCACCATCCTTACCGCAGACGTGTCAGAATCAATACCTGAAGAAGAGGCACCTGACAAAACGGGCTTTTTAATTTGTTCCTTAACATATTGTTCTTCTCTTTTACTATATCAACCACGGCCCAAACGATGGGGATGCTCATTTTTTTGTTGGTTGGATCGATTTCTATCACTCACTACCTAAAATAATAAAATAAACCAATTTTTTTTTAAAAAAAAAGAGTAAAACACTAAAGCGTAGTCCAAAAAATAAGTATTCTTAAACATATAAAAACTAACAAGATAACATATGTTACCTGGAAATCTGGGTCTAAACGTTTTTTCTTGAATTTTAACCAATCTTCCTCATCAATACCCACATACGATTCCCATGGTTTATGATCCACATCATTTTTTGTTTTCTTTGTAAAGTACTCTTGGGTCAATCTTGACTTAAAATCTTTCCACTTTGTCTTGCAATCCCTCAGGCCTCAACACATATGACTTCTTGTTATCATCACACATGAACAAATTCTAAAGATAATGACAAATATTAAATTAGACCATAAATTTCAATAAATTTATTTACTTATAATAAGTAAGCTTGGGATGTTTATACCTTTGTTGCTGTCCATAACTTTTCCTTTGTGTCATTATCAACATCATTCCATTTATCCATGCAAATTTTCACATTGACACGTATCAAAGCTCCAGTATACGTTGTATATCTGTCCTTGTAATCACATATGGCAGTACCATGTTCATTCCATTTAAGAGGATATGGTCCATCATCATCCTTTGTGATATACTTGGCGGTTGTTGGACCTCTTCGTTTCTCACTTGTCTTTTTCTTTTCGTTCTTTCCATCTGAAGGCGTAGAATGATCCTCTTCACTTGCCATGGTATTTTCAAAACCTAACCTGTCAAGTTTATATCCATTACAAAAAAGTGATATCAAAATAATGATAAGGAATTTGTAAATAATTCTTTTCCACCAACTCACCTACACTAACATTAGCAACTTTGGATTTCCTTGAAGTTCTTCTCCTCCAATTACAACCACCTCTTAAACATTTGCAAAAAGTTAGTTGCAAACTTAGTAATATCACCCCTGATAACTATATAACTAAATATTCATGCTCAAAAAGTTATAATTGTGGAAATAAATAACAATTATTTTTAAAAAAAACATACTTATTGTTTCGATGAGTTTGGTCCAATCCATACACCTTCATTATGATCACTACGCAAATAAAGATTTGCTATATCTAGGGAAAAATTCTTTTTTTGGCCTAATAAGAAACCAAAATTAACTTGCTGACAATTTCAATACGCACGCTTCATTGCAAATACAAGTAGAAAATATAATAGCTATCCTAAATAATGGTAAAAGCTAAGAACATGGAGCATAATTCGACTTATGTCTATAAACTCAACTAATTGTCCCATAACAAGATAAGGTCAACAACTTACTGCATGATGACTGATGAGGTTTTACTTTGAATTATACTTCTAGATTTTCGGCTAATATTTATTTTAGATTAGTTTATTATATTTATTTATATTTCAAGTTATATAAATTTATGTGAAGTAAAGAGCATATTTAATAGTTGGTTGAAATGGTAAGATGTTTACCTTACAATTTATTGGTTGCATGTTCGAATATTACTATTTAAAGTTTTGTAGTACATATTCCTAGTAAGCATACAATATTGCATATTTCTAGTAGATGGAAGGTTGTACGTGGCAACATATTTTTTTATTAAGAACTCCTTTTAATATATTAGTATTTAGACATGTTGACGAAATGTAGAACAATTAATATGGGTGATGGTAAGTCGTTGTGACGTGGATGTAAAAGATTTGGCCATTTGGGTAATGATTTATTGCTTTGGGTAAGGGATGGGAAGAGTTTGGGTGATGTTGGACCCACGGTGGTGGATCGTCCGCCATGAATTGCATCACCACCCCTTTTGAGAAAAACTAATGTTTTTTTTTTGGGGGGGGAGAGGAAAGTCAAGGAAGAAGAGATAGGAGGTGGGAGTAATTAGTTTAATTTTTTTGAGCTAAAGAGGGGCACAAACCTTGGCAAGAAAAAGAAAACATAAAAGCTAAACGTGGCATCACCAGTCATCACCTCTATAAATGCTATAATATCTTCCGCCAAATATCTTAATTACCAACAATATATCGGTGTTTTCTCTTGTGGTGGCAGTGGGTCTTTTAGAGCTATTATCTTCTAGGTTATTTAGTCTTGTACCTAACAATCTCTTAAATAGGGTGCTTTGCAGTTTAGTAACCTAGTAGGGGTTGATATTCGGGCCAATTTTCTCTCCTAATAAAAATAAATAAAGAGTCTTCCACGATATTATATAAGAGTTTAGAGAAGATCCTTGGAGAATCGTAGTCAAGAAAGATGTGCCTACGGAACAAATTATCCTATATAACAAATTGCTTTAGGTTGAGGTGCATTTTGACAATGCAAATTAAACTTTAGTTCATAAAGAGTTAATTTAAGGTCGGGATCAATATGAGATAACCAAGCAAATTTGTGATTGTTACTTATTATTCCAGTACCTCTTGATTTATGAAAATTCTTTAATAGGAAGGTTAATTATTGTTCTCCGCTAGACACATTCTATATGAAGATTGATGAGGTTAGCCGAAAATAAATCATCCATACAATAACTAAATTAAAATTGTAACATAAATAACTTTAATCTTAGCAACAATGTGACAGAGCCATAGAGGTACGGAATTAGTTCTTCTAAATTTTATTGTCCCGTTGACAGTTTACGAAATCATGAACAACAACCTTTACCAGCTTTCATGGAAGGTTTAGGTTGTTTACATACGTTGCACCACCAAGGTGCAAATATTGTACGCATGAGATGTACATTCTGTTCACCCGCATGGAATTGAGATACAACATTGTTACACTAGGAACTAGTAGATCAACCACTAAAATTAAGCAATAATGCTAGCTAGCAAAGCCTAGTGCAGTAGCAGCGGCGGAAGAAACCATGGCATCGGCCGCCGGAGAAGCCTTCATTGCGGCAAACATAGGCACAATTATGGTCTCGTGCACAGGGTCCCTTGAAGTAGTGGCTTCGTGACTGGCATACCCTACCTTCTGCTTGCTTCACTTCTGCTGCATTTCGGTGTAAATTTTATTAACTCAAACTATTCATTCTAACATACTGATGTGCAAACAGAAAAAATTATAAATAACCTTCTAACATGCTCTCATTTCATGAAATAGATATTTTTTCCCCCAACGGGTTCAAAAAGCATCCAAAAAAGAGGTGAATAATCAAGTAAATATGTTGTTAAAGTCACCAAATTGCAATAGATCTAACTAAGCAGTTATATGCCAAAATAAACTAACGAAATATAAGTAGAATAGGCTAAATTTATTTAGTTACGGCAAAATGTGAATAAATCTATATAAGAGGGACATAATTAAAATTCGGATCATATAGTTCAGATAAATGTATGAAACTCACAAGTAAAATGAACTCACTATCCCGTCAAAAAAAAAAATTGAACTCACTACTATTAATTTAAGATAGCATTACAAATATACTTGTCTAATATAGCATGCAAGATATATTTAATTCATGATTTATAAAAGTTATAAGAATTTTTTTAAAGTAGAACCCCTTCGAACTAGTTATTCGTATCCCAACAACCACACGAAATCATTTTTTTTTGTCAATTATGAATTTTTCCCATTCCAACACACCCATACTTAGAGGTGTTTGTTGGTTAATTTGACAAAAGTATAAGAAATGCAAGCTATATAGAAGTAGCTATATAGAAGTAGGTAACAAGTGTGGTATAATGAACTTACGAGAAGCAAAGAGAACAAGGAACAAAATGCAAAGCCCGAAGAGTTTCGTGTCCATAGCAAATTTATGTGATTCTTCCCAAACTTCTTTGAGCAAACCTAGCAACAAGGCTAAAAAGACTAGTAAGATAGTGCAGTGTGATCCCTATATATAAAGAGTCATATAAGATAAGATTTTTTACCAATATATTTATCCAAAGTTAGGCTAGACAGTATAGTAAAGCACATGCCATACAACTCCCATATTGTATTTATATAGTTTGTCCATACATTGTATGGCTCTTGTATTGGGAACTAGCTGGGTTGTCATATTTAAATTTTTTTTTGGGCTCAATATAAATATGACTATATTTTTACCATAATATACAAGCATATGATGGGAAGATTCTGTAACACTTGGTGTGGTCACGAGCAAATTGCAGGGATGTCTGATTGTGGATCCAAAATTGAACCTTTGGCCACATGTGACATGTATTTGCACTGACACGAGGATTTTTGTATGTAGGTACATATGAAGGGTGACAATTAACTTTGATCATTGATCCTTTAGCAAATTTCGAAAATGGTTGTGACTTCTGATACTTGAGAAGGGTTAAATGTAGCCCATTGTTAGAAGTAGGTATATCATGCCGTGAGAGATTTTTGTAATTGGATTTCATGTGGCCAGAATCCACCAATTTTCCTATGAGCAAGTTTTGGGTCGAGGATTTGACCAAATTATTCCAGTCAAGTCATTTAATTTTTAACTTATTTTTCTTAACGTTGAGTATTATTTTGTAACTATCTAATTTTCAAGATTTTTGTATATATATTTAACTATCTAATGTATAAAATATTTCTTTGTAACTTTTACTAACTTATATGTAACTAATTAACAACCTAACTGTCAGACCGTCTTTCCTAAGACTTTACATTTTTCTATGAACATTTAGATATTTAACCTTTCTCTTAATCTTTGGTATTGCACTTAGCTTGAAATTGAAATCTCAAAGGTCTATATACTCACCCCATTTTTCCTAATATTATGGATTTCACATTTGTCTAACATACAATTTGTCCTCTTATTTTTAAAGTTTATATCTTAAAACTTTGCAAACTAAATGTTTTTTCCTTCTGATCATTAGTATATTAAAAGTGCAAAAGTGAGTGTGTACTTTTACTAAAAAACATTTAATGTATAAATGATCAAAAGAGTAAAACCCTTTAGTTTACACCCCACCCTATAACAATTTGTTTCTCCTGGTATTTCAAATGATATTTTGTACTTTTACGTAGTCAAAAAGTTTGGATAATATGTTTAATGATTTTTCAATTGGTTTTAAAAACTTATATTTTGAAGCTAAAATGATAAAACTGGATGAAACAACATAATCGCATTGATTATCTATGATGCCGTGATGCGTCTCCCAAAAGTTGGTGCTAATATATGTTTGATTTGTCTAAGACTAGTCTGACACCTTTCTTCTTTGTTTGGCTTATTGAATTGACCGATTTCAGCATGTTAGCAACTGATATCGTGTTTCTCTAAATTGGCTTTACTTCTTGTGCAAATTACTTTGAACATTCCTATTTTTCACATGGTTCCACATTATTTATTTTTTTTTTTGACGGGTACATGGTCCCACATTATTATATTAGTTTTCTAACCCTCTTTTTGGTCACTTACGACTAATATTACATCTGCTTTTTTTTTTTCAATAGAAAGATATTTCATCAACCCTCATCTCATCTACTTTTTCAGTTAAAATTTTTACAATCACGGTATAACATTAGTGGAAAAAACGTTATATGTCACAACACAAACGCTGCGGTTCTCGGTCCTTAAGAGTAAGGACCGCAGCGGTAAATCGTCAAAATTTTGGGTGGGAAAAGTGGGAAAACAACGGTTGCGGTCTTCATAAAACCGCAACGGTTAACAGTAAATCGCCGCCGTTCGATGTTAACCGTTGCGGTTTTATGAACCGCAGCGGTTAATTTTTTTTTTCGCGTGCAATAGGCCTGGCTCCCTCTCATTCCACTGTTAACTCCCTCCTTCCTTCCTTTCAAAAAACGAGCTCCCTTCTTCGACATTTCACGCAAGGGTTCACCACCACCACTGCCACCACTAGGTTCCACCACCACCACTGGGTTCCACCTTCCCCCGACGGCCACCAGCTATCGGCAACAAACCCCACCGCTGCTGCGTCCTCCTCTCCAATTCGGTGGGTTTCATCCACAAACCCCACCGCTGCTGTGTCCTCCTCCGTGGCTGCACCTGCGTCCTCTTCTGCTGCCGCACCACCACCGCCGCACCTCCACCGTTCCTAAACACCTACATTCCTTCTCTACCTCTTCTTAGGTACCTAAAATTTCTTAACTTTTATTGTAATCTCATATTTGAAGCTTCAAGTTTATAATTAATTGTACTTTTATGAATAAATGTTAGTGAAATTAGGTTGTATAATAGTTAAAACACTACAAGAAATAGCTAAAATAACGACGGCTGGACAGCGACGGTCAACAAAACGGTCGGTGATTTAAGATCCAGCGATGGCTTTAAGCAGTCGGTAGTCACCGACTGTTTATTATGTGAAGAACGACGGCCTAACCGTCGCTGACCCGCAGTGACGGTTATAAACCGTCGTTGTTTAGCTCAATGTAAAAAGGAAAAGTTTTTACTTTAGGCGTCGCATTCAGCGACGGTTTTAAGCCGTCGTTGTTTAGGTTAAATTAAACCTGAAATTTTTATTTTTTAGGCGACGGTCTTAAACCGTCGCTGATGTCGAGGGGGGGGGGTTTAAACTAAGTAGCCTGTTCCAGTCGGATTTTATGCGGAAATTTAAAAGTGAGAAGTTCTCCAACCAACGAACGCCCCTCCAACCAACGGACGCTGGACGAAACCGCCTCCCTTCAACCAACCTTCGCCGCCGGTGAGCTTGAATTTAGTGTGTTTTTTTTTTTCATGAAACGAAACCCTAAAAGTTGGGATTTTGGGATGTAGGTGGCGAAAAGCACCGTTGGCCGCCGGAAATTCCAAAGCATTCTCCTCTCGCCGCCGGTAATACCTAAATCTATCCTATTTAATAATTTTTTTTTTGAATTTTGGCCACTCACTCCAAATCTTTCCCCCTACTTTGGCAATGCCTAAATTCAAGTTTTGGCTCGGAACTCGGTGGAGGACGGTGGACGGACAACCTCCAAGAATCGTGACTCGTGATTAGGTACATCTTAATCTGCTCAATTTTGTTGATTTCTTGTTTTACTTTACATATTAGGGTTTATCAATTTCATGAGAATTGGAAAATAAATTGCAATTTTTCTTGTTAGGGGTGTTTATATATCAGATTATATATTTTAGAATTATTAAAAATGTTAATTTTGTTGTTGTACTTTGATTTGGGGTGTTGTTGGTGTTTGAAAATTGAAATGGCATTATATTTGAATTGGGCATTATCAATGTTAATGCTGATTTTGGTGATTATATTTTATGGTCTATGGCATTATCAATGTAATTACTTTGAAGATTAAGTTACTTTAATTGTATAAGCTTAAGTTACTATATAATTATCACAATAGTTTTTATAATGGTTCGTTTATTAAAGGTTATAAAAGTTAAAAACTATATAATTATGACAATAATTTATTTATTGCACATTCCTTTATCTAGTTTACACTATTTAAATTGTTTATATTGTTTTTGACATATTTGTTTTCGTGGAAATAGTTTGGATGAGGTTATAAATTAAAGTTAAGTGTTTAAATAAATATGTTTGCATCATCATGTGCCTAGATACCCGTTCAAGGTATACTCATTAGGAGTATATCTTGAATAGTCCCCGATTGGGACTGTTCTTCGACGTTTGACCTCACTTAGGTGATGAATGTATGCCTTTTGTTCTATTCTATGTAATTTCCGGTGATGTTGTTTCTCTATGTTGTTCTCTAGGTACATATGTAAGCTTTTACGAAGCTGACATTGTGTACTTGGAGAACTCATGGGAAATCTTTGCCGGAATTTACGTAGAAGCGAATAGTTGGCATACATTCACTAGTGGGGTTAGACGTCGAAGAATGGGTTAGGTTGGAGTGATAAGGACCTTTGGACATCATTTTAGGCCCTATATGTATTTCACACATATGTTTTAATTGTACGTATGTTGGTTGTTAATGAGTATTGTCATTGAAATGGTTTAGAATTGTAGAATTGGTCACCATGAAACGGAAGGAGCGTTGGTGGATGTATGATAGATATGACAATGTGCGTAACTTGAGGCCCGAGTTCTTGAGGGGGGTTGATGAATTCATTGATTTTTGCAAATTAAATGCCGAAAACCCAGGTAAGGATGAAGTTAGATGTCCGTGTCCGAAATGCAAGAACAGACGTATGCATGACGCAGACACGGTTAAAGTGCATTTGTATAGCAAGGGCTTTATACCTGATTACTACGGTTGGTATTCTCATGGTGAAGACTTACCTCAACCCGCAGAAGAGCTATCTAATCCGTACCGTGAAATGGTTTTCGATGCTCTTGGGAATAACCCGGAACCGTCCACTGTTGAAGAGCCTAGTGGAATGGAGGAGGAGCCTAATCCTCAAGCAAAGGTGTTTCTTGACCTATTAAAGGCTTCTGAGGAACCGTTGTACGACGGGAGCTCCATGTCTGTGTTGGAAATGGCATCTAGAATAGTATCTTTGAAGTGTGAGTACAATTTGCCACATAGGTGTGTTGATGCTTTTGCTTCATTAATGAAAGAAACAATACCTAGCAACAACAACATGAGTAACACATTTTACGATACGAAGAAGATCTTGGAGGGATTAGAGCTTCCCCACGAGAAGATTCATGCTTGCCCCAAAGGTCGTATGCTGTTTTGGAGAACTGATGCACACTTGGACAGATGTAGAGTGTGCGATAGCGACAGATACAAGAGGACTTCTAAGGGGTCTTTAGTTCCAATGAAAGTTTTGATTTATTTCCCAATCACACCGAGATTGCAGAGGTTGTATGCAACAAAGAACGTTCTTTGAAGAAATGACATGGCATGCCAAAAATCCAAGAGTCGAAGACAAAATGGCTCACCCTAGCGACAGTGAAGCTTGGAAGCATTTGGATAGATCATTTAGCGAATTTGCATCTGAGCCTAGGAATGTTCGGCTCGGTTTGTGTACCGATGGGTTTGGTCTACATGGAAAGTTTGGGGGTCAATATTCATGTTGGCCGGTCATCTTAACCCCGTACAACTTGCCGCCATCGATGTGCATGAAAAAACCCTTCATGTTCCTTTCGATGCTCGTTCCTGGTCCTAAAAATCCGAAGGGAAACTTGGATGTGTACATGCAACCCTTAATCGAGGAATTGAAGCAATTATGGGATGTTGGAGCAACTACTTATGACATTTCTAGGAAACAAAATTTCAATATGCGTGCCGCCATTCTTTGGACAATAAGTGATTTTCCCGCTTACGGTATGCTATATGGTCGGTCTACCGTTGGGAAAAAGGCTTGTCCTTATTGTATGGATAAATCCAAAGCTTTTTGGCTCGAGCATGGGGGTAAAGTTTCTTGGTTTGATTGTCACCGTCAATTCCTTCCCCGAAGATCATCCTTTTCGTAAAAACAAAGTAGCTTTTTGCAGAAATAAGGTTGAAAAAGGGTCTCCACCACACATCATGTCTGGGGAAGAGTTGTGGTCATGTGTTAAAGACTTGCCAAAGGCTACAGATGGACCAGATGCACTTAACGCTTTGAAAAAGTTGAAAAATGGGTGGTTCAAACAAAGCTGACTTTGGGAGCTCCCATACTGGAAAGATCTGCATCTTCGTCACAACCTTGACGTCATGCACATTGAGAAAAACTTCTTCGACCAACTCATTCACACAGTTATGGATGTGAAAAAACAGACAGCAGACACCGTTGCATCTAGAAAAGACATTGCTAAATTGTGCAAAAGGCCTCAACTTCATGTCACCAAGGATGCAAACAGAAAAGAAACTCCACCAAAAGCACCTTTCGCACTGGACAAGTCCCAAAGGAAAGTATTATGCAACTGGGTCAGAGATCTGAAATTTTCCGATGGCTATGCTTCCGACTTAACAAGATGTGTGGACATGCAGTCCGGTAAGCTGCACAGTATGAAAAGCCATGACTGTCATGTCTTCATGGAAAGATTATTGCCGATTGCATTAAAGGAGTTGCTCCCAGTTCATGTGTGGAAAGTTGTCACTGAGATTAGCCTTTTTTTCCGTGATTTGTGTTGCTCCACCATCACAGTAAGTGACATGGAAAGATTGGAAAAGGACATAGCCGAGATCCTTTGTAAACTTGAAAAGATTTTCCCACCATCATTTTTCAATTCCATGGAACACTTACCAGTTCACCTTCCATGCGAAGCTAGGCTATGTGGTCCCGTGCAATACCGTTGGATGTATCCCTTTGAAAGGTACCTTATCCTTCATTTTCATATATCCTTTTTTATTGTTCTTCGCAATTGTGTAACTCTTTTTGATAACCACCTTATTAGGTTCCTCAATCATTTGAAACGCAAAATTGGTAACAAGGCTCGTGTGGAGGGTTCTATTTGTAATGCGTACTTGTGTGAAGAGATTGCAAACTTCTGTTCAAACTATTTTCAGCAAGGAGTGGATACTAAGACACGAGATTCAGGAAGTAATGTAAATGATGAAGTTGATAGGACACTCGACGAAACTGTCCCAGAGCTATTCAGGGTTAATTGTGGTCGGCCGTCTAATGCAGGTGGAACACGATTTTTTAGCTGAAGTGGAACTACAACGTGCACACCTATATGTGTTAGCAAATACAGGCATCTTACAAGAATTTGAGAAGTAAAACACTTGTTATTAATCATATTATTTATAAATTTAACTTTCATTTTTAATTTAGACATTAACAATTGTTATGTTTGTAAGGGATTTCGAGGACCACATTCTTCAAATTCGACCTACTCTACGTACAGAAGATGTGTGGGTGCAACATGAAGCAGAATACCTTGATTGGTTTAGATCGAAAGTGAGTTTGTGTGACAATAGGTTATTCAATAGGTTATTCAAGGCACTATGTTAATGGATTAACAATATGAATGAATTTCAATAGGTTATTCAAGACAAACCCAATGATGATGTACTGTTTGCTTTGGCAATGGGTCCTTCGACATTAGTTCACACTTGGAATAGATACTATGTTAATGGATACAATTTCCAAACAAAAGCGTCAAGCAAACACAAATCTACCATGAATTATGGAGTGTGTGTGTCTAATGATGGAGGGAGTGATTTCTTTGGGATTCTAGATGATGTTATAGAATTGATGTTTACTGGTGCCCGTAGTCAATATAGCACTGTTTTGTTCAAGTGTAATTGGATGGACAATGTGAGGGGAATGAACATCGATCAATACAAGCTAGTTGAAGTCAACCACACCAAGAAATACCCCAAGTTTGATCCCTTTGTGCTATCATACCAGGTTAGCCAAGTATATTTCGCACCGTACCCAAGCTTGAAAAGAGATCGTGCTCAATGGTGGGCTGTATTTAGGACAAAGGCAAGGTCTGTGATTGATGCTCCGGTTGACTTCGACTTTCTTCAGGAGACAAGTGCTGGGACTCCAACGCTTTGTGATCCAAATGATATTCCCGATTATGAATGGGGTAATGATGTCGAGTGCGTTGAAGGAGATGATGAAGAAATTTTCTTTGAAGCCCCAGGTGATGATGAAGAAGAGTCTAGTTTCGAGTCTGGAGAAAGCGAGGATGATGACGATGACGATGATGGTTTTTGGGATGACGATAGTGATGATGAACTAAGCGAGGATGGGAATTCACTTTGATTTGTTTTAGTATATCATAGCTTGTATTAAGGACAACATTTCAATAAAAATATATGACTTTTTATGACATTTCCATCTGTAGTTTTTCTTACTGTTGTTGAATAACATGATCCATTCTGCACCTGTGGTTTTTGTTGGTTCATTTTCCTTTGATTGCTTGCTTCATTCACTAGATGTGATCTTAGTTAGGACACAAATGGTGGTGGATGTTATACGAAATGCAGCTATTGATTGTGTTGATGTGTGTGTGCAATGAACACCAATATCCTGTCCTATAATGATGATGGCTACTCTTACTTATTTACCCTACAAAATTGTCTTACTTATTTGGGGAGGGCAGGGGGGGGGGAGGAGGGAGTGCATGCAAGCGGGGGAGTGGGGGGGAGGGCGGGGGGAGGGGAGGAGGGAGTGCGAGGCCAGCAAGGGGGAGTGAGGGGGGAGGGCGGGGGGGAGTGCAGGCCGGCGGTGAGGGGGGAAGGGCGGGGGGAGGGGAGGAGGGAGTGCAGGCCAGGCGGGGGAGTGGGGGGAGGGCGGGGGGGAGTGCGAGGCTAGCGGGGGGTTAGTGAGGGGGGGACGGGGGAGGATAGGGGGTCGGTGAGGGGGGAGGACAGGGGGTCAGTGAGGGTGGGGAGTTTCTAATTTCTTACATTTTATTGTGTTTTGTTTAATCTTACGCGTTTCTACTTTCTTGCATTTTAGGTAATCATGTCTAATCCTAAGGGCCGCGGAGGTCGAGGTGGCTTAGGTGGAAGCCAAGGTCGTGGGACTTTGATTCCGAGGGAGCTTTTTCAGTCACCAGAAGTAGAAGGAAGCAGGAACCCTATGTCAGAGACACAGGGAGATGATTCACAGGCACGTGACATTGGTAACCACGTACCGGAGACTCCGATCACTCATACGGAGGAAGGTGAAGGTTCGAACCGTGCACCAAGAAAGGTTTTAAGCCCTACTGGATTGTGGTAAGTTCGTAAGCCTTCATTTCGTGATATTTGTATGCAATGATATTCACAATTCACGTGTTTGTTTGGTTTTCAATTCAGGTTTGATGATAACAAGATTAGTGGGTCCATCACTGACATTTTCCAGGGCCATTTTCGACAACCATTGTTCAATTACAGTGAGGTCGACAATGCAACAAAGACGCATTGGTGGAACATTTTCACAGTATGTATGAATCGAATTATGAAAAATGAAATTGATTATATTACTTTATTAATATCTTTGTTTAATGTTTGACTAAAGGGTATTTACGAATGGGCTCCTGAGTTAGAAGGCCTAGTGAGGAAGGATTACAAGAAAAAAGCTTCATCTCGTCTGCGAGACTTGCGATACTGGGTGGTTAAGAAAGCCAAAGAAAGGCCAAAATGGTTGGGGGAGACGATATACGAAGACATGAAGAAGAGAAGTGAAGACCCAACATTTCGGGAAAAATCTGAACAGGCGAAGAAGAACCGAAGAGGTGGCTCCCTGTCTAATCCAATTGAGCCGTCACACTATCAGGGTTCTATTTCGGCGGCACAGCATGCTAGGAAGATGGTAAATATGTTTCATATCTACTACTTAGTGTAATTTACATGAATATGTTTCATAAAGCCTTTGTTAATTCAACAATGTCTACAGGAAAAGAGTAGAGGAGGAGTACTCCCTTCTGCTCCCGAGTTGTTCTTGAAGACTCATTTCAAGACTGTTCCTGGAAAAGGAGAAATTCCAGCAAACAAGAAATCAAAGCAAATCTCGGTACACAAAGTAGGAAAGTTAGAACCAAATGTAGGCTAATATAGGCCATTTTAGGCCTTTTTACTTGAAAATGTTTGAATACGAGTACTTTGATGTTAGTTTAAGTTATAAACACCTCAAACATCATATATATAGTTAGTTTAATGTATTTATAAGTTGTTTTGATTGAAAATACACAAAGTAGGAAAGTTAGAACCAAATGTAGGCTAATATAGGCCATTTTAGGCCTTTTTACTTGAAAATGTTTGAATACGAGTACTTTGATGTTAGTTTAAGTTATAAACACCTCAAACATCATATATATAGTTAGTTTAATGTATTTATAAGTTGTTTTGATTGAAAATACACAAAGTAGGAAAGTTAGAACCAAATGTAGGCTAATATAGGCCATTTTAGGCCTTTTTACTTGAAAATGTTTGAATACGAGTACTTTGATGTTAGTTTAAGTTATAAACACCTCAAACATCATATATATAGTTAGTTTAATGTATTTATAAGTTGTTTTGATTGAAAATACACAAAGTAGGAAAGTTAGAACCAAATGTAGGCTAATATAGGCCATTTTAGGCCTTTTTACTTGAAAATGTTTGAATACGAGTACTTTGATGTTAGTTTAAGTTATAAACACCTCAAACATCATATATATAGTTAGTTTAATGTATTTATAAGTTGTTTTGATTGAAAATACACAAAGTAGGAAAGTTAGAACCAAATGTAGGCTAATATAGGCCATTTTAGGCCTTTTTACTTGAAAATGTTTGAATACGAGTACTTTGATGTTAGTTTAAGTTATAAACACCTCAAACATCATATATATAGTTAGTTTAATGTATTTATAAGTTGTTTTGATTGAAAATACACAAAGTAGGAAAGTTAGAACCAAATGTAGGCTAATATAGGCCATTTTAGGCCTTTTTACTTGAAAATGTTTGAATACGAGTACTTTGATGTTAGTTTAAGTTATAAACACCTCAAACATCATATATATAGTTAGTTTAATGTATTTATAAGTTGTTTTGATTGAAAATACACAAAGTAGGAAAGTTAGAACCAAATGTAGGCTAATATAGGCCATTTTAGGCCTTTTTACTTGAAAATGTTTGAATACGAGTACTTTGATGTTAGTTTAAGTTATAAACACCTCAAACATCATATATATAGTTAGTTTAATGTATTTATAAGTTGTTTTGATTGAAAATACACAAAGTAGGAAAGTTAGAACCAAATGTAGGCTAATATAGGCCATTTTAGGCCTTTTTACTTGAAAATGTTTGAATACGAGTACTTTGATGTTAGTTTAAGTTATAAACACCTCAAACATCATATATATAGTTAGTTTAATGTATTTATAAGTTGTTTTGATTGAAAATACACAAAGTAGGAAAGTTAGAACCAAATGTAGGCTAATATAGGCCATTTTAGGCCTTTTTACTTGAAAATGTTTGAATACGAGTACTTTGATGTTAGTTTAAGTTATAAACACCTCAAACATCATATATATAGTTAGTTTAATGTATTTATAAGTTGTTTTGATTGAAAATACACAAAGTAGGAAAGTTAGAACCAAATGTAGGCTAATATAGGCCATTTTAGGCCTTTTTCTTGAAATTGAAAAATGTTTGAATACGAGTACTTTGATGTTAGTTTAAGTTATAAACACCTCAAACATCATATATATAGTTAGTTTAATGTATTTATAAGTTGTTTTGATTGAAAATACACAAAGTAGGAAAGTTAGAACCAAATGTAGGCTAATATAGGCCATTTTAGGCCTTTTTACTTGAAAATGTTTGAATACGAGTACTTTGATGTTAGTTTAAGTTATAAACACCTCAAACATCATATATATAGTTAGTTTAATGTATTTATAAGTTGTTTTGTTTGTTTTGATTGAAAATACACAAAGTAGGAAAGTTAGAACCAAATGTAGGCTAATATAGGCCATTTTAGGCCTTTTTACTTGAAATTGATTGAATACGAGTAGTTTGATGTTAGTTTAAGTTATAACCACCTCAAACATCATATATATAGTTAGTTTAATGTATTTATAAGTTGTTTTGATTGAAAATACACAAAGTAGGAAAGTTAGAACCAAATGTAGGCTAATATAGGCCATTTTAGGCCTTTTTACTTGAAAATGTTTGAATACGAGTACTTTGATGTTAGTTTAAGTTATAAACACCTCAAACATCATATATATAGTTAGTTTAATGTATTTATAAGTTGTTTTGATTGAAAATACACAAAGTAGGAAAGTTAGAACCAAATGTAGGCTAATATAGGCCATTTTAGGCCTTTTTACTTGAAAATGTTTGAATACGAGTACTTTGATGTTAGTTTAAGTTATAAACACCTCAAACATCATATATATAGTTAGTTTAATGTATTTATAAGTTGTTTTGATTGAAAATACACAAAGTAGGAAAGTTAGAACCAAATGTAGGCTAATATAGGCCATTTTAGGCCTTTTTACTTGAAAATGTTTGAATACGAGTACTTTGATGTTAGTTTAAGTTATAAACACCTCAAACATCATATATATAGTTAGTTTAATGTATTTATAAGTTGTTTTGATTGAAAATACACAAAGTAGGGAAAGTTAGAACCAAATGTAGGCTAATATAGGCCATTTTAGGCCTTTTTACTTGAAAATGTTTGAATACGAGTACTTTGATGTTAGTTTAAGTTATAACCACCTCAAACATCATATATATAGTTAGTTTAATGTATTTATAAGTTGTTTTGATTGAAAATACACAAAGTAGGAAAGTTAGAACCAAATGTAGGCTAATATAGGCCATTTTAGGCCTTTTTACTTGAAAATGAATGAATACGAGTAGTTTGATGTTAGTTTAAGTTATAACCACCTCAAACATCATATATATAGTTAGTTTAATGTATTTATAAGTTGTTTTGATTGAAAATACACAAAGTAGGAAAGTTAGAACCAAATGTAGGCTAATATAGGCCATTTTAGGCCTTTTTACTTGAAAATGTTTGAATACGAGTACTTTGATGTTAGTTTAAGTTATAAACACCTCAAACATCATATATATAGTTAGTTTAATGTATTTATAAGTTGTTTTGATTGAAAATACACAAAGTAGGAAAGTTAGAACCAAATGTAGGCTAATATAGGCCATTTTAGGCCTTTTTACTTGAAAATGTTTGAATACGAGTACTTTGATGTTAGTTTAAGTTATAAACACCTCAAACATCATATATATAGTTAGTTTAATGTATTTATAAGTTGTTTTGATTGAAAATACACAAAGTAGGAAAGTTAGAACCAAATGTAGGCTAATATAGGCCATTTTAGGCCTTTTTACTTGAAAATGTTTGAATACGAGTACTTTGATGTTAGTTTAAGTTATAAACACCTCAAACATCATATATATAGTTAGTTTAATGTATTTATAAGTTGTTTTGATTGAAAATACACAAAGTAGGAAAGTTAGAACCAAATGTAGGCTAATATAGGCCATTTTAGGCCTTTTTACTTGAAAATGTTTGAATACGAGTACTTTGATGTTAGTTTAAGTTATAAACACCTCAAACATCATATATATAGTTAGTTTAATGTATTTATAAGTTGTTTTGATTGAAAATACACAAAGTAGGAAAGTTAGAACCAAATGTAGGCTAATATAGGCCATTTTAGGCCTTTTTACTTGAAAATGTTTGAATACGAGTACTTTGATGTTAGTTTAAGTTATAAACACCTCAAACATCATATATATAGTTAGTTTAATGTATTTATAAGTTGTTTTGATTGAAAATACACAAAGTAGGAAAGTTAGAACCAAATGTAGGCTAATATAGGCCATTTTAGGCCTTTTTACTTGAAAATGTTTGAATACGAGTAGTTTGATGTTAGTTTAAGTTATAAACACCTCAAACATCATATATATAGTTAGTTTAATGTATTTATAAGTTGTTTTGATTGAAAATACACAAAGTAGGAAAGTTAGAACCAAATGTAGGCTAATATAGGCCATTTTAGGCCTTTTTACTTGAAAATGTTTGAATACGAGTAGTTTGATGTTAGTTTAAGTTATAAACACCTCAAACATCATATATATAGTTAGTTTAATGTATTTATAAGTTGTTTTGATTGAAAATACACAAAGTAGGAAAGTTAGAACCAAATGTAGGCTAATATAGGCCATTTTAGGCCTTTTTACTTGAAAATGTTTGAATACGAGTACTTTGATGTTAGTTTAAGTTATAAACACCTCAAACATCATATATATAGTTAGTTTAATGTATTTATAAGTTGTTTTGATTGAAAATACACAAAGTAGGAAAGTTAGAACCAAATGTAGGCTAATATAGGCCATTTTAGGCCTTTTTACTTGAAAATGTTTGAATACGAGTACTTTGATGTTAGTTTAAGTTATAAACACCTCAAACATCATATATATAGTTAGTTTAATGTATTTATAAGTTGTTTTGATTGAAAATACACAAAGTAGGAAAGTTAGAACCAAATGTAGGCTAATATAGGCCATTTTAGGCCTTTTTACTTGAAAATGTTTGAATACGAGTAGTTTGATGTTAGTTTAAGTTATAAACACCTCAAACATCATATATATAGTTAGTTTAATGTATTTATAAGTTGTTTTGATTGAAAATACACAAAGTAGGAAAGTTAGAACCAAATGTAGGCTAATATAGGCCATTTTAGGCCTTTTTACTTGAAAATGTTTGAATACGAGTACTTTGATGTTAGTTTAAGTTATAAACACCTCAAACATCATATATATAGTTAGTTTAATGTATTTATAAGTTGTTTTGATTGAAAATACACAAAGTAGGAAAGTTAGAACCAAATGTAGGCTAATATAGGCCATTTTAGGCCTTTTTACTTGAAAATGTTTGAATACGAGTACTTTGATGTTAGTTTAAGTTATAAACACCTCAAACATCATATATATAGTTAGTTTAATGTATTTATAAGTTGTTTTGATTGAAAATACACAAAGTAGGAAAGTTAGAACCAAATGTAGGCTAATATAGGCCATTTTAGGCCTTTTTACTTGAAAATGTTTGAATACGAGTACTTTGATGTTAGTTTAAGTTATAAACACCTCAAACATCATATATATAGTTAGTTTAATGTATTTATAAGTTGTTTTGATTGAAAATACACAAAGTAGGAAAGTTAGAACCAAATGTAGGCTAATATAGGCCATTTTAGGCCTTTTTACTTGAAAATGTTTGAATACGAGTAGTTTGATGTTAGTTTAAGTTATAAACACCTCAAACATCATATATATAGTTAGTTTAATGTATTTATAAGTTGTTTTGATTGAAAATACACAAAGTAGGAAAGTTAGAACCAAATGTAGGCTAATATAGGCCATTTTAGGCCTTTTTACTTGAAAATGTTTGAATACGAGTAGTTTGATGTTAGTTTAAGTTATAAACACCTCAAACATCATATATATAGTTAGTTTAATGTATTTATAAGTTGTTTTGATTGAAAATACACAAAGTAGGAAAGTTAGAACCAAATGTAGGCTAATATAGGCCATTTTAGGCCTTTTTACTTGAAAATGTTTGAATACGAGTAGTTTGATGTTAGTTTAAGTTATAAACACCTCAAACATCATATATATAGTTAGTTTAATGTATTTATAAGTTGTTTTGATTGAAAATACACAAAGTAGGAAAGTTAGAACCAAATGTAGGCTAATATAGGCCATTTTAGGCCTTTTTACTTGAAAATGTTTGAATACGAGTAGTTTGATGTTAGTTTAAGTTATAAACACCTCAAACATCATATATATAGTTAGTTTAATGTATTTATAAGTTGTTTTGATTGAAAATACACAAAGTAGGAAAGTTAGAACCAAATGTAGGCTAATATAGGCCATTTTAGGCCTTTTTACTTGAAAATGTTTGAATACGAGTACTTTGATGTTAGTTTAAGTTATAAACACCTCAAACATCATATATATAGTTAGTTTAATGTATTTATAAGTTGTTTTGATTGAAAATACACAAAGTAGGAAAGTTAGAACCAAATGTAGGCTAATATAGGCCATTTTAGGCCTTTTTACTTGAAAATGTTTGAATACGAGTACTTTGATGTTAGTTTAAGTTATAAACACCTCAAACATCATATATATAGTTAGTTTAATGTATTTATAAGTTGTTTTGATTGAAAATACACAAAGTAGGAAAGTTAGAACCAAATGTAGGCTAATATAGGCCATTTTAGGCCTTTTTACTTGAAAATGTTTGAATACGAGTACTTTGATGTTAGTTTAAGTTATAAACACCTCAAACATCATATATATAGTTAGTTTAATGTATTTATAAGTTGTTTTGATTGAAAATACACAAAGTAGGAAAGTTAGAACCAAATGTAGGCTAATATAGGCCATTTTAGGCCTTTTTACTTGAAAATGTTTGAATACGAGTAGTTTGATGTTAGTTTAAGTTATAAACACCTCAAACATCATATATATAGTTAGTTTAATGTATTTATAAGTTGTTTTGATTGAAAATACACAAAGTAGGAAAGTTAGAACCAAATGTAGGCTAATATAGGCCATTTTAGGCCTTTTTACTTGAAAATGTTTGAATACGAGTACTTTGATGTTAGTTTAAGTTATAAACACCTCAAACATCATATATATAGTTAGTTTAATGTATTTATAAGTTGTTTTGATTGAAAATACACAAAGTAGGAAAGTTAGAACCAAATGTAGGCTAATATAGGCCATTTTAGGCCTTTTTACTTGAAAATGTTTGAATACGAGTAGTTTGATGTTAGTTTAAGTTATAACCACCTCAAACATCATATATATAGTTAGTTTAATGTATTTATAAGTTGTTTTGATTGAAAATACACAAAGTAGGAAAGTTAGAACCAAATGTAGGCTAATATAGGCCATTTTAGGCCTTTTTACTTGAAAATGTTTGAATACGAGTACTTTGATGTTAGTTTAAGTTATAAACACCTCAAACATCATATATATAGTTAGTTTAATGTATTTATAAGTTGTTTTGATTGAAAATACACAAAGTAGGAAAGTTAGAACCAAATGTAGGCTAATATAGGCCATTTTAGGCCTTTTTACTTGAAAATGTTTGAATACGAGTAGTTTGATGTTAGTTTAAGTTATAACCACCTCAAACATCATATATATAGTTAGTTTAATGTATTTATAAGTTGTTTTGATTGAAAATACACAAAGTAGGAAAGTTAGAACCAAATGTAGGCTAATATAGGCCATTTTAGGCCTTTTTACTTGAAAATGTTTGAATACGAGTAGTTTGATGTTAGTTTAAGTTATAAACACCTCAAACATCATATATATAGTTAGTTTAATGTATTTATAAGTTGTTTTGATTGAAAATACACAAAGTAGGAAAGTTAGAACCAAATGTAGGCTAATATAGGCCATTTTAGGCCTTTTTACTTGAAAATGTTTGAATACGAGTACTTTGATGTTAGTTTAAGTTATAAACACCTCAAACATCATATATATAGTTAGTTTAATGTATTTATAAGTTGTTTTGATTGAAAATACACAAAGTAGGAAAGTTAGAACCAAATGTAGGCTAATATAGGCCATTTTAGGCCTTTTTACTTGAAAATGTTTGAATACGAGTACTTTGATGTTAGTTTAAGTTATAAACACCTCAAACATCATATATATAGTTAGTTTAATGTATTTATAAGTTGTTTTGATTGAAAATACACAAAGTAGGAAAGTTAGAACCAAATGTAGGCTAATATAGGCCATTTTAGGCCTTTTTACTTGAAAATGTTTGAATACGAGTAGTTTGATGTTAGTTTAAGTTATAAACACCTCAAACATCATATATATAGTTAGTTTAATGTATTTATAAGTTGTTTTGATTGAAAATACACAAAGTAGGAAAGTTAGAACCAAATGTAGGCTAATATAGGCCATTTTAGGCCTTTTTACTTGAAAATGTTTGAATACGAGTACTTTGATGTTAGTTTAAGTTATAAACACCTCAAACATCATATATATAGTTAGTTTAATGTATTTATAAGTTGTTTTGATTGAAAATACACAAAGTAGGAAAGTTAGAACCAAATGTAGGCTAATATAGGCCATTTTAGGCCTTTTTACTTGAAATTGAATGAATACGAGTAGTTTGATGCTAGTTTAAGTTATAACCACCTCAAACATCATATATATAGTTAGTTTAATGTATTTATAAGTTGTTTTGATTGAAAATACACAAAGTAGGAAAGTTAGAACCAAATGTAGGCTAATATAGGCCATTTTAGGCCTTTTTACTTGAAAATGTTTGAATACGAGTACTTTGATGTTAGTTTAAGTTATAAACACCTCAAACATCATATATATAGTTAGTTTAATGTATTTATAAGTTGTTTTGATTGAAAATACACAAAGTAGGAAAGTTAGAACCAAATGTAGGCTAATATAGGCCATTTTAGGCCTTTTTACTTGAAAATGTTTGAATACGAGTACTTTGATGTTAGTTTAAGTTATAAACACCTCAAACATCATATATATAGTTAGTTTAATGTATTTATAAGTTGTTTTGATTGAAAATACACAAAGTAGGAAAGTTAGAACCAAATGTAGGCTAATATAGGCCATTTTAGGCCTTTTTACTTGAAAATGTTTGAATACGAGTAGTTTGATGTTAGTTTAAGTTATAACCACCTCAAACATCATATATATAGTTAGTTTAATGTATTTATAAGTTGTTTTGATTGAAAATACACAAAGTAGGAAAGTTAGAACCAAATGTAGGCTAATATAGGCCATTTTAGGCCTTTTTACTTGAAAATGTTTGAATACGAGTACTTTGATGTTAGTTTAAGTTATAAACACCTCAAACATCATATATATAGTTAGTTTAATGTATTTATAAGTTGTTTTGATTGAAAATACACAAAGTAGGAAAGTTAGAACCAAATGTAGGCTAATATAGGCCATTTTAGGCCTTTTTACTTGAAAATGTTTGAATACGAGTACTTTGATGTTAGTTTAAGTTATAAACACCTCAAACATCATATATATAGTTAGTTTAATGTATTTATAAGTTGTTTTGATTGAAAATACACAAAGTAGGAAAGTTAGAACCAAATGTAGGCTAATATAGGCCATTTTAGGCCTTTTTACTTGAAAATGTTTGAATACGAGTACTTTGATGTTAGTTTAAGTTATAAACACCTCAAACATCATATATATAGTTAGTTTAATGTATTTATAAGTTGTTTTGATTGAAAATACACAAAGTAGGAAAGTTAGAACCAAATGTAGGCTAATATAGGCCATTTTAGGCCTTTTTACTTGAAAATGTTTGAATACGAGTACTTTGATGTTAGTTTAAGTTATAAACACCTCAAACATCATATATATAGTTAGTTTAATGTATTTATAAGTTGTTTTGATTGAAAATACACAAAGTAGGAAAGTTAGAACCAAATGTAGGCTAATATAGGCCATTTTAGGCCTTTTTACTTGAAAATGTTTGAATACGAGTACTTTGATGTTAGTTTAAGTTATAAACACCTCAAACATCATATATATAGTTAGTTTAATGTATTTATAAGTTGTTTTGATTGAAAATACACAAAGTAGGAAAGTTAGAACCAAATGTAGGCTAATATAGGCCATTTTAGGCCTTTTTACTTGAAAATGTTTGAATACGAGTAGTTTGATGTTAGTTTAAGTTATAACCACCTCAAACATCATATATATAGTTAGTTTAATGTATTTATAAGTTGTTTTGATTGAAAATACACAAAGTAGGAAAGTTAGAACCAAATGTAGGCTAATATAGGCCATTTTAGGCCTTTTTACTTGAAAATGTTTGAATACGAGTAGTTTGATGTTAGTTTAAGTTATAACCACCTCAAACATCATATATATAGTTAGTTTAATGTATTTATAAGTTGTTTTGATTGAAAATACACAAAGTAGGAAAGTTAGAACCAAATGTAGGCTAATATAGGCCATTTTAGGCCTTTTTACTTGAAAATGTTTGAATACGAGTACTTTGATGTTAGTTTAAGTTATAAACACCTCAAACATCATATATATAGTTAGTTTAATGTATTTATAAGTTGTTTTGATTGAAAATACACAAAGTAGGAAAGTTAGAACCAAATGTAGGCTAATATAGGCCATTTTAGGCCTTTTTACTTGAAAATGTTTGAATACGAGTAGTTTGATGTTAGTTTAAGTTATAACCACCTCAAACATCATATATATAGTTAGTTTAATGTATTTATAAGTTGTTTTGATTGAAAATACACAAAGTAGGAAAGTTAGAACCAAATGTAGGCTAATATAGGCCATTTTAGGCCTTTTTACTTGAAAATGTTTGAATACGAGTACTTTGATGTTAGTTTAAGTTATAAACACCTCAAACATCATATATATAGTTAGTTTAATGTATTTATAAGTTGTTTTGATTGAAAATACACAAAGTAGGAAAGTTAGAACCAAATGTAGGCTAATATAGGCCATTTTAGGCCTTTTTACTTGAAAATGTTTGAATACGAGTACTTTGATGTTAGTTTAAGTTATAAACACCTCAAACATCATATATATAGTTAGTTTAATGTATTTATAAGTTGTTTTGATTGAAAATACACAAAGTAGGAAAGTTAGAACCAAATGTAGGCTAATATAGGCCATTTTAGGCCTTTTTACTTGAAAATGTTTGAATACGAGTAGTTTGATGTTAGTTTAAGTTATAAACACCTCAAACATCATATATATAGTTAGTTTAATGTATTTATAAGTTGTTTTGATTGAAAATACACAAAGTAGGAAAGTTAGAACCAAATGTAGGCTAATATAGGCCATTTTAGGCCTTTTTACTTGAAAATGTTTGAATACGAGTAGTTTGATGTTAGTTTAAGTTATAACCACCTCAAACATCATATATATAGTTAGTTTAATGTATTTATAAGTTGTTTTGATTGAAAATACACAAAGTAGGAAAGTTAGAACCAAATGTAGGCTAATATAGGCCATTTTAGGCCTTTTTACTTGAAAATGTTTGAATACGAGTACTTTGATGTTAGTTTAAGTTATAAACACCTCAAACATCATATATATAGTTAGTTTAATGTATTTATAAGTTGTTTTGATTGAAAATACACAAAGTAGGAAAGTTAGAACCAAATGTAGGCTAATATAGGCCATTTTAGGCCTTTTTACTTGAAAATGTTTGAATACGAGTAGTTTGATGTTAGTTTAAGTTATAACCACCTCAAACATCATATATATAGTTAGTTTAATGTATTTATAAGTTGTTTTGATTGAAAATACACAAAGTAGGAAAGTTAGAACCAAATGTAGGCTAATATAGGCCATTTTAGGCCTTTTTACTTGAAAATGTTTGAATACGAGTACTTTGATGTTAGTTTAAGTTATAAACACCTCAAACATCATATATATAGTTAGTTTAATGTATTTATAAGTTGTTTTGATTGAAAATACACAAAGTAGGAAAGTTAGAACCAAATGTAGGCTAATATAGGCCATTTTAGGCCTTTTTACTTGAAAATGTTTGAATACGAGTACTTTGATGTTAGTTTAAGTTATAAACACCTCAAACATCATATATATAGTTAGTTTAATGTATTTATAAGTTGTTTTGATTGAAAATACACAAAGTAGGAAAGTTAGAACCAAATGTAGGCTAATATAGGCCATTTTAGGCCTTTTTACTTGAAAATGTTTGAATACGAGTAGTTTGATGTTAGTTTAAGTTATAAACACCTCAAACATCATATATATAGTTAGTTTAATGTATTTATAAGTTGTTTTGATTGAAAATACACAAAGTAGGAAAGTTAGAACCAAATGTAGGCTAATATAGGCCATTTTAGGCCTTTTTACTTGAAAATGTTTGAATACGAGTAGTTTGATGTTAGTTTAAGTTATAAACACCTCAAACATCATATATATAGTTAGTTTAATGTATTTATAAGTTGTTTTGATTGAAAATACACAAAGTAGGAAAGTTAGAACCAAATGTAGGCTAATATAGGCCATTTTAGGCCTTTTTACTTGAAAATGTTTGAATACGAGTAGTTTGATGTTAGTTTAAGTTATAACCACCTCAAACATCATATATATAGTTAGTTTAATGTATTTATAAGTTGTTTTGATTGAAAATACACAAAGTAGGAAAGTTAGAACCAAATGTAGGCTAATATAGGCCATTTTAGGCCTTTTTACTTGAAAATGTTTGAATACGAGTACTTTGATGTTAGTTTAAGTTATAAACACCTCAAACATCATATATATAGTTAGTTTAATGTATTTATAAGTTGTTTTGATTGAAAATACACAAAGTAGGAAAGTTAGAACCAAATGTAGGCTAATATAGGCCATTTTAGGCCTTTTTACTTGAAAATGTTTGAATACGAGTAGTTTGATGTTAGTTTAAGTTATAACCACCTCAAACATCATATATATAGTTAGTTTAATGTATTTATAAGTTGTTTTGATTGAAAATACACAAAGTAGGAAAGTTAGAACCAAATGTAGGCTAATATAGGCCATTTTAGGCCTTTTTACTTGAAAATGTTTGAATACGAGTACTTTGATGTTAGTTTAAGTTATAAACACCTCAAACATCATATATATAGTTAGTTTAATGTATTTATAAGTTGTTTTGATTGAAAATACACAAAGTAGGAAAGTTAGAACCAAATGTAGGCTAATATAGGCCATTTTAGGCCTTTTTACTTGAAAATGTTTGAATACGAGTAGTTTGATGTTAGTTTAAGTTATAAACACCTCAAACATCATATATATAGTTAGTTTAATGTATTTATAAGTTGTTTTGATTGAAAATACACAAAGTAGGAAAGTTAGAACCAAATGTAGGCTAATATAGGCCATTTTAGGCCTTTTTACTTGAAAATGTTTGAATACGAGTAGTTTGATGTTAGTTTAAGTTATAACCACCTCAAACATCATATATATAGTTAGTTTAATGTATTTATAAGTTGTTTTGATTGAAAATACACAAAGTAGGAAAGTTAGAACCAAATGTAGGCTAATATAGGCCATTTTAGGCCTTTTTACTTGAAAATGTTTGAATACGAGTACTTTGATGTTAGTTTAAGTTATAAACACCTCAAACATCATATATATAGTTAGTTTAATGTATTTATAAGTTGTTTTGATTGAAAATACACAAAGTAGGAAAGTTAGAACCAAATGTAGGCTAATATAGGCCATTTTAGGCCTTTTTACTTGAAAATGTTTGAATACGAGTAGTTTGATGTTAGTTTAAGTTATAACCACCTCAAACATCATATATATAGTTAGTTTAATGTATTTATAAGTTGTTTTGATTGAAAATACACAAAGTAGGAAAGTTAGAACCAAATGTAGGCTAATATAGGCCATTTTAGGCCTTTTTACTTGAAAATGTTTGAATACGAGTACTTTGATGTTAGTTTAAGTTATAAACACCTCAAACATCATATATATAGTTAGTTTAATGTATTTATAAGTTGTTTTGATTGAAAATACACAAAGTAGGAAAGTTAGAACCAAATGTAGGCTAATATAGGCCATTTTAGGCCTTTTTACTTGAAAATGTTTGAATACGGAGTAGTTTGATGTTAGTTTAAGTTATAACCACCTCAAACATCATATATATAGTTAGTTTAATGTATTTATAAGTTGTTTTGATTGAAAATACACAAAGTAGGAAAGTTAGAACCAAATGTAGGCTAATATAGGCCATTTTAGGCCTTTTTACTTGAAAATGTTTGAATACGAGTACTTTGATGTTAGTTTAAGTTATAAACACCTCAAACATCATATATATAGTTAGTTTAATGTATTTATAAGTTGTTTTGATTGAAAATACACAAAGTAGGAAAGTTAGAACCAAATGTAGGCTAATATAGGCCATTTTAGGCCTTTTTACTTGAAAATGTTTGAATACGAGTACTTTGATGTTAGTTTAAGTTATAAACACCTCAAACATCATATATATAGTTAGTTTAATGTATTTATAAGTTGTTTTGATTGAAAATACACAAAGTAGGAAAGTTAGAACCAAATGTAGGCTAATATAGGCCATTTTAGGCCTTTTTACTTGAAAATGTTTGAATACGAGTAGTTTGATGTTAGTTTAAGTTATAACCACCTCAAACATCATATATATAGTTAGTTTAATGTATTTATAAGTTGTTTTGATTGAAAATACACAAAGTAGGAAAGTTAGAACCAAATGTAGGCTAATATAGGCCATTTTAGGCCTTTTTACTTGAAAATGTTTGAATACGAGTACTTTGATGTTAGTTTAAGTTATAAACACCTCAAACATCATATATATAGTTAGTTTAATGTATTTATAAGTTGTTTTGATTGAAAATACACAAAGTAGGAAAGTTAGAACCAAATGTAGGCTAATATAGGCCATTTTAGGCCTTTTTACTTGAAAATGTTTGAATACGAGTACTTTGATGTTAGTTTAAGTTATAACCACCTCAAACATCATATATATAGTTAGTTTAATGTATTTATAAGTTGTTTTGATTGAAAATACACAAAGTAGGAAAGTTAGAACCAAATGTAGGCTAATATAGGCCATTTTAGGCCTTTTTACTTGAAATTGAATGAATACGAGTACTTTGATGTTAGTTTAAGTTATAACCACCTCAAACATCATATATATAGTTAGTTTAATGTATTTATAAGTTGTTTTGATTGAAAATACACAAAGTAGGAAAGTTAGAACCAAATGTAGGCTAATATAGGCCATTTTAGGCCTTTTTACTTGAAATTGAATGAATACGAGTAGTTTGATGCTAGTTTAAGTTATAACCACCTCAAACATCATATATATAGTTAGTTTAATGTATTTATAAGTTGTTTTGATTGAAAATACACAAAGTAGGAAAGTTAGAACCAAATGTAGGCTAATATAGGCCATTTTAGGCCTTTTTACTTGAAAATGTTTGAATACGAGTACTTTGATGTTAGTTTAAGTTATAAACACCTCAAACATCATATATATAGTTAGTTTAATGTATTTATAAGTTGTTTTGATTGAAAATACACAAAGTAGGAAAGTTAGAACCAAATGTAGGCTAATATAGGCCATTTTAGGCCTTTTTACTTGAAATTGAATGAATACGAGTAGTTTGATGCTAGTTTAAGTTATAACCACCTCAAACATCATATATATAGTTAGTTTAATGTATTTATAAGTTGTTTTGATTGAAAATACACAAAGTAGGAAAGTTAGAACCAAATGTAGGCTAATATAGGCCATTTTAGGCCTTTTTACTTGAAAATGTTTGAATACGAGTACTTTGATGTTAGTTTAAGTTATAAACACCTCAAACATCATATATATAGTTAGTTTAATGTATTTATAAGTTGTTTTGATTGAAAATACACAAAGTAGGAAAGTTAGAACCAAATGTAGGCTAATATAGGCCATTTTAGGCCTTTTTACTTGAAAATGTTTGAATACGAGTAGTTTGATGTTAGTTTAAGTTATAACCACCTCAAACATCATATATATAGTTAGTTTAATGTATTTATAAGTTGTTTTGATTGAAAATACACAAAGTAGGAAAGTTAGAACCAAATGTAGGCTAATATAGGCCATTTTAGGCCTTTTTACTTGAAAATGTTTGAATACGAGTACTTTGATGTTAGTTTAAGTTATAAACACCTCAAACATCATATATATAGTTAGTTTAATGTATTTATAAGTTGTTTTGATTGAAAATACACAAAGTAGGAAAGTTAGAACCAAATGTAGGCTAATATAGGCCATTTTAGGCCTTTTTACTTGAAATTGAATGAATACGAGTACTTTGATGTTAGTTTAAGTTATAACCACCTCAAACATCATATATATAGTTAGTTTAATGTATTTATAAGTTGTTTTGATTGAAAATACACAAAGTAGGAAAGTTAGAACCAAATGTAGGCTAATATAGGCCATTTTAGGCCTTTTTACTTGAAAATGTTTGAATACGAGTACTTTGATGTTAGTTTAAGTTATAAACACCTCAAACATCATATATATAGTTAGTTTAATGTATTTATAAGTTGTTTTGATTGAAAATACACAAAGTAGGAAAGTTAGAACCAAATGTAGGCTAATATAGGCCATTTTAGGCCTTTTTACTTGAAAATGAATGAATACGAGTACTTTGATGTTAGTTTAAGTTATAACCACCTCAAACATCATATATATAGTTAGTTTAATGTATTTATAAGTTGTTTTGATTGAAAATACACAAAGTAGGAAAGTTAGAACCAAATGTAGGCTAATATAAGAAGCTGGATCATTGTACCACTCGGGGGTCACGGCCCGAACCCCGATCTGTTGTATTGGGAGACAGGTTGGGGGGAGGAACCGAGGAAAAGTTCAGGGGTTGGGTCAGGGAGATCATTTGTACTACAACTCTTCATCAGGGTGAGGAGATAGCGGCTCTTCACAACCATATGAGCCGTCCATTTTATCTCGGATTGAGGCGCGAGGTGGAGGCAAAGGTCGCTGCGCGGATGGAAGAGGTGGAGGCAATGGTCGCAAGCACGGGTGGAAGCGTCAAGTCGGGCCATTGTTGAGGAAATGATGAGGAACATGTCTAGTTTCGGCCACATGTCCTCGAGGTTGCAACCCAGGCCCCCCTCCACATCGCAGACCAGACGATGACCCAGGGTTTTGTGGTGGCGGTAGTGCTACACAGACACCCTTGACAGTGTAGTGTTTTTGGTTTCGGCAACTTGGTAACTAACTTTTATGCATTTAGTGTCAATATTTATCGGCATCTCGCTTTGTTTCTAGATGTGTCGGGTTATTTTTTTTGGAACCCGACTTCTACTTTATTTCTCGACACCGGGATCTATTTTGCGTACATATATTTAATCTAGGTAGTTTGTCTAACTATAGACAATTAGTGTCTATATTTATCGGCATCTAGCTTATTAGTTTCCAGCTTTGTCGATATATATTTTTTGTAAACACAGAATTCTACTTTATTTCCCGACATCGGGATCTATTTTGTGTACATAATTGTAATCTATTTCATGTAATTATACAAGTATCAATGCAAATTACAAGTATCAATGCAAATTGTAATATATATCAAAATTGCATATTTTTGTAATTGAATGCGATGGAGGAACAGCTTTAGTGTGGTCCACAAGCATGCACTGTCTTTGGTACAGGTTTAATTATTGGTAACAACAAAAATATTCTAAATAATATTATTTAAAAAAACAACGACGGCTAAACATTAAATCAACGACGGCTAGGCAGTCGTTGTAAGGTATACTATGGACCCAAAGACTTCCTCTTCAACGACTGCTTTTACAGAATAGCGACGGTTTATAACAGACGTTGATTTGGCCCATACAACGACTGTTTATAACCGTTGGGGAATTAACGACGGTTTTAAACTGTCGCAAAATCAACGACGGTTTGTAACCGTCGTTGATTTAACGGCTGTTTTAAACAGTCGTTGGTTTGGCGCCAGCGTCGGTTTTTAGGAACATTCGCTGATTACTAAAAAACCGTCGGTAAATTATTCACCGACGGCTCAGCCGTCGGTGATTCTAAATTCAGCGACTACCCGTGCACCGACGGTCTTTTAACGACGGTTTAGCGGTCGGTGATGTTTTACCGACGGTTTCCGTCATATCACCGACGGCTTTTAGCCGTCGTTAAATACAGCCTTTCTTGTAGTGTATTGTCATTAAGCTTAATGCTAATGTGGTGCAAAAAGCCAAACAGTTCAAATATTGCAATATGTACGCTGATGCTGAAGATTTTATGAGTAGAGTTGCAGAATGCTGGCAAGGTAGATTACATGGAGTTGCAATGCATCAAGTCGTCACAAAGTTAAAGAGATTAAAACCCTCTTTGAAAGCTTTGAATAGAGAGAAGTTTACTAATGTTGAGAAGGAAGCCCAGGTTGCTCTTACCAGACTTACTGATATTCAGCAGGTTTTTTATCAACAGTCTTTGAATGATGTGTTACACAACCAGGAGTTTTTGGCCAGGCAAGAGTATGATAGACTGACAGTTGCTAGACTAAGTCTGCTAAAACATAAAGTGAAAAATGCTTGGATAAAGGGCGGGGATGAAAACTCTGCCTATTTTCATGCATGCTTGAGAAAAATGAGACAGCAAAATCATGTTTATAGAATCAAGGATGTTGCTGGGGATTGGCAGGAGAATCCCAATGATGTTGAAGCTGCTTTTTTGAGGTATTATGAAGATATACTGGGGACTGATAGTACTGCTGATAATCATGTGAACAATGCTATTGCTGAAGGTGAGGTGGTGACTCTTAGACAACAACAAGAGTTATGTGCTTCTTTCTCTAGAGAAGATGTGAAAGTTGCTCTGTTTGATATTGATGAAGTGAAAGCTATTGGGCCTGATTGTTATTCAAGTGGTTTTTTCAAGAAAGTATGGTCGTGTGTGGGCAATGACATTGTTGAAGCTGTGTTAGACTTCTTTCAGACAGGAAGAATGTTGAAGCAAATCAATGCTACCACCCTCTGCTTGATTCCTAAAGTGGAACAACCTAAAGATGTAAGTCAATTTAGGCCTATAGCATGTTGCAATGTGCTTTACAAGGTTATTTCTAAAATGATTTGCAATAGGTTAAAAGTGGTGCTACATTGCCTTGTTGATCAAGTTCAAAGTGCATTTGTTGAAAATAGGATTATAATGCACAATATCTTGATTTGTGAAGATATCTTGAATCATTATAAAAGAAAGAGTGAACCTCCTGGATGCACAATGAAAATTGATCTTAGGAAAGCATATGATTCAGTAAGTTGGGGATTCTTAGGTGAGCTTTTAAGAAAGTTGCAATTTCCTGAGAAGTTCAAAGGATGGATTATGACTTGTGTTACTAGTCCTGGTTTTTCCATCAGTATTAATGGAGGGTTATGTGGTTTTTTTAAGGGGAAGAAGGGCCTTAGGCAGGGGGATCCTGTTTCCCCCTGCTGTTTGTTCTAGTCATGGAATACTTTACTAGAATTCTTAAGAAGATGAGTACTAAGCCTGGCTTTGCTTATCATTACTGATGCTCTTCTCTTAAGATTACACACCTAATTTTTGCTGACGACTTAATGATGTTTTGCAAAGGGGAGGTGAAGGCTGTTGTGCTCATGACTAGTGCCCTGAAAGCTTTTTCTCAAGACACCTTTCCTATGCTGCTAGGAATGTCTTAGTGAATTCTGTTTTGCTCAGCCTCCATACTTATTGGGCTCAAGTATTTTTATTGCCTAAAGGTGTGATGCAAAAATATTGTGCAGACGTGTAGAACTTTTTTTTGTGGGATGAAAGGCTCACTTGTATAAAACCCCTCTCTAGTAGCTTGGGACTGGGTTTGTAAACCAAAGAAGAGTGGTGGTTTAGGAATTAACAGATTGTCTTTTATGGAACATGGTAGCAATTGGGAAGTACACTTGGCAGATTGCTAACAAAGAAGACATCTTGTGGATCAAATGGGTGCATAGTGTTTACATTAAGGATGATGATTGGTAGGGCTATGTAGCTCATAGTTCTGCTAGCTGGTCTTGGAAGATCATCTGTCGAGTCAAGGATAAGTTCAGAGTTGCTTACAACAACAACAACTCTTGGCTTGATGGCAGTAAGGAGTACATTGTGAAGGCAGGATACAATTGGCTCAGAGGAGATCAAGTCAACATAGGGTGACAACATTGGGTATGGAACTCTGTGAACATTCCCAAGCATTCATTCGTTGCTTGGTTGACCATGCTAGGGAATCTTTTAACACGAGATAAATTGAATCAAGCTGGCATTTGTCAGGATGTAGTTTGTCTGCTGTGTCATCAAGGAGTTGATTCTTGTTCCCACTTATTTTTTCATTGCCCCTTTAGCAGGTTGGTGTGCCAAGGAATTATGAGCTGGCTACACATTAAGATGAGTGCTCATAAGAATATCTATGTGCAGTGGAAGAAATGGGGAAGAAAGTTTCGAAGTAAAATACAACAACAAATTGCCTATACTTGCCTTGCTGCTACTGTATATAAAGTTTGGAAAGCATGAAATCATGCTTTATGGGAAGCTGCTGTGTGGAGGCCTGATGAGTTTGTCATTCAGCAAATTAAGATTGATGTTTGTATTCGTGTTAAGTGTAAGCTACACCATAGATGGAGTTGATAGTGAGAAGCTATGGTTTGCTGAGTTAGCTGGGCATAATGGATGAGGTGGAGCTGTTTTTGTTCTCTTTTTTGTGCTGCTAGATTCAAGTTTGTGTAAGCTCATGTTTGTTTTTTGTTCTTGATGCTTTGTCTTTTGCTGGGTTGTTGCTATAGTGTTATGTTGTAAGCTGGAGCTGTTTTTCTTTCATACATTTTTACCAAAAAAAAAGTTTTAAACCCATTTCATCACAAGATTAAGGAGGAAGCAAATAAAAAAAAAAAACATTGGTCTTATATATTTTTCATAATTTGGATGGAGAGGTTATATATATTAATTTTCCTTTTCAAAATTTCATTAACCAATTTATTGCATTATTATATGTTTTTCTATTTTTTTTAAACTAAAAATAATCAACCTTGAGTTTATGTGTGCTTAAACTATCCAAAAACATAACATGAGGTCCCAAAAGATGAAATAAATAATCTATACTAATATATTATAAAAGACGTTCCTAAACAAGGAAATGTGTCACGTGGTGCTCTGCCTTATAGTGTTTACTTCATGTATCCACATACAATACAAAAAATTAGAAAATGCATGCTATGAGATTTGATCACATGACTTCAAACTTATATACTAAAGTCCGAACCACTAATAAACCAAGTAATGTTTGGTGTTATAATGTTAAAGTAAAATATTAGTAAATGAAAATTATTATTACCCGGGGCATAGCCCGAGCCTAAAAACTTGTTGAGGTCCTAAAAGGTGAATCACCAAATATATGCTTAAATTCTTTTATGTTACATACTTCCTACTTAATTATTTTCTTACCTTCTTTTAGATTGAAGGTAAAAAAAAAAGAAGCTTATTAGTCAAAATTAGTTGTTGGTGATCGTTATATTGTTATTTCTTCCACTAAATGCTCTCACTTTCTTAATATTAACGAAAATCAAAATAACTAAATCTTTATAAAACAGAGGGAGTAAATCTTTTTATTTTATTTTTTTTTGATGGGAGAGGGAGCAAATCTTAACTCAATTCGGACCCACTTTTAAAGTGTCCCATCCATCATATTCATATCTCCTCTCACCTCACCCCTCTCTCCTCTCTCTCCTTCCAACCCCCTTTTTTTTATAAATCTCCCACCATCATCTCCTCTACCAATCGCCTTCCCTCGTCATCTTCCTCCACCATATAACAAAACTAACGCTCCTATCTTCTCCTGCCCCCTTTTCTTCCAAATCTTTCCAAACAAACCAAAAAAAAAAAAAAACAAAGATTATTCTCCTAAACAAATGGTTAGTTAATTAATCTCTCCTTTTCCTTAACTCAAACATTATTTCCAACTTTCCCTTTCAATTAATCAATCATGATCTTTTCTTTGCAGGAAGTAGAGAAGCAGCTTATACACCAAAGCACTGATGAGAAATGGCAAGACTACGTCGATTGGAGAGGCCGTCCAGCTCTTCGACGTCGACACGGCGGATTTTTTGCTGCCTCCTTTGTTCTTGGTATATATCACATCTCTATTTTTTCTCTAACTGATAGAGTATAAAACTGTTCCTAGAACTTCAACCAAAAGCTAACTTTTGGTTGAGTTGGTTCTTTGACATAAAATTCAATCAATTTTTTGTCAATAACATGAACTTATTGTATGCTGTTTTTTTTTTCTTTTTTGGTTAAATGGGTGGATTTTTGTAATAATTGCAGTGGTGGAAGTGATAGAGAACATGGCATTTTTGGCAAATGCAAGTAATTTGGTGTTGTATGTGTCAAAACACATGCATTTTTCACCCTCAAAATCATCAAACACAGTTACTAATTTTATGGGCACCGCTTTTCTCCTTGCTTTGCTTGGTGGTTTTCTTTCTGATGCCTTTTTCACAACTTATCAAGTCTACCTTACTAGTGCTGCCACTGAATTTCTGGTAAGTTTAATTCTCCACTTTCTACAATTTGGACTTTTTTATTTTTCTTATTTTTAGTATTTTTTTCCCCATGAATTTAGACTATAATACTAGTCAACTTGCCTATGAAAGTTCTATTCTAGGATTTGATTCGATATCATATTTATGAATTTATTTTTACAAACTGCCTCTCGAATATTTGCATGGTGTGAATTAAATTTTTTTTTTTTTTCGCTAAATTTCAATTTTCTAAATTTAAAATTATATTATATGAAGTACAGTAAAGATTGTCTGAACTAAAGGAGAATATGTTAAGGTGGACATCCTGTTTTTGTTTTACTTAAAAAGGAGCAATTTTTTCCTTTCAATTTGAACAATGATTAATACCAAAAGAAAAGGTCAGTCTCCCTAACTTTTTATTAGCTGACCCTTTTGTTATGGTCTACTATATATACATTTTTACTATTAATATCTTTGATACTTACTTTGTTTTTTTAGTTGCACCATTTGACATTCAGGTATTATTCATCAACTAACTTTGACAATTTTTATCTCATCATTATACAAGAAAAAATATTGTCAAGTGAAATTTTGTTAAATTTGTCTTAATGGGAATATTGCAAATATCAAATTTTATAATTTTTATTTATATGCAAAAGAGATATTAATGTTCAAATAAATTGGTTGGAGTACGTAAAGAAATAGATGGTGCAAGTAAAAAATAGAGAGGAACGAAAACTATATTTATTAAAAATAATTAACTTAATGTCATTAAATGTCATATTGAAATGAATGTAACATAATCAAGCAAGATATACTTTTTACTCTATGATGGCACTTATTAATTAGTACACTTACAAAAACTATTTGTGTATGATTAGTTTTAGTTAGAATTCGCACACTTTGACTTTTCATGTCAAGAATTAGGTCACTTTCATATCTCATTTTTCCTTTGTGTACAAAATCAAATTCCAATTATTAAATGCTACACATCCTCTACACACGACGTATATACTACACTACTACATAGTATATGTCGCAATAAGGGAAAGATACGTTTAGATTTGTAATATATGATGCAATAAGAGAAAAATAGTATATGTTGCATGTATAAATCTCTATTATATAAGTGAAGGGGGGAGGAAGATGGTGTCTTCTTACAAAAAGTCTAATATATCCTTAATGATTTAAATTGTCATATAATATTAAATAGTTTTTTTTTTTTTTTATATTGAGCAAGTTAATAATGGGATTGAATGTCAAATTTCAATTAAATATTAAAACTAAGGAGAATGATTTTTCTTAAATATGTGTGAAAAACTCGATAAAGAATTAAATTGACAATATAATTTGATTGAAACGATCCATACAAAAAATAAAAACTTGAATTTCATATTAATAATTATAATGATAATATCTTAAAATCTAAATGTCGATTATTATTTGTTCTATTATATAAATCAAACTCTTCCACTTTATTAATATTCAACACAATACCAAATTCTTCCACTTTATTTGAGCTTTTGCTTTGTTTTTCTTTTATATAATAGGTTTGAATAATAATGAACAAATAACTAAAAAAAGAAACATTTATTTAAGAAAAACATATTTAAAAAAAAATCATTATAAATATTTGTTCGAATTAATTTTTTTGAAAAGCGAAAAAAAAAAAAAAAGAAAAAAAAAAATAATATAGACGCACACCGAAAAGAAAATAAAAATATTGTTAATTAGATCAAGTAGGCAAAAAATTAGGCAGTTTTGCGAATCCGCGTTCAAAATGGTATAAAAATTAGAAACCCGAAAGCTAAGGAAGAAGCAACGTGAAAAGATGGAGTTTGTGACCCATTTGGTCTTTGTCATTTTGCTTCATCTATTTTGTCTTCTAATGATGGTGTTTTCTTTCACAAACACAACCTAAATTTGTTTGGTAGTAATAATGAATTTTGATATTGTCTACACTTTATCTGGCGTAGGAGTCTCCTCAACACGGAAAAAAAGGAAAATATTTTGCTTTAAAATTAAATTATATTTTGTGAAGTAAAACTCGTAGATTCTGCTTGGAAATAAATGTTCTTTAATGTTTTGAAACAATTTAATTTATTAATGGAATAGTTCCAGTAGGAAAAGATAAATCTTGTGTTTGTAATATTTTTTTGAGCTTCATAACCAGGGTAAATCTGAAAAAGAACTACACAAGATTGTAAACGAAGCAAACATTTGGTTGGATATGGAAAGTATTATTTCCTATGATTTTGTTTTCACCATATTTGTTCTCATTTTCTAGTAGACTTACTTTGAGAGAGACGTATCACGTAAGTAAGCAACTTTCTTCATTTTATGAGAAATATATTTTTGTCAACCACATAATTTCATAATACTTATTTTTTTAAGAACTTTCACTTTCCATATATAATTAAATCTTAGTTGTTTGATTTCCCTCAAAAATAAATTAGTTGTTTGATTGACAAAACTAAATTATTATAATTGAGAAATTCAATTAAAGTAACAAAAAAAAATCATATAATTAGTGATTCATTTTCTTTAAACCCTTAGAAAAAAATTAGGATAGTGGAGGAGGTTTTTCTAGTATTATTAGAAAACTAGCTATTTTCTACGGAGTACCTATAACTAAAAATGTGAGGGATTCATAAAATCTGCTGATAAAAATTTGGACGAATATGATAAGTGCAGTCCAGAAAAACTAGAGAGAGAAAGAGTTGATAGAGCCATAGAGGTGTCATAAATCGCCACGCATTCCAAGGGATTATAACTAACTGCACTGAACCCATGGCTTCAACAACGTGGGACTGTGAATGGGATAGATTATACTACTTAGAACAGTAGGAAAGAGAGAACCAGGGGCAGCCTGGGAATACTTACTCTACCGACCACTGAGATTGCGTATTTGGCATGCCAAAATATTATTAAGGTTAGCTCATTATCTCTATTAGGTTTAATAAGATTATAGTTAAGAAAGGTGATTATTTGGGTTTTAACCTCGTAGATATTAAAGAAAAATAGAAAATGAAGTTCGAGTGAAATAAACTATGGTGAGGTAATATAGTCTCTCTCTATTTAAAAAACTGTTACAAATTGATTGCTGAAAAGAACGATAATATACATGTTGGAAAAAGTGGTTTTTTTTAGGAGGTCATTAACAAAAAGAGTTGTTGTCTAGGTGTTAATTGTTATAGTAGTGGTTGGCTTTTTTACTAGCTCTTCAATTAGTAATATAATGTTAAACTTAAAGGTCCTTACTTGTCAAAATAATTTCAATACAAGTAATATGTGGTAAAACAAGTAGGATTACTAAAAATAACAAATTAGAAAACCTAGCTATTATCTACCTTCAAAAGCTACTCTTAAAGTACCGCTACTTAAAAGGCTAATATTTTATGGTTTTCAAAACACAAACAAAACCCTAAACATTACCTATTTACCTTGAAATGCTAGTGCCACCTTTTTTAGAGTTTTGACACTTTCAAATCTCTAAAATTACTTGGAAATATGCAGCTGAACACATGCTACATTTATAAAATAAAAAATTTGAATTCACAAATCAGAAATGAATCGAGATTTACCTACAATATGAATCATACATCTTCCCAGTTTGTGCATACCAGGCTACCAGCCTGCGATACTATTTATAATAATTTGCATTAACTACTACTTCAACTTGAGCAGACCAACAAACAAATGTAGGAGCGCAAATATTGTCTCTGTGTGAATGTATGATTTCCGTTTCTTTTGATTTGTGGTTATTTGGACTCACACTATTAATTTCTCCTACAAGTCTTACTATATCTCCATTCAAGTCATCTATATCCTATTTAGCTTGGTTTTACCTTCCTCTCGACAAAAACACCCAAAAAAAATAAAAATAAAAGATTTTAGCTTTTGCCTTTTGCAACTTGGGGGATTTTCTTTTACTTTATTTCTTTCCTCCTTACAACACTACTCCTCTTTTTTATTTTGTTTTCTTATTAAAAACTTTTGCAAGTTGACTAAAGCAAAATGCTAATTTAAGAGGGTGTATTATTTAATATGGATTGCGTCAAAAAAGTGGTGGTTTCTTCTAATATTTGAATCTCCCACTTACTCCCTCCGTCCCATAATATAGTTCCCATTTCCATTTTGGGTGTTCCAAAATATAGTTTCCAATTCCATATTTAGTTCCACATTTTTTCGTAATTTGTCTAGAAAAATCGTGTCCCATCATTTATTTGCTTCTTGAATTTTGTTTTTTGCTTTGTTTATTCAACCCAAGTGTTATAATTAATGCTCTTTCACCAATTATTCTCCATTCTCTCTCCTAAAATCATCTTTTCCCATACAACATTTATTTAAATAAACAAATTTTTTTTACTATCCCTCTTTGATTCTACTTGCATAAATTACCGTGAAAAAAGGGAAATGGGAACTATATTTTGGGACGGAGGGAGTATAACATATTGGTTCACAATTTAAAAGAAGTGGTATACTTCTATTTGCTTATTTGGTAAATATATCAAATTTCAACCTAAACTCATTTTGACATCTTTATTCATTTCGGAAAAGATTATACACCTTAAATTAACAAATGCCAATCCTTTTACATGCACTACTTGAATATAAGATGTACACATTTCAAAATGTTGACACTTTTATTTACTGGTACACACCTTTTATGTTGTATATATATATATATATATATATATATTCAACCAACTAATATATTAAAAAAAATCAATTCTATAAGACAGATGTAAAAAGGGTAATATTATCATGTGATATAGGAAAAAAAACAATTGTCTTAACATGATAAGTTAATTTGGAATATCCTTTGTTGATTTTTGTTGATCCTATCTAAACTAAGGGTAATCAGTTGTATGCATGTTTAAGCTACTAACAATATATTCCACCTTTTTTTTATATACAATTGGAATACAAAAGTGTTTTGATAAAAATATAATATGCAAAAAATGTAAAAATGTATTATTTCTAATGAATATGTTTGACAAGAAAAAAATATACTATATATTCTAAATCTAATAACATCGAACAATGTACAATTAAGTATGTCATGATCATAAACTCGAAAATCTATACAGTTTCAAGACATGTATTCAATATTTTCACTTTTATCTTCTTATTATGCACAACAACCCTAAAAGCTATTACTAGTGTTATTAAATAATATGGTCTAGACAACATTAATGAGGCGGGGAAAATTATAAAACATATCGTCTGGTATTTCGCTTAAATATCTCAAGCAGCCTGACTTTGATGAGTTGCAGGAGATATATAAGCATAAATTTAGAGATGGCCATATATATTTTCTAGGAGTATTTAGAATTTGAAAGAAAAGAGAGTAAAACAATCATTAATTATATGAGCACCAGTGAAAGTGAAGCAGCTGTTTTTCATGCATAAGATTCTTTATCTCAATTAAATTTGTAATTAAATTCATGGGAATCTATAGTCCACCATACTTTATGGAGTATATTAACTTGTAATAATTTGGATTAGCTTCAAGCTTGAGGCCGGCCTTACAATATATTACTCATCCTTGCAAGTGGGTTGCGGATATGGCGAAATTGTTTTAAATTTTTTAGGAAAGGGGACAGTTGTACTCATATGGTGACATCTTTTTCTTACTGGCAAAAATTAGTTTAAATATCTTCATTAGAAAATGTTAATAAAAGAAACTAAGAATAGAAAAACTTATCTGGCGAAATAGAATTCTCGAAAAGAAGACATGACCACTACTACTACATAGGATATACTATAAGCTGGTCAATCCATAATATATGATGATTTACAAGGTCCTCTCAGAAATCAGGATGTTTATGTTAGTCATGATTCTGTAGTTAGAAGTGTGTTTTCAGATGCATTGCCAGTGTTCTAACCACTTTGTTACTAAATGGAAAAGATTACATTCGGTTTTTTACGTTAAAAAGTACTCATCTTTACCTAATTGATGTTTTACCAAATAGGCTAATATAGTTTCATGAATATTATAATCTTAAGGGTGATTGGTAAAAGGTTTTTGAGGAATTTTTATCATACACCAGGTGTATCATGCTCATGGTACACCCGGGTGTATGGTGAATGCACTCCGATTTTTGGGTTGTTTTTTTTTTCATTGGTTTTTGTGTTTATCACATAGAGTCAAATATCGAAAAAAAGTGCTTAATAAAGGACTTTTAATGTTAAAAAGTCAACTTTTGAACCAAAATTTCAAAACTAGTGTTATGAATTATTAGGTATTGGCTTTTTAGCTTTTCTTTCCTAAAAGTAAAAGAATTAATGTCCTTAAAAATCATTTTTGCAGTTTTTTTGTATAATTATATTACCAAAATATGGTTTACCAAACACATCGATATTTAGTTAATAATCATAACATAGATAACCAGTACAATAATTAAACCAATCAAGAAAAACAGCCCACAACAAATGATATTTTTGTCATAAAGAAACATTTTACAAGGTAAGCGGTAAGCTTATAATCTAGAATTTGACTTTTTATATGAACCATATGAAAAATGAGTGTCAGATAAGATAAGATAAGTTGAATAAAACGGATTAAACACAATAAACTATAATATAAATTCAAAAAAATAAAATATAAACCTTGTACTTTGATTATTTTATTTCAAGAAACTGTAAAAATAGGTCTATTTCTTTACTTAAAATATAACCTTACATTAGAAATAAAACTTTACTACTTAACTTTTTAAAAAGAAAAAACTATTGTCAAGGTGTTTTATTAACAATTTAACATCCTAAGTTTTGACTATCTCATAGTGATCCCAACTTGGAGGATCACTTACCAAAGCAGTGTTTTTTAATTTTTTAACTCACCTGCTAGCTAGATCGGCTAATCAAAAACCCTTTTTCAATCAACTTAATCAATGGAAGAGTTTACTATGTCCTAATTAACTGATTTCACATGTTAATTAAGGTGAAATTGTTTTGGGAAGGAAACCTAAAGTTGGACCACTTTGGGTTTGGATCCTCTCCAATTCGTAAAAAATAGATGATCCCTTTCCGTCAATGGTTGAGAATACATGAAGGGGGAAGATATGAGATATTTTGGAAATTAATTTTTAGACTTAGCTTAGATGTCATAATCTTAAGACTGAAAATTGATGGAAAAAAATTGAGAGGATTCTAATACCTCTAAGTAATTGAAAGTTAATGCCTTTTAAAACAATTTGGTCATAGTTTTTTTTTTTTCTTTAAAGAGAAAAGAAATAACTAGGATGGATCCTAAAATTTGGGCCTTTTAAAGCATCCTTGCTGATTACACAATTCGGTCATAGTTAAAACTTAAAACTAGTATTGTCTATTTTTTCTTTTGTAATTTATTTTGGTAAAACATAGGGGAACTTGGGGGCCGTGCACACGCCACATGCAGCGTAAAACAGTTGAACATTGACAGCGCGTTAAAGAAAAGTCCTTTTTTTTTTTTCATGCATGGCAATTCGCCATTTTCCTTGTTTGCCTGAAAGGGAAACAATATCTCCTCTCTCCTTTAATTTATGTCTTTATTTTATTTTACTATTATTTTTCTACAGCATCTTCTTTCTATTTTGGTTGGGTTAGTTATTTGGGTGGACCCACGAAATTGACAAGGAAACCAGTTTCTAAGTTTTTAGCTCCAACTTTCCACCAAGAAAAGGCCCTATTTTGAGACCATAATGCATGAATGAGTATTATGCTTGGTACACTCATATTTGCATGTAAAGTGTTGGATAACAAAACATTCTGCTGGTATAATATCAATTTGGTATAAATCAGTATATATATTTTTTTAAAAGGTAAGATGAAAGGACTTACTTGAGGACGGAGGGATAAGGGGAAATCCTCATATGATCAGTCCCATGAGGTTTTGATCCTTAGACCTCAAGAATATGAGGTGGGAAGCGATGCCACCACCACCTCAACCTCTGTATAAATCAGTTTATATGCAGAGCATAGATAAGCACGGTCATACCAATATACATGGGTGAAACCATCTGATTAGGACACCCAAATATCTAATACAACCATTGCAATTTTGATGTTGTTACAACCAAACTATAATTAACCAATCACAATAACCATTCAAGAATTAATGATAGCAGTGACTATTATAATTTTATGTAAAACTATTGGGTAAAACATTCACACCATGTGCTTGCATTGGTGTGGCGGGTTCATAATATGAGACATATTAGCTTATATCTGAGACATTTCGACTAACATGTTAAGCGTAAATGTATGAGACATTTTTTGGCCAAAATTTGAAACCCAATAGCTAAGATATATTGGCCAAAATTTGAGGCGCAATAGCTTAGACATTTTCGCCTATATTTAAAATCTCAACTAGTATTATGGCCCGGGCGATACCACAGGTCAGTTAAGTTATCAAATATATTATTATTCCTAAATTTCATAATTGATTTCATTTGCTTTTCATAATTTTCTAGTCTAGTGCGAAATTGAAAAATGGACGTCATGACATGATAAGTTGTTATAAAAAAAACTCTAAGGACCGGGGATAAATATAACAATTTCAATAAAATTGAGATATACCTTAATAAAAGTGTTAGAGATTGAAAAGCTTATTTATGTCTTTATAGTTACATATAATTATAAAGACTTTATTATGTTTTACTTTGAAGGCTATGTTTGGGAACCTTAGTTGAAATAGAGCTGAAACTGAGAAGGTAGCTGAAAGAAGATGAATTGATAAGGTAGCTGAAAATTTCAGCACCTTAAATTGAGATGCTATATTTGATAACAACTCAATTTCAGTCAATTTTTGAGCTTAAATTTTATTTAAGCTCTTACCCCAAACACGACTATTTATTTTAGGTGACTTAAACTTTTAGCACCTACTCATTTAAGGTGACTTAAATGTGTTGCCAAACAGAGCCGAAACATTAAACATTGAAATTGTAGTGGATTGGTGGTTAAACTCACATTTCATTTCAAAAGACATGTGTTCGATTCCTAGTAACTACACATTGTTAATATTTTTAAATGAGATCATAAACATGTGTATTAGAAGTTTGAGAAGAGTCCCACGTGGCACCAATCCTTTAATATGAACGCCTTTTAATACATTTGTATAGATATTTGAGACATTTCCGCTAATTTGGTCAATATTTGAAACCTCAACATCTCATTTTTGAGCTTCTAGTCTTAGGTTTTTGAACTTAAATATACTGCTTCAATCTTAGATATTAAGTCAATTTAATTATTTTTAATAAATTCATCTCTATATTGACCCCTTGCCCAAAAAGCTTCCTGATTATTCGATGTTCTCAGAAATTTACATCGTTATATAGCTCAAATGTTGCATTGTAAATCTTTTAGACTATGGGTGCCTTGTTGTTACAAAACTGATATCACCTATTAACAGAGTAAAACTAGCCTCATTCAAGACATGTTGATAATTCATCTTAACATAGTTAAAAAAATTCGTAGGAAATCTTAACCATGTTAAAGGTGCGTATATTGTTGTTCGAATTTTGGTGGACTTATCTGAACTGAATTTATTTAAACTAATATGGACTCATCAAAATTTTATCAAAGCTTATCAAAACTTCTATGTACCTATTACTACCTTTGTCCTATATGAATTGCAACAGTTTGACTAGCACATTTGATGATGCACAACTTTGACCATTAATATCTCTAATTAATTATTAAAGAAATTATAAAAAGTTCATGGGTTGAAATTATAGATAGTGATAAATCTTACGATATCTTATTATAACAATTGTATTTATATACGAGTTAAATATTATGGTCAAAGTAAGACATATAAATAGTGCAAAAATCAACTATTACGATTAATATGGGATGGAAAGAATAAATTTTATATAAACTTTTTCTTCTTAAAAATATTTTTTTATAAGGTTGAGAGAAAAAGCCTCTTTCATCATCTAGTCTAGATTAAAGACAAAACCGCACATGAACGAAGTGACCCAACAACATTTTGTGTTTTATTAGCCAATAACATTGACTTTAAATAGTAACATACGACAACAAATCAATGTCTTTACATGATCACTGGGCCATACGGCCCACTAGTTTCCTCATAACTAGGTTGATATGGATCAATTCAACAAGCAATATTTTCACAATTTTGTTCTTTGTATGAAAGAATGCAAAACGTCTTTGGTTTTATTTGGTGAAGAGAAATGGTCCTCAAACACAAGTAACTGTCAAATGTATCAACACCACATCCAAATCTATAGCAACTGCAATTCTATTGGTCATTTGAACATGTTTTGACAAATCAGAAAATAGTCCTTAAACATTTTTATTATAGTAAGACAACGTATTATATGATCTTGTAAGTGATAGCTAACAATTATTTTGACCTTACTGAACAGGGACTAGTACTCTTAACCGTCCAAGCGTACAAGCCTTCCCTACAACCACCACACTGCGACCCAATGGACCCCACGACAGGTGCATGCCGAGAGCCTAACACCTCCGAAGCAGCAATGCTCTACATAGGCCTCTACCTTGTGGCCGCGGGTGTTGGAGGGATAAAAGGGTCATTACCAACCCATGGTGCGGAACAATTTGATGAGAGCAGCCCAGAGGGGAGGATAAAGAGGTCTACATTCTTCAATTACTTTGTATTTTGCTTGTCTGCTGGTGGACTAATCGCAACGACTTTTGTGGTGTGGGTTGAGGATAACAAGGGCTGGAAATGGGGCTTCTTAATCTCCACAATGGCTATATTGTTATCTATTCCTGTCTTCCTATCTGGCTCTCCATTTTACCGGAACAAGATCCCTTCTGGGAGTCCTTTAACTACCATATCAAAGGTATGCAAGGTTGACATAATAATGTTTTGAAATGAATAAGTTATATCTTAAGCATCTTGGGAAATTTTTTTTTCTTTATACCAAATTTTGAATAACACAATCCACTTGAAAAAAAAAACAAGTGACAAACTACTTAATAAATAGATGATGCCAAAATTGTATAAAGTGACATATTAGAACATTTTACAGCCCGTTTGGTAGGTAACGATTTTTAGTCTAATAATTTAAGCAATCTTCATGTCAATGTCCCAAGGTTTTGCTTGTCCACCCACAAAATATATTTTTTATTAATAAATTTGCATTGTCATTAATGACCACTTTGTAAGGTGTTATTGAGCGGTAATAAAAGTTTATGACATGGCGTTTTCTTCCTAATTTACACTAAAATCATTAACATTTCCATCATTTACTTACTTTTATTATTCTTTCTCTGATAATTACATAAGCAATGCAAAGCCTTTTCAAGGTCACTGCAGAACTTGTACCTCCGTCTTTCTAGTTTATAAATAAATTAGGACACATCTTGCTTACCCTCAACAATACAGTTTTTATTAGTTTACCCACTTCTTTGGGCACAGAGTTTTAGGAGAAATAGATATATGGTCATAGAAGGAAAGGGAATATATCAATTTATTGGCATATTGTATTGAAGTTAATGTTGTGGGCCAAGAAGTAGAGGGGAAAGCTAAAGATAATAGAAGTAATAAACAATTGGTGGGACCATTAAAAAAAGGGTGGGTAAACTAACAAGGGTTAACCCAAAAAGGAAAGTAGGTAAACTAATAAAAACCAGAGGAAGTAATTCATTAATTTATAATACTTAATATAATGAAGATTACTACTATGTTGCAATGTAAAACGAACATACTTACTTACACATCATAAATCAACAAACTATTTTATAAATTTAAGGTCAGATACAGGATGTTTTAACCATTAAAGAATGTGACCTATTATTTAATAGGGGATAGCATGATAAGTAATCTAGTTGCATAGTCATTTTTTATGAAGCTGGCCTTTGTAGAAGATCTGCCTCTGTGCATAACCTTATTTCTGTCTTCTCAAATCATGAAAAGATGTAAATCAATTTGAATCACCCTATTCAAACATTGTAGTCTTGAATGTAAATATTGTTGTCTTGAATCACCTTATTCGCTTTCTAATAAATGCAGGTCATAGTAGCTGCCATACTCAACAGTTGCATGAGCAAGAATTCCAGCAATGCAGTAGCAAACATGATTGCAAGCCCAACAAGTTTTCCACTTCAAACGTCAAAGGAAGCCGAACCAGTAAAAGGTGGCCAAGAGACAACACAAATTGATCCTTTGGAAACTCTAACCGAAAGCTATAAATTCTTGAACAACGCAATAAACACTAATCCATCTTCACCAGCCCTTCAATGCACCATCAAAGAGGTAGAAGAAGTAAAGATAGTCCTAAAAATCTTTCCAATCTTCGCGAGCACAATCATTCTCAACTGTTGTCTAGCCCAACTCTCCACCTTCTCAGTGGAACAAGCCGCGTCAATGGACACCAACCTTGGCTCCTTAAAAGTTCCCCCGGCCTCACTCCCTGTGTTTCCAATAGTCATTATCATGGTCATGGCCCCAATCTATGACCACATTATCATCCCCTTTGCTCGTAACATCACCAAAAGAGAGACCGGTATATCCCACCTTCAGAGGATTGGAGCTGGTCTAATCCTCGCGGTTGTAGCCATGGTCGTGGCTGCCCTAGTCGAGGTGAAAAGAAAACAAGTTGCAACTGATCATGGGATGATTGACTCAACTGATCAACCATTGCCCATAACTTTCTTTTGGATTGCTATACAATACGCGTTGCTTGGATCAGCTGATCTCTTCTGCTTAGCCGGGATGCTTGAATTTTTCTTCACAGAGGCTCCATCGAGCATGAGGTCTCTTGCAACCTCGCTCTCTTGGGCATCGTTGGCTATTGGTTACTACCTTAGCTCGGTCATCGTTTCGATTGTTAATGCTGCTACTAGTGCAGGGCATGATCATAACAAGGCGTGGTTATCCGGGAAGAATTTAAACCGTTATCACCTTGAGAGGTTCTATTGGCTATTGTGTGTTTTGGGTGGTTTGAATTTCTTGAACTACCTCTTTTGGGCATGTAGGTACAACTACAGATCAACTGGATCAAGAAGGTGAATTATACAATGTACAACTTCCTCCTCCTTAGGTCTTTCCCATCCTCTTCTATTGGGAGGACCAACAAATTACATCTTCTAGTTGTGTAAAAAGAATTCGGCTAAATTAAAAAGAAAGTTCTTGATTATATATGCAATGGTAACTTGTACATCATATTGGTTTGTGTTATTGAGCTTATCAATTGGGTTTACAAAAGCAGTAAAACGTAGGTTGTATTAAGCTCAACTTATTTTTTGGACCTTATTATTTGTTTCAAGTTAGATTTGATTAATTTCAATCAAATTAGAAAAATAAGTTCAAATAAAACTGAACGAGAAAAAACCAGTTTCGATCAAATCACATAAGAAAAAAGTAAGTTCACGCTATAGGTCATATCAGAAAATTTGATCAAATCAAATCAGATCAAAGATTAAATTAATCTATCTTTTCTTCTAAGACTCTGGATTACTTTCTAATAATATTTAGTATAGTATGTTAGTAAATTTATTTATTTTGATAAAAAATATGGTATGTGACTGCATTATCAATCTTATAGTTTGGATTGGATTTTAACTAATATTACCTATTTAGTTAAATTGTTTACACAAAATATTCGAGTTTTCTACGATATAGTCAAACCAAAAAATATTTTTGTTATTTTCTTGTAATATATATACTCAAAATATAGAAGTAATAATAATACTGGTAATGATGATGATAATGTTAACTAACCCTAATTAGGCGTAAAAAGTCTAAATATCATTTGTCATAAAAGAGATCAATAAATCTGAGGTTGTAATTTTTGGCAATTTCGGTAAGAAAAAATTGAATTTTGGCAATTTTCAAAGGAAAGATAGAGGAGGAAAAAGATAGAGGAAGAGGAAGAAAAAAAAGGGAAGAGGGTGTATAACGAAGAAAATGGTGGATGATAAGAGTGTTAGGGTTAGTAGGTTTTATATTGAACTAGTTTTTTGACCCATGCATAATGTACGAGAATTTTTTAGTTTATTAAGTAGTTGTTTCCTGTTCCAAATCTATTAAATGTATTATTATTAGAATGCATGCATATAAAATTGAAAGAATATTTAGCTGGTGATTTAAAATTTTATGATATTGTATTCTGAATAATTAAAAACTGACTTACAAAACAACTTATGTGTTGCAAAATTATGATTTATGATACCATGCTATATCCTTGTTATATTGTACAATATAAACCATCCAAAATATATTATGCTAATGTTGTTTATCGTTTTCTTCTATTTACTAACAATTTAGTATCAAAAAACTTTTTAGTGCTCGTAAAGGTAATATAACCTTGCTATATCCTTATTATATCGTACAATATATATGTTAATAAAATTTTACTAAAGATGTAATATAATTTGAGGAAAAAAATTCAGTATATAGTTTAATGAAATAAAAACCCACACCTTACTTAGGGTAAGTTAGTTAACATTGAATAACTATTTTAATTTAGAATAATTTGAAATTGGCTTACAATCCATGAGTCGCACAATTGTGACTTGTGACTTGTGACTTATTTGTAATAATGAGTATTAATCACATTTATTAGGGTGAAATTGGCTTACAATCCGGACTTGCACAATTATGACTTGTAACTTATGCCTTACAATCCGTGAGTTGCATTGGTAAATTTGAAATCCATAACTCATGATCACACTGATTATGGTGACTGAAATAATTTCGTCATTTAATGTTTTTGGACTCGTTCAAAATGCACGAGAATAATTTAAGAGTTGCATTGGTAAATTTGAATTCCATAACTTTTCTCCTCCCTATACCAAACACTTATCTCTTTCATTGATCATTTTCATCTATGCCATCAAACTTTATCAACCTTTGAAACTCCAAATAAACTTCTTGCTTCATGATCATTTGACAAATGCAAATATTGTACTTGTTTCTTTTTTTGCTTCTCACTTAAATACAATTCTGACCATGAATTCTTTTCGATTTGGTTCACATAAAAAATCCGATTTTCAGCTTTTATGAAAGCTCAACAAAGAAAATTACCAAAATATGGAGGTGAGTAACTTCATGCATGTGAATGAAATCCAATTATTCGACCACATCCATTGTGCTGTATTCACCATTTTGATGATGACAAATACTTAGCGGTTTGTACAGTTTTATTTTGAGAAAAAATATAAAATCCCAAAAATATTGTTTTGTTAATTTTTACATGTTTTATCGTGTGGAGAAAGATTAATGAGTTTTAATCTTGTCAAGATATTATATGAATGCTCATCTATTATATACTTTGGTATGTTTAATGGATTTAGTAATTTAGAATCTTTTGAATAAAAAAATTCTTAGTTATTAGAATGTTTGTTGCTGTATTTGTTGTGTGCAATAGGTGGAACACAACGTGGCTACAAATGTGGGAAGTAGCGCATGAAAATCGCCAACTATCTGCCAGATATTTCCACTAACGGCTAGTGGAGTAAACAATTGTTGCTAAGATCGTGGGAAATATGACACAAGATCATGGAGATCATGGATAATGAACGCCTATATTCTAGCTGAAGAAATCGTGGATTTCCAGTTGAAGAATCATGACCGTTGCAGCAACTATTTAAAGAAGAAAACTTGTTCGAAATTATTCACGACTTTATAGCATTAAGAGTTCAATTTTTACTTGGAAAGTTTTCTGTAATTTTTCTTCCCATCTACCACAACATATCATTGTAATATTTCGAGTGTTTGGGCGAGTAAAAAATTTCAGAGTATTCTTGTAATCAAGTGAGAAAAGAGAAAGAGAGAAAGAGAAGACTTCGAGTGAAGTCAAGTGAGTGTCATCAGTTCAGAGGGAACTGAGTGAAAGGGAACAAGTTCCTAGTGGAACAGAGAAGGGTCCAGTAATAGGTTGTAAAGAGTGTCTTTTGGCCTATTTTAATAAGAGAAGTGTTGAGTCAAAATCCCTTGGGGTCAAGGTTTTTCTTCCTATTGGGTCTAGGAAATTTTCCTTGTAGGTTAAACTTTGTGTGTTATCTCTCTTTACTTTGAAGTCATTTTAATTCCGCATTTAAATTTGAAAATTTTCCCTCAACTACAATTCACCCCCCTCTTGTAGTTGGTCTAGTGTTCATACTAGAGTAACAATTGGTATCAGAGCATGATACCTCCAGAATCAGCTAACATCGAGGAGATTGTACCTGGCAAAATGAACACTACGGGAGAAAAACTTGATGAAGGGTACTCAACCCCACGCCCACCTATGTTCAATGGCAAGCACTATCCATACTGGAAGAATCGTATGAAATCTGTATAACAACATAAAACTACCAAGTTTGGAGGGTCATCAAACTAGGTGACTTCAAAGTTATAAAGAATAATGAAAAGGGGGAGCTGGTTCCTAAACCCCTTGAAGACTTTGACAAAGACGACTTTGGAAATGAACAACATGGCCAAGAAGCTACTCCACTGTGGTCTTGGTCCCCATGAGCACAACAGAGTCATGGGTGTAAGACTGCTAAGCAAATGTGGGAACACCTTCAAGTTACTCATGAAGGAACAAGCGAGGTGAAAAGATCGAAGATTGATATGCTCATGCATAAATATGAGTTGTTTTAAATGAAACAAAAGGAGCCTGTTCAATACATGCTCACTCGCTTCTCAAACATAATAAACGAGCTTGAATCTCTTTGGAAAGCTATTTCTCCAAAGGAACAAGTTCGTAAGGTTCTAAGGAGTCTTCCACAGGATGAAAAGTGGATGGCTAAGGTTACAACACTGTTGGAAACAAAGGACTTCACAACATTCAATATTGAGCAACTTGCTGGTTCCTTGATGACCCATGAGTTGCATCTAGGAACTCATGAGACGGAAACGGTGAAGCCTAAGGCTCTGGTTCTCAACACTGCTACATTTTAAGGCTTATTGTAACGGATAAAACGTAACACTCTATTTAGTCGTTACATATAAAGGTTATATTGTAACAGCTCTATTGTTTTTTAACAAAAACGTAAGATATTGTAACAATAATATGCTAGGTGTTACAATTGATTTACATTCGTTACAATAGATATGTACATAATGTAACGGGTACATGGAAAAATGAGGCGCTAAATATAATATGGGTTCGCGGGCCTCTCAAAATCAAAATTTTCATAATTTTCAACCCAATTACATACTCTCGGTCCTCTTTCTATTTTCCTGAATTGGTCCCAATAATCCCAATTGTTAACCCTAAGTATTTGAAACTCAACGCTATGAGATTGCAAGCTCTTAGTTTCTTCCATTAATTCCAAAATTGAGCAAATCATCATCTTTTTCTGTACAAGTAATTGAAGTAATTACTGGAGAAATCTTGTTGGACTCAAACAATTCATGGGTCTTCTACTGGTTGTTCGACTCAACCGTGCGTCGTTTACTAGCTATTCGCAACCAAGACGTTTTTTGTGCTAGCTGTTGTTGTTATCTTCAACTCAATTCAGAGGGAAATTGGTATGTTTCTGCATTTCTTGTTAATAAATTTTCAATCTTTAAGAGTTTTATGGCGTTATGGTAGTGAGAGAAAGAGATAGGGGAGGCGATGGTCTATGGGAGAAAGGGAGGGTGGTGTAACACCTCCAAAAACCATACACGTCTAAACTATGTTGCATCGACTTTGAGAGTGTTACCGCCGCGGTGAAACGCAAGGCATAATAAAATCAAAATGTTAACAACTCCTTATTAAGAAAACTACATTGCAGCGGAAATAAAATGTTTACTTTAAACTACAACTCGGGCTTCACCAAGGACCCCTTTTATTCAAACCATTAACTATGAATACTAATTATTCTATAGGTTCAACAAAAACACTTAAGAGTTTATAAACCATAAAATATCCTCGTATGCCAAACTCATGCAGCATCACCAGCATACCTAATCTGCTCCCCATTGAAATATAAATGGTTCATCACAGGTCAACAAACATCACAAATAACAAACAATCAGCTACGCTGAGTACGTACATAATCAGTTAAATAATACATCAAACATAAACAGAATAATAATAATCATTCCTAGACATGATACTACAAGAATACTACAATTCATTTTTATAGTTTAATTGGCATTGAACGGGCACCGTCATCTTTCTAGAATCATACGGGCTACTTAATCCTTAATAGACAACTTAGTCTATTAGATGAAATGTAAATACGGTTTCGTTCCGTTCCACATCCATCACTTTAGTATGCATACCCCTAAGATCGTACGGAACCTTCCGCCTACTTGAGTTATTAAAATTTATAAGGACACTACTGTCGTCACAGTAGGCCTGCGTATGAGTGTAGAACAAGTCTCACACTCCCCCCATTGTTCATTACTTGTAGGGAATCCGACTACAAGTTTATTGCCAACAATCCTTTTTAGCGATACTCATTCATACAACATTAAGCATATGATTTCTATAACATCATATAAAATCCTTTAGTTTAGGCAATCTCTTATAAATCCTTGCTACAATTATTAATCATAGCATTTCAATCCAACATCTCATTTCATGCTTGTGATACAATAGAATTACGCATTCCAATAACAATTCATTCTATTTCACAAGTCATACAACAAGGAAATACATACAGATTTCCAATTGATTTCATGTTACCAAACAATCTCATCAACCATAATCAACAACAGTTCCCTATCATGATTCTAGGTTCCAATATAACAATCATAACCAAAACATGATACTAATATATCAAACTGAATTAGTACGCGTACGTACCTTGTAACGGAGAATCTTTGCTGACTATTAAAACGTTCCGCTTATGAAAGTGGGACCTAATCGAGTAATGAAAGTATTTCAGTGCTAAATCTTTGATAATATTAAATAAAAACCAGCTTAACTAACTATGTAAAACTTAGTGTTTCGAATAATAAAATAAACGTTCATGTGGGTTAAACTTTTCTTTCATAAACTTTATTGAACTAACATATTTAGGACTTTAATCATATGTTTGCAAATCTGATTTTTTTGTAACTTATATTATACTTGGTTTATAATATTAAAACTTACACAAATATTCATAAGTAAAATTAAATCAGAATTAAGAATTAAAAACGTCCTACGGACTAATAGTATAATTAAGAATATGATTTTCTTTAACTTTCACTACTTAATTTACAAAAGCAACCTAAACCATTATATACACAAGTATAACAAAATCAGATTTGAGAAATAGGATTATCATAAGAACTAAAACATAATTCTAAATTTGATTTCTTTTACTTATTTTATACTTTACTTCCAATACAACTTAATCCAAGATATATATATGTATACGAATAATAAAGTCGGAGTTTGCAATCATATTATGAAGGAAAGGAAAATATTTTTTTTTTAATAATATACCGGACTTTTATGCTCCGGCGACGACCACCACCACGTCGCGCTACCAAGACTCAGACAACCACCACTGCTTCGCACACGACCACGACACACTCGCACAACCAAGCGAAGCTCGACCCACACTCGCGCGGACCCCACGAGCACGTGAACCACCACGATCAGACCACCAGACGCGAACGACCGTAGCCTCGCACGCGACCTCCAGCAACACCGCGCTGCACTCGAGTCCCTGCCGACGAGTTACCGTGCCTGACGAAGCAGTAGGGCCGACGAGCAACAGCGGAGGACTGATAAGGGAAGAAGAAACGTGGGAGGAGAAGGAAGGAGGAGAGAGAAAAGATCTTTGAGGAGTAACGGCGGAGTATAGGGTTTTCTAATATAATTGCTTTTTTTTTCCTTTTCCTTATTTATAGCATGAGAACCCTAGGTTTAATCGGATTTGTTCCCAAATCAAATTCCGATTTATTATTTTATTTGGAAAACAAAACCAAACTATAATATAATTAGGTACAACAGTAGGTTATATAGTTAAATTATAACTGTAGGCTTACCACAACTATATATTTTTCCTTAATAATATTAAAAACACTTTCAACTTTATTCTTTATATTTTCTTATTTATAAAAGAATAACTCTCAAAAATACGGAGTATTACAGGCTTCCCCCCTTAAAGGAAGTTTCGTCCCGAAACTTTGAGGTAGCCAGTCTTAACGACGAACTTTTGCACTATTAAGTCCCAATATCTCACAAGCGTTTTCTAGTCTTCGCAAGTCACATAAGCAATAATACACATAAATAACAGACTTAAGCAAACTTTAAGGGAAGCGCGAAATTCTATCGCATTCTTCCCCTCTTAAAAGAAAAGTTACGTCCTCGTAACTCGCCTACCTCTTGAAAAAGCTCAGGGTACTTCAGACGCATCTCATCTTCTGCTTCCCATGTGGCTTCTTCAGTATTCTGATTTCTCCGCAACACCTTCACCATTTTGACGTTCTTATTTCTCGTACGACGCACCTTGTGGTCTAGGATTTTGATGGGTTTCTCCTCATAGGACAAGGTTTCGTCTAACTCGACGTTTTCAGGTTCTAGGACATGCTACTCGTCAGGTACGTATTTCCGGAGTTGAGATACATGAAACACGTTGTGGACCCTTTCTAACTCGTTTGGCAATTCTAAGCGATAAGCCACTTTGCCTACTCTTGCCAAAATCTCATATGGTCCTATGAACTCAGGGCTTAGTTTCCCTTTCTTCCCAAATCGCATCACCCCTTTCATTGGGGACACCTTCAATAACACTTTTTCACCCACTTCATAGTTTTCTTCCCTTCGCTTCTGACACGTCAGACATTTGGAAACAAACTCGGCTACTGCCCTCTTCATTCCAGGCCAACAAAACATCTTTTTGAGGTCCTTATATAACTTATCCCCCCCTGGGTGGACGGAATAGCTCGTATTATGATCTTTACTCATTATCTTTTGCTTCAACTCCTCACATTTTTGCGGTACACACCACCGACCCTTGTAGCGTATACTCCCATCCTCATGGATTCCAAACCCTTCTGCTTTTCCCTCCTTAAGTTTCGCTTTGACCCGCTCAAGTTTCACATCCCCAGGCTGACCCTCCTTTATTTCATCTAGGAAGTTGGGCTAGATAGTTAGGGTACTCAATAACTTTTCCATTTCCCCTTCATGAACCACTTCGATCTAGAGTTTAGAAAATTCTTCACAAAGTTTGTCAGCAACTACCAAGGTGTTCAGGCTATGGCTAGACTTACGACTCAATGCATCAGCAACAACGTTTGCTTTACCCTCATGGTATTGAATGTCTAAGTCATAGTCCTTAATGAGCTCTAACCACCTACGTTGCCGCATATTAAGGTTTTCTGGGTGAAGATGTATTTGAGGCTTTTGTGATCAGTGAAAATTCGACAAGTTACCCCGTAAAGGTAATGTCTTCAGATTTTCAAGGCAAAGACAATTGCGGCCAACTCTAGGTCATGTGTAGGGTAATTAACCTCATATGGTTTCAGTTGACGGGATGCATAAGCTATAACTTTCCCATTTTGCATAAGAACACAACCCAACCCATTTTTTGACGCATCACTATAGACATCATACCCCTCATCCCCGTTAGGCAAGGCTAAAACATGTGCGGAGGTTAGTCTCTCTTTGAGTGTTTGAAAGGCTTTCTCACTATCGTCAGTCCAGTTAAACTTGCAATCTTTCTTCATTAAGTTAGTCATGGGTTTTTCTATCTTCGAAAAGTCTTTAACAAACCTCTTATAATAACCGGCTAAACCCAAGAAACTCCTTATATCTGTGACATTTTTGGTGTAGGCCATTCACTCACAGCTTTTATCTTTGCAGGATCTACTGGCACACCCTCCTTAGAGACAAAATGACCCAAAAATGACACTTTTTCTAACCCAAAATCACACTTTGAAAACTTTGCATACAGTTGGTTCTCCCTAAGTGTCTGTAAAATAAGTCTCAAATGTCCCTCATGTTCCTCCTTGCTCCTTGAATAGATCAATATATCGTCTATGAACACGACTACGAATTTATCAAGATAGGGTCGAAAAATCCTATTCATGAGGTCCATAAAAACAGAATGTGCATTGGTTAACCCAAAAGGCATGACGGTAAACTCATAGTGTCTATACCTAATTTGAAGGCAGTTTTAGGTATATCTTGGTCAGCAATCCTCAACTGATGGTAACCAGACCTTAAATCTATTTTGGAGAACATCCCTGCACCCTGAAGTTGGTCAAACAAGTCATCTATCCTAGGTAATGGATATTTGTTTTTGACAGTAACATTGTTCAACTCATGGTAGTCTATACATAACCTCAAACTACCATCCTTCTGTTTCACAAATAAGACAAGGGCTCCCCATGGTGACATACTAGGTCTAGTGTACCCCTTCTCTAGTAGTTCTTCCAACTGGTTTTTCAACTCGTTCATTTCTGCTGGAGCCACTCGGTATGGGGCTTTTGAGATAGGTCCAGTTCCAGGTACTAAGTCAACAGTGAACTCTGCATCTCTCCTTGGAGGCATACCAGGTATTTCTTCAGGAAAAACATCCCGGAATTCGCTAACTATAGGCACATCCTCAGGTTTCAATGGATCATCCTCAACCCTTCTCACAGAACACATAAATAGAGGCCATCCTTTGTCTATATAAACCTTAAGTTGCAAGGCATTGATTATCTTAATCCCAGGTTCTCGAGGTATTCTCCTATATGTCACCTTTTTTTCCCGAAGGATCTCTCAGTTCCACTTTTTGTGCATCACATTCTATCTTAGCCTTGTACTTCCCAAGCCAATCCATCCCCAAAATGACCTCTAGGTTCGATAAGTTAAACTCTATTAGATCGGAAGGAAAGAAGCCCTCCCCTATTTTCAGTGAGACATTAAGGAATTTCTTAGAGCAATTAACAGTATCCCCAGACAGAATAATTATAGGCATAGAAATTGACTCGGACTCAACCAGTGCTAGAGTTCTAACAGTTGTATGGGCAATAAAAGACAAAGTTGCTCCAGAATCGAAGAATACTTTAACAGGAATTGAGTTGATAGAGAAAATACCAGTGACAACATCTCTACGAGCTTCCTCTTCACTAGCCGTCATCATATACAGCTTTCCTTTTCCCTTATTATCATTGTTGTTGGTCACATGGTTCCCAGATGGTGCCTGGTTATTTGCAGTAGTTGGTGGTTTGGAGGAATTAGAGTTCCCTGACCCATTGTATGCATTTCCACCATTCCCATTCCCATTCCTAGGCTTGTCTCCATAGTTCCCTTTCTTCTGACCATTGGGGTTAACCTTATTCTTTGAGTAGCACTCATACGCTCTATGCCCCATTTTCCCACATTCACGACACTCCACCTTATTACCCTCGCAATCTCTCCTAGGATGGTTGTTTGGGCACTTCTTACACCTGTACACACGCTCAGGTTTGCGGTTGTTGGTGTTATTGTTGCGATTATTGTTATTGTGTTGAGTGTTGTTGTTGTTGGGTCCCTTACCAAAGTTTCTTTAGGAGGTTTGATTGTTCTGGTTCCGCTGGTGTTTCTTTTCAAACCTTTGAACTTCGGGGTTTGGATTCTCATTTCGCTTCTCACCTTATTTATACCCTTCCTCTCGTTTCCTTATTGCATATAGGTGGGCAGCTTTGCCAAAGACATGGTCCAACGAGGTGAAAGTATCTCCCCCCAGTCTCCCTTGTAGGTCAAGGGTGAGCCCTAATTCAAAATGTGAGGCCTTAGCTTCCTCAATAGGGGCAATTTCAGGAGCAAATCTCATCAACTCAATGAATTTGCGGTAATACTCCTCAACAGACAGGTTCCCTTGTTCTAGCATCATAAACTCTTGGGCTTTCTGCTTTTTGAGGTATGGTGAGTAATACTTATCCCTCAGGGCTTTCTTGAAGGTTTCCCACCCAAAGTCAGGTTGTTTGAGGAGGTTGTCCTTAGCTTGGGTCCACCAAAAGTGGGCATCCCCCTGTAGGTAATAGCTTGGTAAGGGCACAGTCTTGTCATCTGGACAAGAGAGGGTAAAGAAAAGCTTATCAAACTCCCCAACCCAATTTTCTAATTCTTCGGGTCCCCCTTTCTCATTCAATACTGGTGGGTTCCTACGGGCAACCTTTTCAGACAAGTCCCCATCCCGGTTATGACCTTGGGCTAGGTTAGCTGTGATCTGCACTAGATCACGAATCGATTGCTCGACATTCAGAGAGGTATCAGGTGTGCCGCCTTGACGAACCATTTTGCGCTGAAAAATGACACAACGGTTGTTTCAGCGACATGCACATAGTCGTTTATTTATTTAACTACTACACAATGACACGTTTATATAACACGTTATTATTGCGAACAATCATTAAGTCTCTATTGACTTGCAATATAAACATCTTAAATAACACGTTACATCAAATAAAAGAATAAAACTGTTGTATTATTAATGAAAAGGGTAAAATTTATTGTTTCCAAGGAAAACATAATATGAATAAATAAAGGAATAAAAGAATAATAATTTGCTACTTGGCATGCAAGCCTTATTAAAACTGAAATAAACGAATAAAATAATATCGTAATCCTAATTATATAATCAAAAGAAACTAGGGACTATAATTGTGAGCTTCGTCATCTGAGTTAGGATTTTCTATTCCTTCTTCCATGTCAGCTTCGTCCTCAGAAGACTCGTCATCCTCTATAGGTTCATCTTCCTCCAGAGGTTCTTCTTCTATGGGCTCTTCTTCTTCTTCTTGGTCATTTTCCTCAATCGGATCCCCTTCAGCAGGCTCATTCTCATTAAGATCTCCCTCTTCATCAGGCTCATTTTCATTAGGATCTCCCTCTTGCTCATTTTCTAAGTCAAGTATAGGTTCAGCATTATCTTCCCCAATCACTGCGATGAATGTCCTATTATTCCCCTCATCATCGGAAATGTAGGTAACAGTTCTGAGGTTTGACGCTATGTGGTAGTCATCGGGTATGAACTCATCCTCAAAAGTTTTGTACCTAGCTCTTTTTGCAGCTCTAAATGACGTTTGCGGCTCAGATTTAACTCTAGGGTTCTCATAATTCACATTAGTTCCCGAGCTTTCCCCCACGTGATAAGTTCCTCTAACTAGAGGTGATGAGGTAGAGGGCTCCCAACTTCTTTTCTCACGAATTCTCCATTCATTTTCACAGTATTTAAGATCAGTAATGAAATGTCCTACAGTAGGAAGGTATTGGTTCCAGTAAGTGTGTTTGGCTCTGTTAAAACCTCCATTTTCTGACCATATATCCCCATATCTACGGTGTACGAAAAGGTAGGGTTCCTCCTTAGGGACGTACTGCAGCATAAAAGATATTTTCTCCATTTCAATCCTAAGCCTATTATCTCCCTGTAAGGTCCTATACTCCATAGCAACTTTCATCTTATGGGCCCAGATGTCCCAATCTTCCGCTATTCGGTGCTTCATCAGGTATTCCTTAGGACCTATGTTGTAAACCATCTGCGAATTTAAAGAAAGAAAATAGTCTAAGTTTTGTGAATTTAAGGTTTTTAAGTATACATTATATATAAACATATATAAGAGGTAAAACGAGTATGTTAAATTTTAGAACTCCAAGTTCAAAATATTTATAACAATTTATATGGTTCTTTCCTAAAATATTCGAAATAAAGTTTTAGTTCAACACCTTTTTGAAACATCTTTGGAATTTTATATTAATTCGAAATTTTAGGAAATAAAATATTTCACTATCGAATTTAGTGCTTCTAACCACTATCTACGTACCTATCCTTGTACATTCTCCTATTTCAAAGATTTCAAAGAACCTTTCACCAATTCAATCAAGCAAACCACACTATATTTCATATAATCAGACATCTGATTCATTCTACAGTATTTGCATGCTTTCTATAAACATATAAAATCATTCATATGATTTAATGCACGCAAAAGTAATCTATATATACTATCCATTTTAAAAATCTTTTAAAACATCTTTGAAAATAGGAACTTTTGGCTCTGATGACCAGTTTTTGTAACACCCCCAAAAACCATACACGTCTAAACTACGTTGCATCGACTTTGGGAGTGTTACCGCTGCGGTGAAACGCAAGGCATAATAAAATCAAAATGTTAACAACTCCTTATTAAGACAACTACATTGCAGCGGAAATAAAATGTTTACTTTAAAATACAACTCGGGAATCACCAAGGACCCCTTTTGTTCAAACCATTAACTATGAATACTAATTATTCTATAAGTTCAACAAAAACACTTAAGAGTTTATAAACCAGAAAATATCCCCGTATGCCAAACTCATGCAGCATCACCAGCATACCTAATTTGCTCCCTATTGAAATATCAATGGTTCATCACAGGTCAACAAACATCACAAATAACAAATAATCAGCTACGCTGAGTACGTACATAATCAGTTAAATAATACATCAAACATAAACAGAAAAATAATAATCATTCCTAGACATGATACTACAAGAATACTACAATTCATTTTTATAGTTTAATTAGCATTGAACGGGCACCATCATCTTTCTAGAATCATACGGGCTACTTAATCCTTAATAGACAACTTAGTCTATTAGATGGAATGTAAATACGGTTTCGTTCCGTTCCACATCCATCACCTTAGTATGCATACCCCCAAGATCGTACGGAACCTTCCGCCTACTTGAGTTATTAAAATTTATAAGGACACTACTGTCGTCACAGTAGGCCTGCGTATGAGTGTAGAACAATTCTCACACTCCCTCCATTGTTCATCACTTGTAGGGAATCCGACTACAAGTTTATTGCCAACAATCCTTTTTAGCGATACTCATTCATACAACATTAAGCATATGATTTCTATAACATCATATAAAATCCTTTAGTTTAGGCAATCTCTTATAAATCCTTGCTACAATTATTAATCATAGCATTTCAATCCAACATCTCATTTCATGCTTGTGATACAATAGAATTACGCATTCCAATAACAATTCATTCTATTTCACAAGTCATACAACAAGGAAATACATACAGATTTCCAATTGATTTCATGTTACCAAACAATCTCATCAACCATAATCAACAACAGTTCCCTATCATGATTCTAGGTTCCAATATAACAATCATAACCTAAACATGATACTAATATATCAAACTGAACTAGTACGTGTACGAACCTTGTAACGGATAATCTTTGCTGACTATTAAAACGTTTCGCTTATGAAATTGGGACCTAATCGAGTAATGAAAGTATTTCAGTGCTAAATCTTTGATAATATTAAATAAAAACTAGCTTAACTAACTATGTAAAACTTAGTGTTTCGAATAATAAAATAAACGTTCATGTGGGTTAAACTTTTCTTTCATAAACTTTATTGAACTAACATATTTAGGACTTTAATCATATGTTTGCAAATCTGATTTTTTTTGTAACTTATATTATACTTGGTTTATAATACTAAAACTTACACAAATATTCATAAGTAAAATTAAATCAGAATTAAGAATTAAAAACGTCCTACGAACTAATAGTATAATCAAGAATATGATTTTCTGTAACTTTCACTACTTAATTTACAAAACCAACCTAAACCATTATATACACAAGTATAACAAAATCAGATTTGAGAAATAGGATTATCATAAGAACTAAAACATAGTTCTAAATTTGATTTCTTTTACTTATTTTATACTTTACTTCCAATACAACATAATCCAAGATTATATATATATATATATATATATATATATATATATATAATAAAGTCAAAGTTTGCAATTAAATTAAGAAGGAATGGAATATATTTTTTTTTTTCATAATATACCAGACTTTTATGCTCCGGCGACGACCATCACCACGTCGCGCGACCAAGACTCCGACAACCACCACTGCTTCGCACACGACCACGACACACCCGCACAACCAAGCGAAGCTCGACCCACACTCGCACGGACCCTCAGGATCACGTGAACCACCACGATCGGACCACCAGACGCGAACGACCGCAGCCTCGCGCCCGATCACCAGCAACACCGCGCTGCACTCGAGTCCCTGCCGACGAGTTATCGTGCCTGATGAAGCAGTAGGGCCGACGAGCAACAGCGGAGGACTGATGAGGGAAGAAGAAACGTGGGAGGAGAAGGAAGGAGGAGAGAGAAAATATCTTTGAGGAGTAACGGCTGAGTATAGGGTTTTCTAATATAATTCCTTTTTTTTTCCTTTTCCTTATTTTTAGCATGAGAAACCTAGGTTTAATCGGATTTGTTTCCAAATCAAATTCCGATTTAGTATTTTATTTGGAAAACGAAACCAAACTATAATATAATTAGGTACAACAGTAGCTTATATAGTTAAATTATAACTGTAGGCTTACCCAAACTATATATTTTTCCTAAATAATATTAAAAACACTTTCAACTTTATTCTTTATATTTTCTTATTTATAAAATAATAACTCTCAAAAATACGGAGTATTACAGGTGGTCTATGGGAGAAGGGGAGGGTGTGAACGAAAATGGCTCTAAAAGAAAACGTATAGTTCTAGATTAATAAGAAGACAAGGTTCTGTTTCATTTTTGTGTGAAATTTTTGGTTCACACAAATAAGTAGAAGACTTTGTATTTGTTTCGTTTCAATCTTCTCTCTCTTTCTATCTTCTTTCTAATTATTTGTGTGATTTAAGTAGATTAAGGTTCAAATTTTATTTAGTGGTGAAAGTTGTACAATTTTCATTTGTTTCTCTCTGTATTTGGTAATTTTGATGATTAGCATGATGTTGATGTACATATGATGATTATAAGGATGTTGATGCTGATGAATATGATGTAAACACTTGATATTTGTGGATATGTATGTGTCATTAAATCAATATTTTTGCTTCTTTTTTCGGATTTGTCTATTTTTTTCCTCACCTCTTTTTCCTACCAATTCTTGTATTATTTAAGTGATTCAGTGCTCACTGATTTGGGTTGAATATGATTTTTACCCATATTAGGTTGAAAACTTATAACAAAGCAACATCTAATTTTTACCCATGTTTTGTATTGGAGTTTCTGTGTACTTGTAAATTAAACAAACGGAATCTAATAATCACATGTTTCAATTGAAATTATATTTTATATGCGTTATATTTAATTTAGGTCATGGATAATGGAAAAAATGAATGGTGGGAGTTTCCTAAATGGTCTGAAACGTATGAAAATGGAGTTGATAACTACCTCGACAAAGCTTTTGCAACTGAAGCTCAAGGAGATCAAATTTGTTGCCCGTGTAGCAAATGCATACGTCGATATTGGTATCATAGAAATGTTGTGAGAGATCATTTAATTTGTAATGGCTTTGTTCCAAAATTTGAGAAACACTCAGAGTCTAGGATAAGCGAGGAAAGGGTAACTTTCGATAATATGGTAGAATCAGAGTTGAATAATCATGATATGGATGAGTTGTTGTATGATGCTTTTAAAGAGGGGCCAAATGAAGAGGCCTGATATTTTTACAAGTTAATAGAAGAGGGTCAACAAGAATTGTATCCAGGTTGCAAGACTTCTAAACTTGCCTTCACTATTCAGTTGTTTCTTTTCAAATGCGATCACAAGTTAAGTAATGTTGGATTTTCTGATTTGTTGAAACTTGTAAGGTTTGTGATACCTGATGCTAAGTTACCCTCTTCATTCAAAGAGGCAAATAATGTGACCAAGGTGTTGGGTCTTGATTATACAAAGATAGATGCGTGTCCAAACGATTGTATGTTGTTTTGGGATGAGCATGCAAAAGCTACAAGTTGTCATGTCTGTAAAAGTTCAAGGTGGAAAACTGATGGCAAGGATACAAGTGGTGAAAAGCAACGTAAAATTATTGTGAATGGTCTGACATTCCATCTGAGTTTAAGGACAAGATGTGGGATTATGTCTTGGTATGTATACCTTTGCCACTACATTAAAATATATCATCACATTTATATTAGTGAATAATGTATAAATAGTTATTCATTTTAAATTGTGAATATTTGAAGGAAAAGTACATGGTTCCAATAGAGGGGGTAGAGTGGGTGATGACCACTATCAATACATTATGGCGTGTATGGAAGTCAAAGGTACATAAAGAACATTATTACGAGCATGAAACTGATGCAGAAAGATGGAAGCATCGTCCTAATACCATGCCAGAGCAACAATTCAAAGATCTCTTAAGCTATTGGAACATAGAAGAGATTCATGTAGTAATCGTATTGCTTGTCATTTATTTAATGTTGTAGTTGGCTTGTATATTATGATAATCATTGTAAGCATATATGTATATATATATATATATATATATATATATATATATATATATATATATATAGGTAAAAAGTAATAAGAATAGATCAAATCGATTGATGCATGAAGATCCACACACTATGGGCCCTACTTCGTTCGCATTATTGCGCCATGAATTGGTAAGACTTACATATTATCTTGAATTTGGGTTTATATCATATCTAAATAGTAAATTTAACATCTTCACTTATATATTTGAATATTATAGCAACAAACGGACCCGAATAAGGAACCACCATCTCAAGCACAACTCTATGAAGAGTCGAGACAAAGAACTCAAGGAAAGAAGTACTTAACAAAACCCGACAAGCCGATGGAAAATATTGTAAGTAAATTACACTTTACTATTGAATTGGAGAAATAGATTCTAATTGACTTCATTTTTAATGTTTCAACCCCAATTACACTTTACTATTGGTTTGTTGCTATGAATTATAGTTAGAGTACTTTGATATACAAGGTCTTACTTAATTTCACTTTGTGGATATTATGTAGGAGAAAATGGTTTTGGTACAAGCACAACACGAGTGCGGAGGAAATTCTAATGCGCAAGATCCTTATGATCAAGTCATGGGTAAGAATGAGCGTAATGGATACCTACGCCTACATGGAAGAGGTATAACCAAGTCTAAGATGAAAAAAAGACAAGTTATATACTTCCCCAAGAGTTCCTATAAAGTATTAAAGCAGATTTGGTACCAAGTGTTAGAGCAGATTTGACACGAGAAGTTGCACAAGATATTACATCTCTTATATTGTCTCAGATTAAAGCAGCCAACCCAGAGATTAACCTTGTCGTTCCAGATTTTGGAGTAACCCCAAGAGACAAATCTATAGGTGACCGAAATGAGAAATCTCTTCTAGAACCAATTTTTGTAAATTGTCCTTCCCCTTTTCTTCCCTTCTGCAAACTACCTAAACTGAGCTCATATTTTCACTATGCTTTGTTTTTTGTGTGTATTCTACTGCATCTGAGGATCGTGTTGTGTTTATTGGCCCTCGTGATCAATTGATTGTAACTGTTGGGGGGATATTATGTCCTTGTTCCTATTGGATTGGTTTGGTTTGCATGATTTCAGTTCTCATGTAATCAAAAATTTAAAAAAGATGCTAGCTATTATATCCTTTGCTATTCACTGACCTAACCAGATTCACTTTACCCCAATCGGAAATGATAGGATGCATCCTGTATAAAAAAAAGGAAAAAAGATTGTGTTTTTCGTTTTTAATCAAGATACTTGTATAACATTATATACTAGCCAGATTTGCTTAACAATTCCACTACCTCATCTTCTAATTTTTGTGTAGTCTAATTTATATTTGTTATATGTGTCTCTCTTGCAGGAGAGTAATAATGTCCATGCCAATGAAGAAAACGGCCTAAATGGTGAATGATATCTATTTCAACAGTTTAGAAGTTTAATGAAGTTCCAAAAATGTGTTATCAAGATGATGTATTCAAGCATATATATTTAGATTTACAATCATCTTTTTTGGATATTCTTGTATTCCTTTTGCTAACACAACTTATTGCTATTACCTTTGCTAATGAAGAACTTTGTCCCCAACATATATTGAAGTCTTGTTTAATTTATGCATAGTTATTGTATGTTTATATATATATATATATATATATATATATATATATATATACTCCCTCCGTCCCATAATACTCTATACACTTTCCTTTTTCATTTGTCCCAGAATACTCTTTACACTTCTATTTTTAGATATGACCCACTATTATTTTAATCATTCTACCTTTAAGCATTAGCCCACATTCTCTCTCCTCCAAATAAAATAATACCACTCCTACTACCCACCAACTCTAACCATGGCCCACACTCTCTCTCCTTAAAATAAAATAATACTACTTTTACTAACTACTAACTCCTATCACTTCTACTTTTCAATAAAATAACAATTGATAACCAAACAACAACTTATCATCTAAAACTACGTGCATTGATAAGTGTCAAGAGTATTCTGGGACGGAGGGAGTGTATATATATATATGTATATATATATATATATATATATATATATATATATATATATATATATATATATAGCAGCAAAACAGGGAGTGTTACATATTCAGGAAACAAAAACCCGCGTTACATTTGTAATAAATAGTTGTTGCATTATCTAAGAAGTGTTACAATTGATTTGGTGATACAATTGCACTTTATTGTAACAAAGGTAACCACTTATGTAACACCTTTTTCGGTTTAGTGACTAGCGTTACAAAAGATCATAGTCACTGTTACGACTAATACAAGGTGTTACAATACATCTATTGTTACGCCAGTAGATGTAACATATGATTTGGCGTTACAATAGACTTACTGTAACATGTTTTGTCCATTTTTTAACGCTATTTTGCGGTACAATAAGCCTTAAAATGTAGTAGTGCAAGTCAGAGGAACAAGAAGATTCAGAGACTGATGATGAAAAAGCAGCTTTGATCCTGAGAAGGTTCAAGAAATTCTTCAACAAGAATTACAAAGGGAAGGTCACAAGGAAGCCAACAAAGTTGAGTTGTCATAAATGTGGAGGCCTTGATCATTTTATCAAGGAGCATCCTCAATGGGATAACGAGAAAGAAAAAGGAAAGTTCAAGGAGAAAGGCAAGGAACAACAAAAACCCTTCTCAAGAACTGACATCAAGAGAGCTATGATAGCAGCATGGGGAAAGTCTAACTCAAACGAGGAGCAGGAACAGACTGAGGAAGAAACTACTCATCTATGTCTCATGGCAAATACTGAGGACAAAGAGGAATCATCAAACCCTAAGGTATGTTTTAATACTATTGAGGAGGAACTTACATAACTAAATAAGAGTCAACTTATAAAACTTCTATTAGAAACCTTATATGACTATAAGGAAGTTTGCGTAAAAAGAGATCAAGTAGAAGACGCCTTGAGAGTCACTAAGAAACATTCAAATTGGCTTAATACTTTAAAATGTGATACTGAAAAAAGATTCTTTAAACTTTTTGACAAGAATAGAGCTTTTCAAGAAGACTTTGAAAAGGTTAAAAATGAGAATTATCTTTTGAACATGGAATTGGCAGAATTGAAACTATTTGTTCCTGAAGGAACAGTTCCTTCAACTAATACCAGAACTGATTTTGAGAAATTGAAAGCTGCTTATGAAAATGCTTTATAAGAAAATCTGGTACTAAGAAAGGAACTGCACTAGTAGAATAAATGCATATTGCTGCGGTCATTAAGTGGCCTATTGCGGCGGTTTTGGCCCCGCAGCAATTAAGGGCGCAGCAATAGGTAATTAACCTATTGCTGCGGTTTTTGACCTCAGCAATATGCCAATATATTGCTGCGGTTTCTGGCAAAAACTGCAGCAATATGTTATAGCTATTGCTTCGTTTTCTAGCTAAAACCGCAGCAATATGTTAATCTATTGCTGCGGTTGTGGGTAAAACCCGCAGCAATAGGTGGTGGCTAAAAAAAAAAAAAATTCTTTTTGTTAAATAATCGAGTAGTTCTCCCTACTAAAGTAGATCGGGCAATATATCCAACATTATAGTGCAATTACATCAAAAATAGTTACAACAAACAACATTGAATCGTATAATATAAATATATTTTTACAAATCCTAAAACTACAAAAAAAACTAAGAACAAAACAAAAAAAAAGACTAAAATTACAGATTCAAAATGAAAAGAACAAAAACAAAAACAAAAAGAAGAGACTAAAACTACAGATTCAAAATGAAATCACCATGACTTGGAAGAACAAACGAATGAATTGAAAAAATAATCACCACCACCGGCCGCCGCTCAGCCCCAATGAGTCGCCAAACCATTCACATTATAAACAAAATAATTTTCAAACTTTGACTTCAATTGAATCAGCAAGTCAGAAAATACAACAACTAAAATAGAATATCACAACAATACTCTTTACTCCAAACTATATAAAACGAATACAAGAATTCAGAGTGATCTGCAAATTTTTCGAGCTTAATCAATGTAGAAGAAAAATAAAAAATAATTCTGAATTCTTGCTCAATAATGTGTAAGATCCGAACTTTAAATCTAAAAACTTATATCAAAATTAATCATAAATAACCATCAAATTTCAGGAAGATCTGGTCTTCGCCGAGTCGAACTGAAGAAGATTTCCACTTTCTTGGTCTTCGTCATCATCGAACTGAAGAAGTAAACGAGCGAATGAGCGAAGGAAATCTGAACCGCATCGTCGTCGAACTGAAGAAGCAAACGTTGTGCGAAGTAATGGTTGCTTCTCAAAACCACCGAGTCGAACTGAAGTGATCGTCGTTGTACGAAGTAGGACCGCAGCAGGCGTTGGTCCGTTGATAAGACCGGCGAGGAGTCGAAGGAGAGAAGGAGGTGATCGTCGTTGTGCGAAGTAGGACCGCAGCAAGCGTTGGTCTGTTGATAAGACCGGCGACGTGTCGAAGGAGATAGAGAGAGGGGATAGAGAGGAGGTGGGATAAAACGGCTGGGTTAATGTAAAAAGGAAAGAGGAACAAAACCCTAATTGGGTCGCGCTTTTTTTTCATTTAAAACAGCCTATTGCTGCGGTTTTTGTAGGAACCGCAGCAATAGGTTCAAATATTAATAAAAAATTAATATTTTAATATATTGCTGCGGTTTTGGCTGGAAACCACAGCAATAAATCTGGTCAAAAAGTCAACTTAAGTTTGAAAATTTTCACGTTGAAATATATTGCTGCGGTTTTCTGCCGAAACCGCAACAATAGGTTTATTTTATATTTTACTTTTTTTTCATGTGGTTTATTGCTGCGTATGGGTAAAACCGCAGCAATATCACCGCAGCAATAAACAATTATTCTACTAGTGCTGGAACCCTAAAGGAACAAACTTCCTAATCCAGTTAGTTGAATCCAAAAATATCAAAATAAAGGAAGAGATGGTCTTGGTTTCAATCATAAGAAGAGGAACAAAAAGAAAAATTATGTTGATCTGCCAAGAAGCAAAATATGTTCCTACTATGGGGATAGTGATCACATAGTGTCAGACTGTGGGGACAGTGGTCACATAGTTAAACAAGTTTGGAAAGTTAAGAAAGACTCAAGTCCAACAAAGGAACCCAAGCAAGACTGGGTTCCTACCACTAACTAATTGTTATGGTACAGACTGAAGTGAGGGGGAAAGACTTGTGGTACCTCGACAACGGTTGTTCTAAACACATGACAGTAGACAAATTAAAATTTCTCTCACTTTCAGTTTTCAATGGAGGAACTGTGACCTTTGGAGACAATCTTACAGGTAACATTGTAGCAGTTGGTGAGATTGGAAAATCTCATTCACACTCCATAGATAATGTATTTTTAGTCGAGGGTTTAAAGCATAGTTTACTTAGTATCTCTCAGTTTTGTGATAAGGATAATACTGTGAAGTTTACTCATGAGTCTTGTGTAGTCAGCAATGAAAGTACAGGAACTAGGATCCTTGAAGGAACAAAGAAAAGGTACACCTATATGGTTGACCTAAACTTTGTTCCTAGGAACACTCTCACATGCTTGAGCGTGATTGAAGAAGATCCCCTACTATGGCACAAGCGTTGCGGTCATGCCAACTTATCACTATTACATAAACTAAGTGGGAAATACTTAGTAATTGGTTTACCAACAATTAAGTCTATGCACCATGGTGTTTGTGATCCATGTGTAAAAGGCAAGCAAGTGAGATCCTCCTTCAAATCTAAGAAAATGGTAAGCACACAAAGTCCATTGGAACTCATTCATATGGACTTATGTGGCCCTGTACGAATCCAAAGTAGATCAGGTAAGAGATATGTGTTGGTCATTGTAAATGATTTTTCTAGATACACTTGGGTTATTTTTCTTTATAGCAAAGATGAAACATTTGATGAATTTCTAACGTTTGCTAAAAAGATTCAACGAACTAGTGGCTATAAATTGAAACATTTGAGATCTGACCACGGTAAGGAGTTTGAAAACTCCAAGTTTGATGAATTTTGTAGCAATGAAGGGTTAGATCACAATTTCTCTACTCCAAGGACACCACAACAGAATGGTGTAGTTGAAAGAAAGAACCGGACCCTGGAGGACATGACTAGAACGATGATTATTGCAAGCGGTCTTCCAAAGAACTTTTGGGCTGAAGCAGTGAACACATCATGCTACATCATCAATCGATTCATGCTAAGGCCAATCACATTGAAGACGCCCTATGAAATCCTTAGAGGAAGAAAACCCAATATCTCTTATTTTGTACATAACAATGTAAAGGACAATTTAGGAAAGTTTGATGCTAGAAGTGATGAAGCTATAATTCTAGGATATGCTTCAAATAGTAAGGCTTACCGAGTTTATAATAAACGAATAATGTGTGTAGAGGAAAGTGTCCATATTATCTTTGATGAAACTAACTCCCTGCAGGAACTGAGTTATGATGATAACTTTGAAATTGGTTTGACTAGACCTAAAGAGTCAAATCATTATGATGATGAACTAATCCCTGCAGATATAGAAAAGAAGCATGTTCTTGAACCTGAGAACCCTGTGCCTGATCCTCAGGGGGAACAAGCAGGAGGAGGAACTCAGGAAGAAGAAGGAACTCCTAAACCTGAAGAAGATCAACAAATTCAAACACCTCATGAAGCTCCATAAGCAACCAGGAGATTTGATTTGATCCAAAGCCTTGGAAACATCAAAATTCTCATCCCTTAGAATTAATTATAAGTGATATTGAAAAGGGAACTCAAACGAGATGCCAAATGAAGAATTTTTGTGCTTTTCATGCTTTTCTATCTATGGCAGAACCTAAGGACCATATGGAAGCATTTAAAGAGGCTGATTGGATAAATGATATGCAAGAAGAACTGAATGTTTTCCAGAGGAACAAGGTCTTGCACCTGGAGCCCAAGCCAAAGAACCAGAAAGTAATTGGACTTAAATGGGTCTTCAGGAACAAACTTGATGAACATGGAACAGTTGTAAGAAACAAGACCAGACTTGTAGCCAAAGGATACAATCAACAAGAAGGTACTGATTTCGATGAAACCTTTGCTCCCGTTGGTAGGATAGAAGCAATTAAAATTTTGATTGCCTTGGCAGCATTTATGGGATTTAAGTTGTACCAAATGTACGTAAAATGTGCATTTTTAAATGGCTTTTTACAAGAAGACGTCTATGTGGAACAACCTCCTGGGTTTGAAAATCTCGATCTTCCAAATCAGGACTATATGCTTGATAAAGTTCTATATGGGTTAACAAAAGCTCCTAGATCTTGGTATGAAAGATTATCAAAATTCTTACTTTCACATGATTTTTTTTTTTTTTGCTAAGTAATTAAATTTTCATTGCATAAACAAGTTACAACCTAGAACCAACCCAAGCCAAGAACGAACCAACTAGGTTGGACCCTTCAAGGACAAGGGAGGCAAACCATGAACCAAACCAATTACATCATTACAAGTTATTAAACCAAACATAATCTCTTCCACTTATAGACTTGGGAAGTACAAGACTTGCTCTCATATCACACTCATTTTAATCTGTTTAATACTACTACTAATACTAGGCATGCAATGTGACCATAGGCTTCTATTTCTCCCATGCCAAACATATTATAAGACAGCTACAATCCCTGCACTATAAATCTACTTCTGAAACTTGGATCTCTTGCTATTCCTGATCCACCTGATGATCTGTTGTAGCCTTATACTTGCTGTATGTATGCCAAGCCACTCTTTCACTGCATTCAAATAGGAACGACTAAAAGCACATTTAAAAACTAAGTGCATATGAGTTTCCACATGCACTCCACACATCAAGCATTGATCCGAGGAACTAACTCCAATTCTTGCAAGTTTATCTGCAGTTTGTAACCTGCCTTGTACAGAAACCCATGCTATGATGCTGTGCTTAGGAGTATTTATCCTGCTCCAAACATTCTTATCCCAATGCACTTTAGCCTTTGTACCTCTGATCTTATCATAAACATCTTGAATTCAGTATCTAGATAAGTTACTCAAATCAAGCTCAGTAAAATAAGCCTTCAATTTCTCTTTCACATCACATATTCTCTTCCAATACCAACTTACTCCTATACTTGGAGTGTAATTCCACCAGTTACCTCCTTTAATATACGCAGAATGTATCCACCCTATCCATACATTATCCTGTTTTGAGGCAATGGCCCATACATACTTCCCAAGACAAGCCACATTCTAGCTGACAACCTCTCTAAACCCCAATCCTCCACAACATTTATTCCAACATAACTCATCCCAAGCAACAGCTCCTGGTTTCTGAGTGTATTGTTGCCCACTCCAAAGAAATGCCCTACATACCTGAGTGACTTCCTTTAACACACTTTTTGGCAAAATGAACACTTGTGCCCAGTATCTGTGTAAACACACCAGTACAAAGTTAATGAGCTGAGTTCTTGCTACATAAGACAAATTTCTGGAACTCCAGAGTTTTATTTTATCTGTCATCTTCTCAATGATTATGTCACATTGTGCTTTTGAGATTTTTTTAGCACATATAGGTACTCCCAGGTATTTAAAAGGCAACTTGCTCTTTATAAAACCTAATGCAGAGAGTATCCTTCGTACTTCATCCTCAGCCATACCACAAGTATATATGGCAGATTTTTGAACATTAGCCTGTAGACCAGATGAATCAGAGAAGAGTTTAAATGCTTGCATCATTAAGTATATTGAGGAAAACTCACCCTTGCAGCATAGAATAAGATCATCTGAAAAACACATATGTGTTAATTTCATTTCTTTGCATCTAGGATGAAAATGATCTAACTCACTCATCTTGTATAGAATTCTTGAAAGATATTCCATACATATGACAAACAAAAGGGGGGAGATGGGATCTCCCTGCCTCAATCCCCTTGCTAACTTGAAATACCCTTCCATAGAACCATTAATCAACAATGAAAGCATGAAAGTTGTAACACATTGCATCACCATGTTAATGAATCCTTGAGGAAAGCCTAAATGAGTCATCATTTCCTGTAAGAACTCCCAATTAACAGTGTCATATGCCTTCTGTATATCAATTTTCACCATACAATTAGGTTGTACTTGTCTTCTCCCATAATATTTCACCCTATCCTGTATCACCATTATGTTATGGACAATGAAACGTCCATGAACAAAACCCCCTTGATTCTCTACAATGATATCTGGTAGAACAAGTCTCAACCTAGCACATATGACCTTTGTAACACACTTATACAGAGTATTACAGCAAGAAATAGGTCGAAATTCTGTGACATTTTTAGGACATCTAGTTTTCGGAATCAGAGTGATTGTAGTATTATTGAGCTCTTTCAAAATTCTCCCACTATTCAAAGTTTCAAGAACTGCAGCAATAATATCTGGACCAATGATGTCCCAACCATCTCTGTAAAAGAATGCACCAAACCCATCTGGCCCTGGGGCCTTGTGGCCTGGTATTGAAAATAAAGCTTTCTGGACTTCATCTGCAGTATATGGTGCACTTAAGGTTTCTTTATGCTCAATTGTCAAAACAAGTCCAACTTGAACTAATTGTTGCATGACTTGTGTCCTGTTCATCACATTGCTTCCTAACAACTTTTTATAGTAGGCTAGGAAGGCTTCAGAAACAGCTGTTGCATTATCATGCCATGCACCATTTTCTTCATTTATACTATATATCTGATTCTGTAATCTCCTGGCTTTGATGCTATGGTGGAACACCCTTGTGTTTTCATCTCCATCTCTCAGCCAAACAAGCTTTGCTTTCTGACTCAAAAACTCAGTGTATAGTTTATGCTTATGTTTATATTCTTGCACTGCTAACAATTCAGCTTCTGCTAGATCCACCTGTCCAGGATTCAAGTGCATTTGTTTTTGCGCTTCAAGCATGTTCTGATGAGCTAACTTCTCAGTAGCATGTAAATCAGAAAATCCCACTTTATTCAACTCCTTCAATACACACTTCACCTGTTTCAGTTTCTTCAAGACCTGAAGCATCTTGGATCCCTGTACTTCTGTATTCCAAGCTTGTCTTACTAATGTGAGAAATTGCTCAGATTTTCTCCACATTGTAAAATACTTGAACGGTTTTTTTACCACTAACTGCACTAGGATACATAGTAATGAGTGCAGAAGAATGATCAAATTCACCCTCAGCTTGAAAGTTGACCTCAGCAGATACAAATTTCTCCTGCTACTTTGTGTTAGCTAGAACTCTATCTAGCTTTGAAAACACCCTGGCTTCCCCCTCTTGTTTATTGTTCCAGGTAAAAATTACCTGAACTTTTGATATCAACCTTTCCACAATCCTCCATACAACTTCTTATGTCCTGCACTTCACCCTCTCTAACCAGTGACCCTATTCTCTCATCCATGAACATCACATTATTAAAATCACCACATAACAACCAAAGATCCTGAGTATACACACTCCTAAGATCCTTCCATAACACCTCTCTTCTTGCTCTTTCATTAAAAGCATAAATAAATGTACAATAAAATCCATCTGCTCCATTCAAAGGTCTAACAAAGCAATGCATCATTTGACTTGTTCCTTTCAATATATTCACTGAAAAACTCCCTGACTTCCAAGCAAGAACAATTCTACCACTATCATGATAGCTAGCATTTGAAGAAAAGCACCATCCTACAAATATTCTTTGGTAAAGACTACCTAAATTGATAGTCTTCACCTTAGTTTCCAAGAGACTTACAATGCCAATAGAGGAATTATGAATATAATTTTTCACATCCCTCTGCTTCTTGGCAGTGTTAATCCCTCGGACATTCCAAACTAGTATCCTATCCATTACAGATAGGAAGGTCCCCCCTCCCTCCTGCATAGCTACTCTTACTTCAGATACATGATCTTCATTTACATGATCCAAGGTATGGAAAGCATTACCTGTAGGTATTGTTTGTGCCCTTGAACTTCTGACTCTTATCGGTTTGAGTGCCCTCTGAAAGCCCTCTGGATTAGTAGTTAACACGCCTCCAGATTGAGCAACTGAATGAATGTTATTACTCTGATCACCAGATTGAGGACCTTGCTTCTGCATATCAGCACCCACCATCTTCTCTGATATGTTTGTCTCTCCAATCTCTACAATAGTTGCTTTCTGTATCCCAACTATCTCTGTAGTCTCAACCACATTGACCTTCTTAGGAACCCAGTGATGTTGCATTTTCTTCAGTCTACACTCACTTGTATCATGTCCAAAATTATGACAATTTTGACATTTATTAGGCCTCCATTCGTGACAGGAACACTTATCTTCACTCCATTCTCATTCAAAAAATATATGATATCTGGAAACTCTTGTTCCACTTGAACCTCTATCAAAATCCTTGCAAACTGCAATTTATCCCTATTACGAGTAGCATCATCTCTCTTAATAGGATCACCTATTTGAGATGTTATTTTATGCAATGATTTCTCTCCCCAATATTTCAAGGCCACCTTCAACTGCACCCACACTGGAAGTGTCTTAACATCCTCTTTCTCAAAATCAACCTCATCTGACCATGCTTTGATAATCAACGGTTTCTTTATAAAAAAGTAATAACCATTCAAGACCTTATCTCTCGAATCCATAGCATGGAAACGAATCAAAAACACTCCTCTCTTGATTAATGCAACTTTATCCACCTTGTAAGACTTCCAAATCCTCCTACAAAATCCTTCCATAACTTGTATTGGAGGATTAGCTCCCAATACACAGCAGATTATGGATGAACTCCAGAAGTTAATCTCATCCTGAATGTCATCTATCTCAATCTATATAGGATTATCCTTTAGTTCCACATTCACATTCCTTTCCAAATCTATATGTACCTCATTATTCTCTAAATCATCACAATCCTCCAAGTGTTCGACAGAATGTGTCACAGAAGGTTGAAAGATAGGAACAGGGGTCATACCTCCCTTATCATGATTTGATCCTCCACTACGATCAATCGATTGCAACCATTCATTAAACGTATGCCTAATTGCAGATTGCTGCTGTAACTGTTGGACTGACGCTTTTGGAGTAAGAATTTCACCAATGCCTAATCCAAAATCCTACGCTTCTACCCCCATTATCTCATCCATAGATCGAGTTCTAAGTGCCTAAGAATCAGAATCAGGGTCCTTAGCTTTATATATGATTTCATAAGAGGAAAAGTTGATGAACCCTATTCCTTCATTCAAAAGGAACAGACATATTAGTAGTCCAGATTTATGTTGATGATATTATATTTGGTGCTACTAATGATCTTCTTTGTAAAGAGTTTGTTGATCTTATGAGTAGTGAATTCGAAATGTGTATGATGGGAGAATTGAACTTCTTTTTAGGCTTGCAAATCAAGCAAACCGAAAGAGGAACAATGATCCATCAACAAAAATATGTCAAGGAACTGCTGAAGAAATATGTACTAGAACAATCTAAAACCAACCACACTCCCATAGGCACATGAACAAGGTTAGATGAAGACACAAATGGTAAATGTGTACACTAGAGGCAAAAAAAATCAAGGGCTGCGGCAAAAGGGTTGCAGTTATCCGAAAAACGCAGCCCTTTAGGATAAAGGGTTGTGGTTATTTGAAAACCGCAGCCCTTTTTTATAAAGGGATGCGGTTTTTTGGCTAACAGCAGCACTTTGCGTTTTTTTTATTTCCCTCGCAACCTCGCTAACATTGAACACATAACCCTTGCTCTCCCAAATCAATTTCTTTAGAAATTGAAACCCTAGCCTCATCCCTCTTCTCTTCCTCCTAGATCTAGCCATTGTTATGGCTTAGTTTTGTCTTCTAGTCCAATTTCTCTTGTCCTCAGTCGGACATTTGTATTTCTAGCCTCTTGATTAGCTTTCGCCATTTCTAAAATCAGTCAATTTGGGAATTCTCCTGTTCTCCATCCTTTCGGGTCGGGGATTTCAATTCTCCATCCTTTTGGGTTTCAATTATCCTGTTCAGTTCGTTCGCGGTGGATCGTGAGTGTTCTCGTCGCCGGTGTTTCGTTCGCGGTGGGTCATCTATTGTCTCTGTGATTCGCATCGGCAGTCGACTGTTTGAGCTTTTGGTTTGCGGCTTGGGAGGATTTTTTCGCTTGCTCTTGCTAGCACTAGTACAGAATGGACGATTTGCGTCGGATGCGAGGCGCCCATTTGCGTCGGACATGGGTCCGACGGCACAGGCCTCGTCGCAGATGAGAGAGACGTGATCTGCGTCGGATTAGACACGACGCAGATCCTAAGCTATTTGCGTCGGACTAGGCACAAGGTGCGACGCACATGACTCCTCCACCCAGCGCTAGCACAAGAGGTCATCTGCATCGGATGATAGTGTAGATCCGACGCAAATCTTGTTCACCAGAAACAAAAAAAAAAAAAAAAAAAAAAAAAAAAAAAAAACCACATTTGCACGAAAACCTACTGAACCCCCAAATCAACAATGAATCAGTGAGAAAAATGGAAACGCCCAAATCAATTTCAACTTAATACAATCTCACAGAAAATTACAACTTAAAAATTAACAAATTAAAAAATTAGGTAATTTTACAGAAAATTACAATGAAATAATGAATCCACTAAAAACCTACAAACACAAAATTCTATTAATCTGTACACTAAATCCAGAATTAATAAGAGAAAAATAGAAACACACAAATGGAATCTAAGCCTAAATTTCAGCATCCCCAACCTCAACAACTTCCTCCGCTTTTAGCGACTGCAACGCGATTCAAACACTCCTTCAACGAAGCAGCAAAACCCTAAGAATTTTTTTTTTTAAAGTATTAGAGTTGAATGTCGAATTCAGGGGATAACAAATTGAATGTCGAATTGAGAGGAGATAGAAATTGAGAACTTACCAGGTAGAATGAGAAAGATGGAGCAAATTCACTAGACCACGAATTTCCAAGCGGGCGAACAAGACCACGATTTTTCGAGTTTGAGAGTGAGACGGGGAAATTAAAGATGAACTCGTCGAAATTCAGAAGATGAAGAATTTTCGTTGTTGAGATTCGAGAATTCAAAGTCGAGCCCGTCGTTCGTTTCTCTCTCCTCTTTGTGTTCGTGCTCGTCGAAATTCAGAAGATGAAGGTAGGTGAGAAGGTAGGTGAGAGAGAGATGAAGAGAGATGAAGGTAGGTGAGAGGGAGATGAAGGTAGGCGAGAGACGGATTGGGGAATTCTGAAGCGGTGATTGGAAGTTAGGGTTTAATTTGGGGAGTGCGTGGCCCGTAGAAATTTAAAAGGCTTGGGCCATCTGCGTCGCGTGTATGGGCCATCCGACGCACATGACTCATCTGCGTCGCGTGCCATGGCCCATCCGACGCAGATGACTTAAGGGATCCATCCAATTTGCGAGAGAGAGGAGAATCATCTGCGTCGGATGTGAGGTGGGATCCGACGCAGATGACTATTTGCGTCACACGTGGGCTTCATGCGACGCACATGACTTGTCTTTTGCGTCGATTCCCTGTTGCATGCGACGCAAATGAGTCTTTTGCGACGTTTGTCTTGTTGTGCGACGCAGATGGTGAGACGCAAATCGTCGTTTTTCTACTAGTGTAGGGATCCAAGTCGAGGCTTGCTTTCTTTTGGGGATGTTGGGTTGTTTTCTTTTTCGACCATTTTGGCTCGGTTCGGGTCGAGGGATGTTCCTCTTCTTCAATTGAAGGCTGTTGTTCGTGTAGGTTCAAGGTATTGTGGTTCCTTTGAGAAGGTTTTGGAGCTATTTTTTTTTTTTTTGTGGTGTTTGTCTTGCCCCCCGTGACGGATTTCAAAAAGGTATCTTCGATTGGGCCTGAGATGAAGGTGTTAGCCGCGGCGGTGCATCCACATATACATTTTCTTCTTCTCGTTTATCTTGATGTTTGTATGTTGTATCTTGTAACCATCCTTCGGGATGCTTTAGGTGGTATCTCTTGTGTAGGCACCTCCTAATTTTCTTTCCTGATAAAAAAATAATAATAATAACCCTCCCTCTCCCTCTCCCTCTCCCTCTCTCTCACCCCTCGCTAACATTGCCCTAATCCTTTCAAATCTTTCACCGATTCTTCTGCTTCCTCCGATTCGCTCTACCCTTGCCCTAATTCTTTCAAAACTTTCGACAATGATTGGCCTTGCGACATCAATTTAAGGCCCGAGCTTCCCATCGATGTCTTCCATTGTTTTTATGTAACTGTTTCTCCCTCTCTCTTCGTTCATTTTTGCTACGCGGTGGTGGCCCTGTTCGTGTTTATCTATCTTGTTGTTGTTCTTCGTCGTTGCTCCACCGCCAACCGCCGTTGGTGCTGCTCGACCTTGCTGTCGTTTTACACCGGTGGTGTTGACGGTTGTCGCCGCATCTTCTTCTTCTTCTTCCCTTTTGCTCTATGAGGTACAAACCTAAGTCCTCTTCATCTTCTTTTTCTTATTTTAGAACTCAAATTCAATAGTTCAGTTTAGTTCAAGAATTAATCTGAATTAAATTCTACCAAGGTATAATCTACAACTTATGATTTCTTAGCCATTCTTTCTAATTCAAACAAAGTATTGGATTCAGATTTGTAGGGTTCAGATTTGTGTTGAGATGAAAGATTGTAATTTTACTCAATTTATGGGTTGAAACTTAATTCATGATCTGAATTTAACTATATTATTATAAAATCAGTTTGTGATGGAAATCTTCTTTTTAACTATATTATTTTGGCTAAATTTCAACTTATTTTAACTTAGGGGCGTTTGGTTGTCATTGGGTAAAGAGAATGGAATCAAGAAAGGGGTAGAGGGGGAAAGGAAAGCAAAACCCTTAGATTTTAAGTGTTGTTTGGTTGGTAACATTGTCTTCATCTTTCTTCCTCCTCTTACTATTCCTTCCACCATAGCACCACCATATCCTCCTCTCTTGATATGCCGCTGCCACTCTTCCCCACCCCATTACCGCATCACCGCCGCCTTCCCCCTCCCCTCCACTCCCCGTGTGTCGTCGTCCTTCCCCCTCCCCTTCCCATGTGCCGTCGTCCTTCCCCTTTAAAACAAAAACCCTAAAAGTTGAACGGCCCCTTCCCCGCCGCCTCTGACGCTGAATTTCCACCTTAAATCCTTCCGTTTCTTGTAGATCTGGTGTTATTGGGTGCGAGGGATGGTGCTTTCGAGGTTGGGCGGCGGTCTCGGGTGGGTTTTCCACCACCTGCGAGGGAATAGATTGAATACGATTATCGGGGTTGGGCGGCAGTCTCGGGGGTGTTTGGGTGGGTTTTCGGGGGTGGTTGGGTGGGTTTTGGGTGTGTGAGGGTGGATTATTGTAGGTGGTGGAAAATCTCCGGTGGATGTTGGTGAGTTTTGCGGCGTGGGGGTGAAGTTTGGGTGGTGTTGGCGGTTGGGTGGGGTGGTTGTGGGGTGTTTGTAGAAGTGAGATGGGTGGTCAAAGGGGGTTTCCCTTACCCTTGTTTCTAAGTGGAGGGGGTAGGGGAATCAAAGTAGAGAGATTTGGGGTAATGGAGGGGAAAAGGGGAGAAACAAAAACCCCCAACCAAACAACTTATAAGGGAATAGAATCAATATATACCCTTTCCCTTTCTTATAACCCCTTAACCAAACAGCCCCTTATATAAGATATAAGATAAGATAAGATAAGATAAGATAAGATAAGATGATGTTAGACACACTCAATAAACGATCTTGTAAGATAAGATAAGAATTAAGATAAGATAAAATAAGATAAGATTTTATAATATCTTATAAGATAAGATAAGATAAGATAAGATAAGATAAGATAAGACAAAATAAGTTGAACTGAACATTAGTGTATTAGTTCCGAAGTAAGAAAAACATATTGTTTTGCCAAATGCTTTTGATATTATAAGTTGCAAGACGATTTTGTTGACAGATACTACAAAAGTAGTAAGATCTTTATGTTAATAGTGGTCTAGAGTCTGCAAGTTGATACTAAGTATTTATGTGCATCACCTTCATACTAGCACCTCTGATTTCTCACAACTCTAGAACTTTTCACTTCACATGCCTCAAAAAAATTTGGTACATCATAATTGTTGCTAGATCTGAAGCAGGGGCATCCTTGATCTGTTGCTAGTTGCTATCTCCTCTCAGATTCTGGGTGGATTATATTGTAGTTGTCTGCTAATCACCCCATAAATTCCTTTTTGGTGATTTGTACCTTTTTTTTGCTTTGAAGAGTTTATGATGCTCTTTCAATGGGAGATTAATAAGACCGTTAAGAGAGTCATGATCTTTGTCAAGCTTAGTCCCTGATTGTTTTGGTCTGGCTTACTTTAAAATAATTTATATTGTAATGGTATAAGTTGGTTATATTTTTCTATCATTCTTAATGGGTTGATGAGGTTTTGCTGTATGAATTCAGATTTTTTTGTTTTGTTTTTGGGGGGGAAGTTTAGTACTACTTTTACTAGATGGATTTGCATGGTGTTATTTTTATTGATGAGCTTTCTGTGCTTAAAAGTTCTTTTTTAGACATTATAAAGCTATATTTTGATGGTTTTTCGGTTGGTTTTACAAGTTAGTGAGGTTCTATACTGAAGATTGGTAATTTGGGTTACACAGGTAGCAGTAGCTCATACAATTGGACATGTAGCAGCAACAATTAGTATGTCTAAAGTTTCTGTTTCATTCACCCATATCATTAGAAGTGGTGAACCAACTTTTAGTGTATTGGTTTCAAGGTTTTTGCTAGGTGAAGCTTTCCCTATTACCTGTTTATCTGTCACTTATTCCAATCATTGGTAGTTGTGCACTTTCTGCTGCCACTGAGCTCAATTTTAACATGACTGGTGAGTTTAATAATCTTACTTTAGATTTTCAAATTTTTATCTTTGAATTTGTTTTTACCTTGTGTGTTATCTTACTTGAGGTCTGCTTTTGCATTGGACTTTCTGAATCTTTGAAATTAAATTTCAGGATACTTTGGTTTATGAACATTCATTTGATTCGGGTTAATGGATATGCTCTGATCAGATTTGTGGGCGTGCATCGGGTTGTCTTGACCTTTTAAAATGGATACACTTCTGGTTGTCTCTGCCTTAACAAATGGGGAAAGTATATCTATTCAGTGTCTTGTGTTCTGTGGTCCTTAACGGCTGCTTTAACATCACTCTTTTTGATTGGTTGATTTAGATAGAACTCGTTTAGTCATCAATAAAACATATGGTAAACTTGTATTCTGTTTTAAGGATCTTCTTTGTCGTGTCTGTTAGTACCCCTAAATTTCTTTTTACTACTTTCATTCAATACGTCCATCCTCAGTTCAGTTTTCTTTGACAAGGCTTCATATTAGCAGTTTATTTTGGTTGATAATGTAGTGTAGTTTTCTTAGGTCAGAAATTTGATTGAGAAGTGTAACAAAAAGGCGGTTAACAAAGCTGAAGCAAAGCTTCCATTGGTTTGAGTGAAGGTAATTTTTCCTCTTTTAATAAACAATTGTTGACTATTGCTGGACTTTTGATGATGTTGTGACTCATCTCCTCCTTAATACTACTATATATCAACGGAGCGTAAGATTTTGGCCAATGGTGGTCAATTACTATGGTTCTCCAGAACTGAAAGAGCATGGAGGATGGATACAATGTTGGCAAGCTCCTATCAGGCTTTTAGCCTCCTGACATATTATGTTCTGCACACCATTGCCTTTTTATGTAAAAGTAAAATATCACTTGGCCTCCTATGGAAGAATACGTACAAAGAAGTGGATATAGAAAATGAATAATTTTTCTGTCTCTTTCTAGAAAATAAATCTTTTTTAGGACTAAGGCCCTGTTCTTTTGGACTTATTTTCAGCAAAAATAAGTAAAAATAAGTTCAGTTCAGCAAAAATAAGTAAAAATAAGTTCAGTTCAGCAAAAATAAGTTCAGTTCAGCAAAAATAAAATAAGTTCAGTTCAGTTCAGCCAAAATAAGTTCAAAAGAACAGTGCCTAACTGAATTGATGTCACTACCATGTTCCCAGGAAGGCTTTGCTTTTGCTCATTGTACAGAATGCCGAGCAAGGTTCTTATTGCGAGCAAATGTTCCGGTTGAGATAAATTGCCTTAGACTAAATGAAGAAAGAACCGCGGATGTGTGTACTATTAGTAATTGGTTTTTCTCTGTATTTGTATTAAAAACATAATTTGCAATGAAAAACGACACTTATATATATATAACTTTTTGGGTCCGCAGCCCTTCCTTTCACTAGTAGAATAAATGCTTATTGTTGCGGTCATTAAGTGGCCTATTGCGGTGGTTTTGGCCGCGCAACAATAAAGGGCGCAGCAATAGGTAATTAACCTATTGCTGCAGTTTTTAACCGCAGCAATATAGCAAACTATTGCTGCGGTTCTTACCCAAAACCGCAGCAATAGGTAGTGTGAATAACAAAAAAATTGATTGAAAAGTACCCTATTGTTGCTGTTGTTGGTAAAAACAGCAGCAATAGGTGAGTCTATTGCTGCTGTTTTTACCAAACAACAGCAGCAATAGGTTGCTTTTTTTTATAAATTTTTTTTTATAATTTTTTTTTTATACATGTATAATGTCATATACTTGTATATGATAGTCTATACCCACACAACATTTTCAAAACCACAACCAAATTTGTTGGAATTCATTCAAGCATCAAATTAATTGACAAATTACATAACATTATACTTTTGACTTAATAAGTTTTATGTTGAAATTAGAAAATACACATATGAGATCTAAAAATATATATACAAATGATATCTAAAAAATATATATACAAATGATTTTAATTCACCATAAACCTAAATTACAGATTCAATTAGATCTACAAAATTAACAAAAAATTAACAAAAAAATTAGAGTAGAGCAGCGCTGGCGATCGGAGTAGAGCAGCGTTGAGCTTCACGAGCACTTAATCTCGCCGGAGAGGAGGAAATTCTCGAGAAAAAAATGAGAACCAAAATCGCACCGGAGAATGAGAACGAATGAGAGAGATGAAAAAAATTAACGAATGGATCGAATCAACATTTAATTAATCATCACCAAACCACCTGATATGAAAACCTAGCAAAAAAACACTTTAATCTCTTCAATGCAGCAAATCAAGCAAACAAAATCAAAGAATAAGAAATCAAAAAACTTCAAAAAAGAGGAGAGAGAAAGAAGAAATCGAACCGTATGTAGCGTAACCGGCAGTGGAAAAGCGCCAAAGACGGTGAAACCGAGAAACGACAGAAATCACAATTTGGATCTAAAGTGCGTGCGAAAATGTAGAGAAACTCACCATTTTTAGATATTAAATCTGCCGACGATCGTGAAATCGAGAAATTGAACGAGTGAGTTTCAACGGCGAGTTGACGCCAGCGAGGAGAATCAACGGCGAGTTGATGCCGACGAGAAGAAACAACGGCGAGTAGATGCGGCGAAGAGATGCGAAGATGATGGAGAGATCAGATCTGGAAACGAACGAACGGCGAAGACGTCGCGAAGCTTGAACCCAGATGCAGCGAACGGCGAAGAGAGTTGAAGGAAATCAGAGACGGCGTCGAACGCGAGCCTATGCGTTCTTTGCGAAGAGAGTTGATAGAGGGTGAGAGTTGAAGAACTGATGAACAAAGATGATGGAGAGAGGAGAAAGAGGAAGGAGTTGAACTGTTGAATGACTTAGGAGAGAGACCGAGCGACTGAAAACGGCGCAATAGGTTTAAAAAGAAACCCTAGCTGGGTGGGTGCCTCCTATAATTAAAACGCGGGAATCTAAAAAAAAAGGAAACATATTGCTGCGGTTTCTAGTAAGAACCGCAGCAATATATTAAAATATCATTTTTTTAATATTATTTTAATATATTGCTGCGGTTCTTGCCAGAAACCGCAGCAATATATCTGGTCGAAAAGTCAAATTTTTTCAAAAAATTTCCGTTGAATCTATATTGCTGCGGTTTTTTGCCGCAACCGCAACAATATCTTTATTGTATATTGTACTTTTTCTTTTTACGTGATATATTGCTGCGTATGGGTAAAACCGCAGCAATACCACCGCAGCAATAAGCAATTATTCTACTAGTGTTTATGCCCAAGGGCTGCTACACCAAGGGTAGCGGTCCAAAAACGTAGCCCTTAGGGCTATTTTGACCGCAGCTCTTGACTTTTTTTCCACTAGTGGTAAACGAGAAGCAATATAGAGTGATGTTTTTTACCTAGTAAGTTACTTGGATGCGGATTATGCTAGGGACTTGGTTAATCGCAAAAGCACTTCAGGTATTGTTTAGTACCTAGGAACAAGCTTGGTCTCATGGAACTCAAAGAAGCAAAATATTGTTGCCTTGTCCACTGCAGAGGCAGAGTATGTGGCTGCTGCTGCATGCTGTTCCCAAGTCCTATGGGTCAAACAACAGGTAAAAGACTTTGGTATTAAATTTAAGTGTGTTCCTATATACTGTGATAATACTAGTGCAATCTGCATCTCCAAAGACCCAGTACATTATTCAAGGGTCAAGCACATATACATTAGGAATCATTTTCTTAAGGACAATGTTGAAAAAGGTCTTGTTAAAGTTGAATTTTGTCCAACTGAAAATCAAATTGTTGACATTTTGACTAAATCACTTCCTAGAGAAAAGTTCGAGAAAATTCGCTTAGAGCTAGGGATGATTAGAATTCATTGAGTATTCTACTTTTAATCAAACCCTATGTTACAAGAAACCTCTAAGTGACTAGCAAAATTTATGAATTTATTCATATATTACACAGTCAATGTCAAGGACTCGCATTAGTCTTCATATAACTCCCCTTATTGTCCACATATATACTTGAACAAAATCTGATTAGGTTTATGTACATTTAGCTTGAACATGTAACATGCATGAGCTCATTTTTTTTTTCTTTTATTCATTTAATTCCGTAAATATTTTCTTCATATTTTTATTTTTTCTTACTCACAGATTAATTCTTTATTTTTATTTTTCCCTTCACTCATCTTCCACAAAATTCCATTCTTGATACAATGCAACGCTTCACTAGCGTCTAAGTTCATAATTAAAAACACAAAATTCAATGGATTAAGAACGGAAGGGAAGAGCAGTCTACATCTACCCCCTCATAAAACCCCATTAAATAAACCCATTTTAACACGGCAATTTCACTTTTTACTCCAAAACCATCAAACTCTGCAAAACCGCTCAAACCCTCTCCCAAAACCTCTCATCTTCTTCATCTCTTCTCACATTCTTCAATGGCGCCCAAAAGAAAAAACTCGGACGAGACCAAAAATTTTCCGGCTGAAAAATCCTCTCCTCTGGTTGACTATAATGAAAGCGATAATGAATCTTCAAACTCTAATGAAGATTCTGTGGGTTCTCAAGATAATTCATTGGGTTATGAGGTGATTTCCCCCAAGAAGGAAGAAGAGCTTGAAGATACTGAAACAGAGCAAGAAAAAGAAATTATGGTTCCTACCAAACGCGGTAAGAAGTCAAAATCTTCTAAGTATATAATAGGATTTTGTGTCGATTTATCTTGGTGCAAGAAAATCAAATGGGTAGAGTTTCTTGATGTTGTGAAATTTCAAAAAGGGACTAAGGTTTTAAGTTCTGATGAGGATTTGTATGAAGTTGAAATGAGAGAATCTGTTCCAACTTTGAGAATAATGACGGTTTATGTATTAGTATGTATTGTTAATGGGAAGTTAGTGAAATTCAATGAAAAGAAAATTTGTGAGTGGTTTGATGTACCGAATGAAGGGTACAAGGAGTATATCAAGAGTAGGGCAAAATTAAATGTTAGTGGGGTTTCAAATGCTAAAATTCTTGGTTATTTTGGTGGTACTGCTTCTAAACAATCTTTGGACCAAAAAGATCTTTCCCCCTTCCATAAACTACTGTTTCAATTGGTTTGGCGCTTTATTCTACCTCGAACCTCCAAAAGGACTCAAGCTAGTCTCATGGACCTCTCCTTAATGTACTGTCTTGCTAAAAACATCAAAAACAACTTTCCTTCTCTCATGATTTTTTACCTCTCCTACTGCATTTCTCATAATAATAAAATTGGGTATGGTAACCTTGTCTCTAGCTACCATTCTCAAGAACTGCCAAGTCAAACTTCCTGCAAGTCCCTCTTTTGAACTAGAGCCAGAGAATTTCTTGACAAAGGATACCCTCTCTAGACTTAGTTTGAGGGTACAGGGTGGTAAGTTGGAGTATGATGTTGAGGAGACCAAGGTGAAGGGAGAAACTGGGGTTAAGAGAAAACAAGTTGAGGAGGTCAGTGCTGGGGGTCAAAAGTCTGTTCGCTAGACTCAGAGACTAGCAGAAACTAAGTCTCTAAGGGATCAGGGTCAGGGAGATGCTGTCATGATAGATCAGGATGAGGATCTTGTCTCTCCAGGATCTACTGTTGTGGATTTTCTTATTCTCTCCACCACCAGTCTCCATGGTCTGTTGCATGAAATTCAGGAGTTTCTGACCCTTCTGCACTCCAGGATCCAAGAAGTAGAGGCCAGAGTTGCTAGGGTGGATCTCCCGCAGGAGCAGGTTCTTGCTGCTGTCAAGAGAGGAGAGGATGTTGTGAGAGAGAAGATTGATGATGTTGTCTCCTCCTTCTCCATCCGCTCCAAACCCTAATTCCCTTCCCCTTCAATTAATCTGTTAAATAATTTTAATTTGGTTTTTAGGTTGTAACAAAACAATGGTGACATGTTGCTACTTTTATCCCTTTTTGGATGTGTGAATCACATCAGTTTCTTTTGGTTCTCTCTTTTATTTCTTTCTATTCATCTTCTATCTTTCATCTTTTTGCTTTCTTTGCTTCTTTCCTTTTATTTTCTTGAACTCAGCCTCTGCATACTTCATATCGAAGTGCATTTATCTTGTTTTTGCATGCTCATTACAATGTTTGGATGGCTAGTATTATTAGATAATATGCTTGAGCTACTTTTCATTATTCTTATTGTTCTTGTTAAACTCTTAGAGTGTTGTTGGTTACTCTAGATGTTTTTGATGATGACAAAAGGGGTAGTAAAGTTGGCATATAAAAAAGGATTCTAGTCTGCTTAGTTTCTACGGTTATTTCACCAAATACCCTTGACAAAAAAATTTATTCACCAAATACCCCAACTTTTTTTAAAATTCACCAGATACCCCTAACCTTTAAAAAAATTCACCAGATACCCTTTTGTTGACGGACGTTAGTCCTCCGTTAGCTTTTACTTACAAGTTTACCCTTAGTCAACCTAATTAGCCCTAAGTCAACCTAACCCACTAGCCCCCCACCCCACCCCCCAAACCCCACCCCATCCGCCCTTAGCCCACCACCCCCAACAACCCCAGCCCCACCAGGCCCCCCCCTCTCCTCCCCCCCCCCCGCAGCTCCCCCCTCCCACGCAGTCGCGCCTCCCCCCTCCCCCTCCCCGCAGCCTACAAGCGCGCCTCCCCCCATCGAATCCCGAGCCCACCACCCCCACCCCTTCGAATCTCGGTCCCACCACACCCCAACCCGCATCAAATTCGGGGTAAACCGAAAAGTAGAACGCGAACTTGCGAGTGAGGAAGGGGAGGGGGAGGCGCCGTCGAGATCGAGGGAGAGGGACCGATGTTGAACCGACGCGAGGGAGGGGGGGACTGGTGTTGAACTGGCGCGAGGGAGGGAGGGGGAGGGGGAGAGGGAGGCGCAGGGGAGGTCGAGGGGAGGGGGCCTGCATAGGGGCGCCGAGGAGGGGGGGTCTGCGTGGGGGCTGCCGGGGAGGGTGAGGAGGAGGGGAAGGGGGCCTGCGTGGCTGCTACGGGGGAGGGGAGGGGAGGGTGGGGCTGGGGTTGGGTGGTGGGTATACGGTTGGGGGGCTGGGGTTGGGTTAGGGAGAGAGAGTGTTAGGGTTTTTAGGATTTACTTAGGGTTTAGTTAGGTTTAATTAGGGTTTTTTTAGGTTAATTAGTTAACGGAACACTAATGTCCGTTAGCCAAAAAGGCATTTTTGGTAATTTTTGTAAAGGTAAGGGGTATTTGGTGAATTTTTTTAAAGGTCAGGGGTATCTGGTGAATTTTGAAAAAAGTGGGGGTATTTGGTGAATAAATTTTTTTGTCTGGGGTATTTGGTGAAATAACCGTAGTTTCTATAGTGATGACTTTTGAAATTTCTCTCTATACAAAACTGATTTTTTAGTCTTAGTTTTTTAGTTTTTATTTTAAACATCTTAGCTCTTGATTCTTTTGCTTTGGTTTATTTTTATTTTTTGTCGATTTAATATTTTATTTGCCTTATATTTGCCATCATCAAAAAGGGGGAATATTGTTGTATTCACTATTTTGATGATGACAAATACTTAGTTGTTTGTATAGTTTTATTTTGAGAAAAAATATAAATTCCAAAAATATTATTTTGTTAATTTTTACATGTTTTATCTTATGGAGAAAGATTAATGAATTTTAATCTTGTCAAGATATTATATGAATGCTCATCTATTATATACTTTGGTATGTTTAATGGATCTAGTAACTTAAAATCTTTTGAATAAAAAGATTCTTAGTTATTAGAATGTTTGGTGTTGTATTTGTTGTGTGCAATAGGTTGAACACAAAGTGGCTACAAATGTGGGAAGTAGCGCATGAAAATCTCCAACTACCTGCGAGATATTTCCACTAACGGCTAGTGGAGTAAACAACTGTTGCTTAGATCGTGGGAAATATGACGCAAGATCATGGAGATCATGGATCATGAACGCCTACATTCTAGCTAAAAAATCATGGATTTCCAGTTGAAGAATCATGACCGTCGCAGCAACTATCTAAAGAGGAAGACTTGTTCAAAATTATTCTCGACTTTCTAGCATTAAGAGTTCAATTTTTACTTAGAAAGTTTTCTGTAATTTTTCTTCTCATCTACCACAACATATCATTGTAATATTTCGAGTGTTTGGGCGAGTGAAAATTTTTAGAGTATTCTTGTAATCAAATGAGAAAAGAGAAAGAGAGAAATAGAAGATTTCGAGTGAAGACAAGTGAATGTCATCATTTCAGGGGGAACTGAGTGAAAGGGAACAAGTTCCTAGTGGAACAGAAAAGGGTCCAGAAATAGGTTGTAAGGAGTGTCTTTTGGCCTATTCTAATAAGGAAAGTGTTGAGTCAAAATCGCTTGGGGTCAAGGTTTTTCTTCCTGTTGGGCCTAGGAAGTTTTCCTTGTAGGTTAAACTTTGTGTGTTATCTCTCTTTACTTTGAAGTTATTTTAATATGGCATTAAAATTTAAAAATTTCCCCTCAACTACAACTCACCCCCTCTTGTAGCTGGTCTAGTGTTCATACTAGAATAACACATTGTTATACGGTTTGATTTGGGGAAATTTTAAGTTCTTTTCATCTTGCATATATGTCACTTCTGATGTTTAAAAAACCATGGGTTCGAGTCTTAGAAGTGCAATTTTTCATCTTCAACCTTTCAACATTCTTGATAAAGAAACGCAATGGCGAATTTTCGTAGTCTATTCAGTATTGCATGCAAATCTTGAATTGAAATTCCTATTTTTAAGTTGGTAAGTTTGTAGGTTATTTTTGGTAATGATAAATTTGATTGTAAGAAAATTGATTTTTTTTGTGCTTGTTTGATTTTTATAATTTTCATATCTTTTTTGGAAATTGAAATTGGTCTTTAATCTACTATCTATATGAATTAATTAGTTCAAAGTAACGTAAATCAGATTTATTTTCCTAATATTTATAATGATCAATCGGATTGGGGACACTTGTTGAATTAGTGAATTTGTTAATTTGTAAAATGTTGGAAAAAAAATCCAAAAGGCTGTTAAATTTTTTTATAAAAAAAAATGGAATACTTTTGAAGCATCAGAGTTTAATTTTTTTTGGATTTTTTATTTAATTTTGTCCTTGCTTTGTTTGTTCATACAATTGAATTAAATGAATTATTAACTCGATTGTCATTATATTATAATTTAAAATTTTGAATAAGAATTACATTGTTTATTATGTTCTAGACTAAAATTTTGAATAAGAATTACATTGTTTATTATGTTCAAGACTAAAATTTGAATAAGAATTACATTGTTTATTTTCAAAAATAATTCAGATTAGTTGCGGGCTAAGTTGATTGTGGTAGTATCAGTGACTTCAAATCAGTTTGTTCAAATGATAAGTTAATTGTTAAAGAAAAATCTTTTGAAAATTGAACATGAAGTTTACCTAGGTTTAATAACTTTCCCTTTTAAAAATTTAAGAACATAAAACCTAGGCTTATATGACTACTCCAAGTCTCCAACAATTAATAGGTTGATTTTGAGTTTAAAAAGAAAAAAACATACAAATATTAGTAGTCATGAGCATGAACAAATACATGATTACTTTAATGACGAAAAATCAATCAAATAAAATTCCGCTATATATGCATCTTTGTAAATGACTTAAATTGACTTGTCAACCTTTCAGCACATTGCCATGGAGAGAATGAAGAACTCTTAACTGTATTTGGGAGGAATAGGTTTTTTTTTTGTTCTTTTTGGGTTTAAGAAGGCATGACGATATGTATCGAGAAGGCACAAAAATATATGCACAAAAATGTTAGGCTAAGTATTGGAGTAGTGGCTAGCTATGGCATTGTCCCTATTTATACTTGCAATATTGTACATAGCATTGACTTTTTTCTATAAAAAATCCGAAATTAAGCTTGATTGACAAATAAGATTCCCTAAACTAAGGTTGATTGAGATTTTGAAATCCTTACCATAAGTTACGTTTTTTATATAAATCAAATAAATAAAAAGGGGCAATGATTTAGTATTGATTATGTACATGGAGATTTGAGGATACTAATTGCCTAATTAGAGTCATGAATCACCATAAATTAAAGATCTACCCTAATCTTGGCCGATTTTGTGCAAATCTATCTCCCAATTCGAATTACTTAGTGCTACTTGTCCCTTCCTTAGACCTTGTACACATAAGCAAAAAAAATAGTGTTTAATTGACACATAGGATTTCCTGGCCTTGCTTACATGACACATGTGCAAATTTTTCTAGCTTTAAATAATATAATGATTACTCTTATATGCAACGGGAGTACAATAAGTTTATTATTAGAACATTTCACTTTTGGTCAAAATAGGTCACTTTCAAGTTAAAATGGTCACTTTTAAAGAAAGGGTAACTTTTAATGTTAAACAAGTCAGTTTCGTATAAGCAAATTGACCCATTTAGGGTAAAAATGTTATCCCTATGGGACAAGTAACTTTTTACCTTAAAGGGGTCAGTATTAATAATTGAGTTATTTAAGACAAAAAGTTACATTTGTTGTACAATAAGTTATTATACACCTGTCTGATTGAATATTTTGTATTTTTTATTATAGGATTATCTAAAAAATGAAGAAAGTATCAGATTTTTTAAAAATGTTATTGTCATTTAAGTATTATGTCATGATGTTATAAGGTAGTGGCACGAAAGCAAGATAATTTAACTTTAAAATAATGAAACAAAATAGTGAAAAAGGAAGTAGTAAATATATGTTTTATCATCTATTTGTACAAATATATTAAAAAAATTTAGAAGATGCGTGTTATAAAATTTGATCTCATGACATTAAACTTATATACTAAAGTCTTAATCACTAAACCAAGTAATATTTGGTGTTGTAATTTTAAAGTAAAATATTAATAAATGAAAGTTATAATAATTATCAGGGAATTAGCTAGCTCGGGATTAAAAACTATAAGTTTCATTTTACAGGACTTGAGTCTATAATAGGCCCTACACACACATATTTTACATGCTTTTATTCAAAATAAGTAGCATATTATCTACAATTATTTCATAATAGTACCTGTAATTTACAAGTGTAATATTTAGATATTTTTTTAAAACATTATGTAAATAATATATATGGCAATGAATAGAACATCAGACATTCACAATCTTTAATGCATGAATTGGATAGTATTATGATTAATACACATTAGTAAAAAGTAGCAAGCCAGCGAATCAAATAATTTTTTTCCTTCTTTCGGGTAATCGAGTACCCACTTACTAAAACAAACTGCCCATTATCCGACCCATTTCTTGCACAATTTTCCGGGGTCGGGTACCCGGCCCATTAAAATTGAATCTTAAAAAAAATAATTACCTGGGTTTATTTTGTTGCGGGTCGGCGAGTCAATGGGTCGGGTCAGCCGGGTCGGGTTTTTATGAATACCCCTAGTAAATACTACTTATAAAATAAAACAAAATTTTGAAACAAATGTTTCATGACTATGGCACATTTATTGTTATTGCTTTATCAAGTTTTCTTTTTAGCATTCTTCATTTCAAAGTATATATATATGTTAATGTACAAATCGTTTCACCGACTTCACTAAGTGCATATTGTAGTTGTGGCCTGGAGTGATGCAATGGCAGAGCAAGACAACAATAGAGAGAGTGTGAGTGGGACTGTAGGAAGCGGGAGGTGAAGCGATTGTATGGCTAATTGGTGGTGCAATTTGTGATTTAATTTGAGCCTCCAAGGAAAGGCGAATTTTTTCTTCAATCAACTTTTTTTTTAAAATAAAATGGTATTCACCACGACATTAATTACAAAAGCTAACCGGTACTTTTACCATATTAACACTTGCACATGAAGAGTTAGGCTCTTGTGAGAATATATAATGTGGTTATTTGGCAAATTTTGATGAAAATGAAGGAGAAAAAAACAATAAAAAAAGGTCTCCGTCTAAACAAGTGATTAGTTGTCGAAATTCAGTCAAAAGGTAGTTTTTTGCAACTTTTTTGCTTTAAGTGATTTATACGACATTTGTTTTCTTTGGTATTTTTTTGTTTAAAAAAAATCATGTTTTTAAATGGTAGTTTTTTGACAAATTTTCGTTCGAAAAAAAAAAGTAAGGTTTGAAGAAAAAATAGGTTGGGCTTTTTACTTAATTTTGAATTTGGAATACATTAGTAGAATCTTAGTAGGCTGGGCTACATCTACCAAACAAACCAAAGGATAAAAGTGGACTGGGCCAACGTCCCGTAAGGTGCTACACAGCTACACTCATCAAAAGGAAGTGATTTAACAAAATAATTTAAGGAAGGGTTTTAATTAATTAAAAAAAAATTCATATGTCTAGAGAGAGGGAGGACTTTCTCTCTCTCTCTCTAACCCACAAAGCCCACACGGCGTAAAGTGAGGATTACATCCAGACCCTGTCCGGGGAGGCCTCCGCCTACTCCGATGATGCCAGGAATCAACCTCCAGACCAGAACCCTTCAATCCAACCCTTGTCCAAAAACCTTCCAACCCTTACTTCAACCCTGAACCCGAATCAACCCATCCTAGAAAAAAAGAACCCTAATCCCCCTATACCCCAAACCGGAAAATCTTTTAAGGCAGAAACAACTTTGAACCTTTTGAACGCTGCGGAGATCTCTCTTATGGAGATGGTGTCTCTTCCCCCCCTCACCCTACCCTATGCAACAGTTTGTAAGAACTTAAAGGAAGGAGAGGAAATCTTCATCCCTATATCAGAGGAAGAATACAAAACTCTAGCCCAACCTTGGGAGGCTGCTATAATATGTAAAGTATTAGGGAGGTCGTTTTCAAAATATTTCTTAAGGAAGAATTAGAGAGGATGTGGGGATGGAAGGAAAAACTTGAAATGACAACCCTAGGAAAGGGTTTCTACAGCATCCAATGTACAAGTCAAGAGAAGCAATCGGAGATCCTCATAGGGGGACCCTGGGCACTATTTGACAGCCATGTCTGGGTGCAAAGTTGGAAGCCTGGGTGTAAACCCTCCATGGCCCAATGCACGGAATATCCTAGATGGGCAGCGCTGCCAGAACTTCCTATAGAATTTTTCAACAAAGTCATACTCGAGAAAATTGGGAACACGCTGGGAAAGCTGTTAAAAATTGACGTCCACTCACCGGAGAAAGGAAAAGATACGCTGCAATATGTGTGCTTATAGAGAAGGAGAAACCCTTGCCAACATGTGCATGGATTGGGGAAAATTTCCAACAGCTGATTTTTTGCGAAGGCCTAGGCTTCTGTGATATATGCAATAAATATGGGCAGCAGGCAAGGCATTGTCGGCAGTCAAAAACTCACATAAATATTCCTGAGCAAAGGAATGTAGCCCAGAAAATTAATGGAGAAAAAGACAATAATGGAGGTCAATGGGCACAAGTCAACCGAAAAGGAAGAAGCCATAAAAATGGGGTGGGCCCCCAAAAAGAAGTAACTCAATTAACCCGTTAGACACCAAAAAAGTCCACGGGTCTAGTAGATAATAAAGAAGCCGAAGAAAACGTGGGATAAAGTATTGATAGGAGAGAAAGAAGTTTCTAATACCCCTAAGAAAGGAAAAAGTAATTGTACCTTATCTAATTCTTTCACATCCTTGCAGGGTTTGGGAGATTTGGAGGGATTTGCATCTGAACATACGAAAACCGAAGTCCCCCAGGAGGCGAAAAGTGGCAAGTCTACACACCCTACTTCATCCAAGCCATCCCATCAATCTCCTCGAAGCACTCTTCAAAACACCGAGAAAACAACATGCTCCCCTTTACCAAACAGAAATTTTCAAAACTCACCCACAAAAAATTCTCTCTCCTCCTAGCATGGAATACCCAGTGGAGATGTTTCTCACTTCACCGCCACCCCTATCCCCCCCATCCTCACCACCAACTCCACCCTCAGCACCGAAAACCTTAGCTATTCGCTACGAACACCTAGTCCATTACAATCGACCGGTAAGGCCGGTGATGCCCGAGTTCAATCTGGGATACGCCGATTACCTGATTTCGGAGGGGGAAGAAGGACACTATACGGACCTATCGTGGAAAGAAGTGAAAGAGTTAGTTCTCAACCCTTACCCGAAGCCGAAGATTTTCAGAAACATGATCCTTTATGTGAACTCCGACATTGCGTCGATTCATGTATCCCAGTTCCAGAATGCTTGTCATCTCCCCACAACCATGAGAATGTTTCTAAACTGGCTCCTAGAGAAAGAAGGAGGAGTAGAGAAAGAAGAGCGCGACCTATTTCAAAACATGGGACAGTGGCTCGACCCAGCGCCACTTCTGCCCCCAACCCGAACCATGGTCATGGTGCTGAACCGGCAGGTGAGGCTACAAGCCATGAGCAATACAGATGCTTTACTCTTAGCCCAACTCCACAAGCCCACGAGATAGATGGAGATGTGTGTCAACTGGGTAGAGGCAGAGGGCTCGCTTTCCCGCGCGAAGCCGAGGTTTATCTTATACCTCAGTTTCGAAAGATGTTAGACGTGGAAACGAAAGAAGAGATCCTGTTGTGGGAACTCGGAAACAAAGTGCTGCGTGCACGGTATCTCAACAAACCAATCCTTCCGAATAAAATGACAATACTCTTTTGGAATGTCCGAGGGATGGGGAAACCCTCTTTCAAACCCAACCTTCGTTTGTTAATCAATCAGCACTACCCGAGCATTGTGATCCTTGTGGAAACCCGTGTCTCAAGCCAAACTACTGAAACCAAGATCCAAAACATGGGGTTTGATTCCTGGCACATAGTAGAGCCGAGGGGCTTCGCCGGAGGCATTGTCCTCATGTGGAATGCGAATGACATCTTCCATGCTGTAGGAAGGAGTGTCTAAGGGGTCCATGGAGTAATCGAGGTATGTAAATCTTCTCAATCTTTTGTTTTATCGGCAATATATGCGAGTCCTAGGTATGCAAATAGAAAATGTTTGTGGCAAGATTTACGTAATATATCCGAAACTATAAATTGTCCATGGTTGGTTGTGGGAGATTTTAACGAGGTTATAAACCAAGGAGAAAAGTTTGGTGGCCAACCCATTAAACAAAATCGTGTCAAATTATATGCATCTACTATGAATATGTGTAAATTGTTAGATATGGGTTACCAAGGTCAAAAATTTACGTGGTCCAATATGCGGAAAACTAACCCAATTTTCGAAAGACTAGATAGGCTGGGTGAACTCGAAAAGGATGGCTACTTACCCAAACTCAAACCTATGGAATTTACCTCGTGTAACGTCCGGTCACTACCCATTATTAGTGCACCTTGGTAACCCTACTCCTAGGCTAGGTACTAAACCCTTCTGTTTCGAGCCAATGTGGCTTCTTGACCAATATTTTAAAGATAATGTTGATAACTCGTGGCCTAGGGTGGGGGGGAGATAGGGAATATGTTGTATAACCTACAAAATGTACTTGTGGATTGGAATGTAAACACATTTGGAAATGTCTACAAGAGAAAAAGACGCGCTTTAGCAAGGTTAGAAGGTACGCAAAAAGCTATTGAAACTAAGCCATTCTCGACCTTCTCCGGAACTTATAAATTGAGGTTAGGGCTAAACTAGTACAAATTCTCATGCAAGAAGAAGAGTTGTGGGAAACCAAAAATAAAATGGAAAGAATAAAAGAGGGTGAAAGAATTACGAGGTACTTTCATAGAAGTGTGATGATAAAGAGAAATGCTAGTAGAATAATGTCTCTTAGAAATGAGGTAGGTCTAAATATTCAAGACCCTAATCATATTAGAGACCATATTCATAGTTTCTTTCATAATTTGTATTCTGCAGAACAACTTGGGTGTACTTGGGATGGGACTCAGAGCCAACAACTTATTGACATAGCTTACCCCCGTCCAATGATGAGATAAGAAAGGCATTGAGACAAATGAAACCGACTAAGGCACCCGGCCTAGATGTGTTCCACCCCATCTTTTTTCAGAAAATGTGGGATGTTGTAGGAAACGATGTATGTCAAAACATTAGATCTTGGTTTTTGCAAGGAAACGTTCTGGAGGATATGTGCCAAGCAGTCATTTGTCTGATCCCAAAGCAAAACCCCTGGAAACTGTCAAACACCTGCGACCTATTAGCCTTTGCAATACCGTGTATAAACTTGCCACTAAGGTAATAGTCAATAGGCTCAAACTCTTGATCCCATATTGGATATCCCCGAACCAAAAATAGTTTTATTAAAGGGAGAGGACCCGATGTGAACATTGTTGTAGCATCGGAGATCCTGCACTCAATGAATAAGAAAAAGGGCAAAACTGGTTGGTTTGCGCTAAAGATTGATCTAGAAAAGGCTTATGATAGAATTGAATGGAGTTTTGCAAGATCCTGCTCGCAAAATCTTCAAGTCATCGGTGGATCTGATTATGAGCTGTATCTCCCAATCCTCGTCCTCAATCCTAATAAATGGAAGGAAATCTAATTCTTTCAAGCATTCGAGAGGGCTTAGACAAGGGGACCCTATGTCCCTATATTTGTTCAATATTTGCCTTGAACAACTTTCTCACATGATAACGCAAGCAATGATGGACAAGACTTGGGCTCCCTTTTGGGTTGGAAAAGACAAAGTCCCTATCTCACACCTAATGTTTGCCGATGATTTGTTAATCTTTGGGAGGGTAGATGAAGCCACGACTTTTGCGGTGCGTAAGGTTTTAAGAGATTTCTGCACTACATCGGGGCAAAAAATTAATGAAAGTAAAAGTCGTCTGATCTTCTCTCCTAATACCCCTCTAGATCACAGAGAGTTGTTCCAACAAAACCTGAACATTGAAGAAAACGAATATTTGGGCACGTACCTAGGCCTACCACTTTCTCATAAACGACCCATCGAAACCAAGTCCAATTTGTTGTCGATAAGGTGGAGGGAAAGCTTGCAAACTGGAAAACTCACTACCTATCGAGAGCAGGAAGGTTGTGCCTCATTTCCTCTACCCTTGCCACCATTCCTGCTTACTATATGCAGGCCACCTTTCTTCCGGTGGCATCCTTAAAGGACTTAGATAGGGTTTGTAATAATATTCTGTCACGAGATGAGCAGCAAAAAAGGAAAATTTATCTTGTAGGGAAAACACGAACTTTCACTCCAAAATCCTATGGGGGGTTAGGAATCCAGGGCCAAACCTTAATGATCAAAGCGTACATGGCCAAACTAGGATGGAAACTCTCACAAGGCCCTGAAATTTTAGCGCAAAAATGCATCATGTCAAAGTACATTCGTAAACACTATTTCACGACTTTTGCGAAAAGGTCGCCTATTTGGCAAAGTGTGGGGAAAGGGTGGCCTCTCCTGGCTCAGAAAAGTCAGTGGATCATTGGTAATGGTAAAAACATTGAGTTTTGGCATGATGATTGGTTGGTAGTGGGGCCAATTTGTGGCCATGTGGAGGGGCCTATAAAGGAAATCGAAAGTCAATATAGGTTGACTGACTTAAGTCAAGAGGGAGTTTGGAACCTAGACTTACTCTCAATTATCCTCCCACCTCATATTGTAAGCAGAATTTTGGATTTGGACACCCCCCATATTGGATTTGAATTTTGAAATGACATCCTTGCTCCCTTCTACCTGACCCATCAAGGTTTTTCTCTATCCTCAGCATATCAAGCCCAAATCTCGCGGACTGACCAGATTGACCTAGGGTGGGTATGGAAAGTAAAAACAAACCCGAAAGTCCATTTCTTCCTGTGGCTTGCCTGTTTAGATCGCCTCCCTCATAACCGGTTGCTAGTCGAAAGACGTGTAATCCACCAGAACTCATGCCCTAGATGCCACCAACACAATAAGGATACTCACCATATTTTACGAACTTGCCCCGTCACTCAAAAGGTATGGGACCTAGTTCCTGCGTTTGACCTACACTCAGACCAGAAAACCCCTAGCTGGATCCAGGAAAAATTAAAGTCCAAAGCTGAGTTCCGTCAGATAGCCTGGCCCCATTATCTTCCCCTATCTGTGTTTCGAGATTTGGAAAAGCCGAAATCATGTTATATTTAACCCATCCAAAAATCCCCTGAATGCGGAAACCATTGTTTCCATGGCATGGAAGAGTGCTCGGGACTTCATACAAGCAAATCAGGTTAGTGAGAATATGGGAATCCATGCTCCCACCTTTAGTCTTATGGACCATACTCCTTCGTCTTGGGTGATGATTAATGTAGATGCGTCCTTTAGGAGCCATGACCAAATTTCGGGGGTTGGGGGGATACGAGATAATATGGGATTCACAAAGACCACCTTTGATAGAGATGCGTTGTTAGCCGAGCTTAACGCCATCCATGAGGGTTTATCTATTGCTCTCAACCATGGTCACACGAAAATGGTGTTGTTCTCCGACTGCAAAGTGGCCACATTTCTTCTTGACCAGGAAGTAACCCACACTAACATTTACGCTAACATTCTATGTCAATGCAGGGAGTTAGGCAGGAAATTTGAGAACTTCAAGATCCTCCATTGCAACCGAAGCCTTAACAAACTAGCGGATGTGATGGCCAAGCACTGCAGCAGGAATGAAGATTTGGAAATTTGTAATAGAATAGCTAGGCTTTTCCCTACGCCACCTACCTATTGTATGGACATTTATTTGGCGGAATGTATTAGTACTCTTGGTAGAAATTACTCCTTAGAGCTGTATGATACTCTTGCAATAACTTAAATTAATGCACTTATCTCTTTTCAACAAAAAAATAATAATTTCATTTACATCATTGATTCCCTATGGCAATGAAAGAAAGAAGAGAAAAACTAAAAAGTACTACAATTTTCATCATATATCTGGGTGTACGATGAGCATTGTACTCCTAGGATTATTTTTTTGCTCATTGCTTATTTGAATCATCCAAATGAGCATAATCACATAGTAGTAAATAGTAATAGGTAGAGTTCCAAATGAGCAAAAAATAATCTTTGATGTACCATGCACATGGTAGATCCGTGTATATGATGAATGCACTCAATACTGAAGGAAAAATTCAACCTGTTGCTCAAGTCTTCCATACAAATCTTAGAGATTTTATTTTTTTATTTTAAACAAAAAAAAGTAAGAATCACGGAGGAATGAAATGTGCTTCAGAATAAGTTATATTATTATTGAGTAATTAGTTTTATTGGTCATGTTTATCAATTGGCAGTATTGTTTACTAAAGTTTCGTAGTAATGAGCTGTGTTTTACCAAAGTCAACAGCATACGTGCATTCGTCGGAGTAGTTGCGTGAGTTAGTAGGCCATGTTTACTACTATTTTATTTGCTTAGTTGCTTTAATATATATATCATTATATGATTTATATCCATATGAATATATGGTATTGGAGTAAAAAAAAATTTAACCTTAGTATGGATAAATTCTGTATAATGGACACTAGTTTTGTACAGAAGTACTTCCCAACTAGTGCTTGTATCATAAGCTTATTAAACTGAAGAAGTTCTTTGGTTAAACGGAAGAAGCCCCCCCCCAAAACAAAAAACCAAAAAAAACCCCAACCCCAAACTAAGACTCGTAAAAGTAGGGACCTACATTGAATAATTAATAATTTAGGACATATTCTTTTCCGCATAAAACAATTAAACTGAACTGAACTTAATTAAATTATAACTAGATAATAGTAATGTTTATAATTTAGGAACTGAACTGAAAATAAGTTGGGGAGAACAGACCCTTAGACCTTTTAAAAATGATCACTCAAAATTCAGACTCTTATTGTCAATTTTTCCTTATATTTATCGTTTTATAATATAGTGTCTTTTTTTTCGATAGTAGTCATTTCTAATCTATAATTACATGTATTAGTATTAGGTCCACACTAAATCAATAAACTTATATGTTAGTCATCTAAAATTAATTGGTAATAGGAGGAGTAATTCGGTAAGTACAAAACCCCTAGCCTCCTCCTCTCCCCTCTATCCTCTTCCTCCTCAAAAAACCCTAATCATTTTCTTCTAGCTTGGGGCTGCCATCATCCTTTTGAGGGTGGTAAACCCCCAATTCTTCTTTTTTCTTCTAGTTTTTATTGTTTTTGTTATTAATAATCTTTCATTCTCTCTCTTTTTGGGAGCTTTCTACCCAATTTTGGGTTCTTTCTCTCCTTTCATGGGAGTTTGGAGTTTGATTTTATTTTCTTCCCACGTGGAAGTTTAAAAATTGGTATGAAAAATTGTACCTATTGGTTGAAGTTCAAGACCATCAACATCAAAGTATTGGAAATTCGGATGTGGTCAACATGGTTAAATGAAGAATTTTCTTCCCCAAACTATGTTAGAATGATAGACTTCCTCATCAATAGCTGCGTGATTCAGCAAATACAAGGGGGTTGCGTTGTATTGCTTAATCTAGTTCATTGTAGTTTCTTCAAAGACGAATTTGATTTGATCTTGGCTGATTATATCTTATTTTTCTTTAATACTTATTGTAGATGCCGTTTGACATTCAATTAATGAAATTTCTCTTTCCAAAAAAAAAAAAGGTCCACACCAAATCTAGTGTGAACTAGGTCCGTTTAAATTTTTTACTCAGTGTACAACAGATATTTTCAATCCCACAATTCACGAGGTCGAAGTAATTCACCCATAATTTCACACTCTACAGTCTAAACGACCTTAGTCCTTAGCTTAGTGATATGCATCATTCACAAATGGTCGTCATTATTTGTTATAAAATTGCCATTATGATATGCACTATTCACAAATCGAACATGATTATTTGTTACTTTCTCCAGTAATATCCCCTCGCTCCAAGTTTACACCTGAGAAAAAATATTGTAAAACTAAAACCTTAGCCCCGAAAGAATAAGAAAAAGGAAAAAAAAAAGGTAAACTTTTGTTATTTTTATTTTCTTGATTTTTAATTGATAACTAGTTTTTAAGCCCGGGCTATTTACCAAGTAATTATATTTTTGGTTTATTAATATATTATATTAAATTATAACACTAAATATTATTTGGTGTACTGGTTAAGATTTTAGTAAACTTGAAGTCACGGAATCAAATGATCAAATCTCATACAACGCATTTTCTAATCGCATGATAATGTATTGAGCCTAACTACTGCGTTGAACTATTCGAATTGCATACCTAGCATTTTTATATCAATTTTCATATTATAGATTGAGCCTATTCAGATCTCCATCAGCCTAATCCACACATCACTGAATAAGACCCACAAGCCAGCATCAACTTCAACTTTGGTCCACAATTTCCCCAGGTTGAAAATGGATAATTGAATATCTTTCTTTAATTTACCCTTCAAAATGAAATACTTTCACTCATTTTCTACTAAATTTTAAGACATGTGAATATACTTCTTTCGTTTTTCTTACACATTATCCTTTCACTTTTTACGCATGTCAATGCAAAAGTTAGGACATATATCTCTAATTTTGTATTTGTGAAAATTATAAAAAGTACTTATTGAAAAAATACATATTAAGATGAATCTAACAAGATCCCACATAAATTACAAATGATGGTGAAAGTGAAATTTGTGAATAACGTAAAATGTCAAAGTGTGGAGTATTAGAAAGCTCTACTAATAAACTGCAATAAGTTAAGATAAATTGAGAAAGTTCAAGCAAATCCATTTCAAATTACTGTAGATTGCTAAGTGGCAACCTATATTTTCTCTTTTAGACTTTCACATCACCCACCCTCCAATCATAACTAAATGTTTCGAATTTTCTTTCCATATTTATAAACCAGAAGTTGTTTATTGATGGGTATTTATTTGTCTTTCATCATTACTGTTTTTAATCCACAAGTTTCAACAGATATTTTCAATTCCACATTTGACAGGGTCGAAGTTCTTCACCATAACTTCACACTCTAAACAACTTTAGCCCATAAATCGAAATAAAGGTAAACTCTTGGTATTTTTATATAGAATTGTATATTACCTAAGTTGCAGAGTTTCATGTTAATTTTAAATTTTTTGATATATGTAGTAGTTTATAACTGATTATGTATGGTTTTCTTGATATGATATGATGTTTGTTTGTGTTGGTTAGTTTAATTTATTGAACTATTACTATTGAACAGAATTAGCTGGTATTGCTTGCTTAAGTTGCCTGATGGGATTGGATTGTTGCTTCGCTGTAAGAAAAGAAGGAAAGGGATTATGGAATCACAATTGGAATTAATTGAACAATCTGTTAATACCCATTACTCAAATTGGGTTTTTGAAGCTTTAGATGAATTGCCTGATAAATTTATTATAACTGATCCTTGTATATCTGGTCACCCAATTGTATTTGCGAGCCGGGGTTGCTTGGAAATGTTTGGTTATTCAAAAGAAGAGGTGGTTGGGAGAAATGGGAGGATGTTTCAGGGGCATGGGACCTGTAGAAGAACAGTGATGGAAATTCGAGAGGCGATTCGAGAAGAAAGAGCAATTCAAGTTAGTTTGTTGAATTATCGTAAAGATGGGACGCCCTTTTGGATTTTGTTTCATATGAGTCCGGTTTTCAGTGAGGTTGATGGGAGGGCAATTCATTTTGTTGCTGTTCAAATCCCAATTTTGAGGAAGCCGTTGCGTTCGAGGAGTGGGCATGGGAGAAATGAATTTTGCACTTGTGAAGATGGGGTTAAATCGAGGGATATTTTACTCGGGTCTTGTAGAAAAGAGGTGCTCAGGGATTCTGTGTTAGAATTGTGTCATGGCTTAACACTTGATTCAGTCTCTGATGCGGATGAAGGTATGACGATTTTGCAACTAGAGATTTGTTTACCGCAGTCTCTTGTTTGCCTTGTTACATTTATATTAGATGAATGATCCTGCTTATGGTTCAAATAAGTGCTTGCGGTTTGAACTTATTTCACGACAGTTTATAGTTTCAATTCTGAATGCTTAAAGCTTGTGCTTGTTTGATCAGTTGCTAGGATAATTTGTTTGAGTTGATGATGAATATGTAGCTGCTATCATGTTTAGGATGCTCATTTAGCTTTTTCCATTGCTAACTGAATGCTTAACAAGTAGTGTAATCTAAATGAATATAGCTCATTTCTGTTTTGCTCCTTCTCTTTAGTAACCATGATGTGTTTCCAACTTGACCACAATGTTTGGCATACTGTTGAGCATTTGAGATTGCTTGTATTCCATCTGACCTGGAAAACTAGTCTCTTACTGACTTGGGCATTGCTTTAAACTTTATTTGTGGTCATCTATGTTACTCGGACTCTAGAATTTAGATACCCGTGTTGGGCATAGGTATATGCCCAAGTGCCCGACTCAACTATCTTATGAAATATTTCCATGAATTTGGCCCAAAATGAAGTGTTGAAGTGTCCATAAGCATGTCAAAGTATTAAGGATCCGACACAAGTACTTATATGAAGAGTTTGAGTAACACAGATGTTCATATTGTTTTCATCCCAAAATGATTTGATAATTTTCTCTAGTCTGCATCAAAGCATTCCACTCTGCAGCATAGAATTCTGTTCATATATGGCCTCTTACGTGTTTATTGTGCTTAACAGGAGTAGAGGTTGAGGAATTATGTGAGGCAAGTGATCTTGATAAGCAAAAGGCTTCCACTTCTATTGACAATATTTTGTCTGTGCTAACTCGGTACAGTGCATTACGAGGCAAATCTGTTTCTGAAAAGAGATGCTGTGTAGAGGGGCAGAGCCTTCTTAATTCTGCCTTATTAACATCTCTTGGTAGAATCAAACAGAGCTTTCTACTGTGAGTTTTTTAAATAATCTTTTTGTTACCTCTTATTGTATCAGTACTGAATAGGCTGTTATTTTCTGATTAAACTTTTTCAATGGCTTGCAGAATTGATCCGTACATACCCAACATGCCTATTGTTTATGCAAGTGAAGCCTTCTTGAAACTAACTGGTGGGTAGTGGCTCCCTGATCAAGCTTTCTATTGATGACGATATCCATTTCTCGTTAATAATCGGATGATGATAATATGTATAGTTGCCTCTTCCTTCTCTGGCTTTAATATGAATAACAAGTGCATACACTGAGATCCTGCCCTTTCGTCTCCTATTTTGGTGGTGTCTAGTCATGAGTTTAAATGTTCTTTCTTTGAACAGAAGACCGAGGAACTCTGCATACTATCTGTGGGAATCAGAGTTAAAAAGAGAAGGAGGCTTCTTAGATTCATGCTTAGCTTAGTCAAAATAGGTCGGGGAAAGCGAAATTATGGGGAAATGAGTAATCTGGGTTTCTTCTGAGCAAATCTCTGGAGCCGTCGGTTGGACTGTTTATACACTCCTTGCAAAACGAATATTTAATTATGCTACTTTGGAAGTTTGTAGAAAAGTTGTTGGTTGGCTTTCTTAATAAGTGTATTACTTACGGTTTATGGTTCTATTCCCAAAATGTACCGACTTAGATTGAGTATTTGAGGGAACGGGGGAATAATCTAACTATCATAAAGGTGCAATTAGTGAAACCAAGCCATATTATCTCATGATGAGGGGTCAGAAACAATGTGACAACTTTGTGTGAATTGAGGGAATATATGGCATACCAAAGAATTATCCTGAGGAAGAATAATTGGAGACTATCTTATTAAAGGAACTTATTCATCCTGAAGAAGTTCAAAGGAACCTTTTGCCATATACTTGCATTAAAGTTATTTATGTTTTTTATTTGATTGTTCCTGATTAAGTGAAATATGAGCATTTTTCCACTCAGTGCATCGAACTCTCATCAACCCAATTGTAATCTGAATAATCTGATGTTGTCCTGCAGGTTATGATAGACATGAAGTGTTGGGACGCAAGCATAGGTTCGTGAGTGGCTCCAATACAGATCCATCCACCTTGCTGCAGGTAGTTCCTCTTAGAACCAGCTTTCCTTACTAATGGATTTGTTGCCACTTATAGTTGGTGTATTTATTTTATTATATCATACCTTTCAGCTGTCAAGCATTCCCTTCTTTTACCCCCTTTTAAATTGTACTTTATGAGGTAATTTTTCGTTTCAACGTTTTTGTGCAGATTAATGAGTGTATTCAAAATGGAAAACCATGCGCAGTACGAATCCTAGATTATAGGTACCTTAGTTTTGTCAGTAGTTTAATTTCTTAATTTAGAAGCTTCTCAAGAGTTTAGCGTTGTAAGATAAGTATTTCATTGGCTGATCGTCTTTTCAGAAAAGATATGACCTCATTTTGGAATCTGCTTCATATATCACCTATACGAAATGCTTCTGGAAAGGTAATACTTCTATTTAAGTTGCAAAATTTGTTTGCCTGAGACTGAGGCTCTGTTCTTTTGAACTTATTTTGGCTGAAATTAAATTAAATTAAATTAACTGAATTGAAACTAAATTTATTATTATTATTATTATTATTATTATTATTATTATTATTATTATTATTATTATTTAATATTTATTATTATTATTATTATTATTATTATTATTATTATTATTATTTATTATTTATTAATAATTATTACTATTTTTATCATTATTATTATTATTTATTTATTATTACTATTATTTTTATTTATTAATATTATTATTATTTATTATTATTATTATTATTATTATTATTATTATTATTATTATTATTTATTATTTATTATTATTTATTATTTATAATTATTATTATTATTATTTACTATTTATTATTTATTATTTATTATTATGATTATTATAATTTATTATTATTATGATTATTATAATTTATTATTTATTGGCTATTATTTATTATTTATTATTTATTATTATTATTATTATTTATTATTATACTTATTATTATATTTATTATTATTATAATTATTTATTATTTTTATTATCATTATTTATTTATTATTTATTATTATTATTACTTATTATTTATTATTTATTATTTATTTTTATTTTTATTTTTATTTATTATTATTATATTATTATTTATTTTATTATTATTATCATTATTATCTATTATTTTTATTATTTTATTTTTATTATTTTTTATTTTTTATTTGTTATTTTTTATTTGTTGTGCGCCCGGCGTTTTTTAACTTGTTTTTAAAAAAGAAAGGGCGACTGTTTTTGTTAAATTTCCTTCATATCTTTAAATCTCCAAATATGTATTACTATATTTTTTTGTTTGTGATTGTTTATTTGTTATTTGTTATTTGTTATTTATTATTATTATTATTATTATTATTATTATTATTATTATTATTATCATGATTATTATTTATTATTTATTTTATTTATTATTTATATTTATTTATTATTATTATTTATTATGTATTATTATTTATTATTATTATTATTATTATTATTATTATTATTATGTATTATTATTATTTATTATTATTATTATCATTATTATTATTTATTATTTATTATTTATTATTATTAGTATTATTATTATTATTTATTATATATTATTATCATAAGTATTATAATTATTATTATTTGTTATTTATTATTTATTACTGCCTCCGTTTCATTTTAATTTAATCACTTCACAGTGTAAAAGTATGAGAGAGAAATTGAAAAGTGAGAGAGATAAATTAAAAAGTGGGTTAAAATATTAAAAAGTAGATGACATGGGTGGAAAAAGAGGAGAAAGTAGATGTGACATGTTACCAAAAATAGAAAAAGCAACATTGTGTAGATTAAGGCTATGTTTAGTTCACTTGAAATTTTCTGATCTGAACTTATCTGACCTGATCTGATCTGAACTTATTTTTTCTAATCTGATCTGATCTGAACTTATTTTTTCTGATCTGATCTGATCTGATCTGATCGAACTTATCTTTTAAAAAACATATTATTGCTAATATTATTATTACTTTGTATTTCATTACTAGTATTATTATTACTATCATTTTATTAGTATACACAACTTTCAATAATAATAATAATAATAATATAATAACAATATAAATAATGTTATAATAATAATAATATAGATAACATAATAATAATAATAATATAGATAACATAATAATAATAATAATAATTATTATTATTATTATTATTATTATTATTATTATTATTATAGCATAATTAGTTTTTTTTTTTTTTTTGAAAAAGAGCACATTATTATATGAACATACAATTACAAAATAAAAGACTAAGGGCTCTTGGCCTCTTGGGTCCAATGGTATGGCTTCTTACCTCCCACATGGGAGACCAAGGTTCAAATCTTGGTGGAAGCATATATTTCAAAATTGTTGTGGGTGGGGGAGGGGGGTTGGGGCTTGTTGGGTCTTTAAGTGAGTGACCCTGTGCGAGGGCAGCCTAGAGAAAATTCATTTTACCACGGGATTCCCGAAAGGGGCCCATAAAAATTAAAAATAAAAGAGCACTCATGTTCAAGGTCCGTTAATAATAAGAATTTAGGTAGTAATGAAAAGAACATATAATGATATTAAAAAAAGAACATATAAAGAAAGAGCATACAAGATCTATTTAAAGAACGCATTTTAAAAATAAAAGATAGATGTTATTTTTATATTGATGACATGTTTGGATTTAACTAACAACATGTTATTTGTTATATCAATAAAATTTTCTTTTTTATTATAAATAAACCTATAAATATATATAATCATATGATCTTGAACAAAATGGTTAAATATTCTTCTTATATCGTTGTCTTGTTCTATATAAACTTTGTTTTTAAAGATAAGTTGAAATTCTTTGTAGGGAAAATTTTGAACGACACCATTAGGTTATCCCATGCTAATCATATTTTATATAAACTAGTAATATATAATTTATATTATTCTATCAAAATTGTTTTAAAAAATAAACATCATATACTATTGTCATGTTCGTTACATGTACAACATCAAAAAGAACATCACATATCAAAATTATTAATTAGAATAAATATAAAAAAGAACACTTACAAATGCCAAAAGAACATTCTTCTTCTTGAACACAAATAGCTTCAAATAGTGATATCAATGACATTTATAATAATAGCAACGACATTAATAATAATTACCAATATTAATAATTAATAAGTACAACAACGACAATTATAATAATCTTTTTGAACAAATGTACTAGTAAATAGTAATATTAATAGTAATAGTAATTGTATAAAGTAATAATAATAATAATAATAATAATAATAATAATAATAATAATAATAACAACAATTATTATTATTATTACAATAACGATAATAGCATTAGTAATACTAATAATCATAATAATCATGATGATGATAATAATAAGTTTTTAAATATAAGCATAATCTGAATTTATCTGATCTGATCTGATCTGATCTGAACTTATATTTTCTGATCTGATCTGATCTGATCTGAAATAAGCAAAAATAAGGTGAATTGAACATAGCCTAAAAAGAAACAGACCAAAAAGAAAAGTGTGTAGATTAAAAAGAAACGGAGGGAGTATTATTTATTATTATTATTATTATTATTTATTTATTATTATTAATATTTATTATTATTATTATTATTATTATTATTATTATTTATGATTTATTATTTATTATTATTATTTATTATTTATTATTTATTTATTATTATTGTTATTATTATTATTATTATTAAGTTGAACTTAGAACTTAAATTAAATTAAATGAAATTAAATTAACTAAAATTAAATTAACTAACAAATTAAATTAACTGAACTGACACTAACTGAAAATAAGTCCAAAAGAACAGGGCCTGAGACTGCTTTTTATTAATTATCATTCATCAACTACAAAGTGTTCATCAAGAAATTTGGTTGATTCAGGTATCTTTGTCTTTAGGGGATCATGTGTCTTTATATGTGGAATTTCCCCCACCCAGAAGAAATCATGATTAAGGAACTCTTTTGCTTCTGGAGAGCAGGTCTCCCATCCTTGGAACATCTAATTGTTCTTTCATGGTTGTTCAATTGCTTGCAGAATGCATGAAATGTTGCATATGCTGTGTTCTGAACCAATTGTGGATTTTAACCCTTGACTTGTGGGTCGATCCTGCCAGCCGCTTTGGTTTAAAGAACCCTTGACCTAGGACCTATGTATAATATGTTGCAATGACACGTCTTTCAATTTCATAGACAAGTGCATTGCCAAAGGTTGTTATCTATCTATCTTATATCTGATTAGTATGTTAGAGTGATTTGAACTCTGCACCCTCGGTTCTCTATGTACTTGTGTGAATGGGAATTTATTAGTGACCTACTGTGTGTTGATGGCACTTGTCCATGCTGTAGTTTTCTTTGTAACTTGCGCATAATTGAAGATTTGAAGGCTTCCGTCAAATAATGGCCAATCTCAATGTTCCTCACTAATAACAAAGATATATATACAAGTAAGACTTAAGACCTCTAATAGGAAACTATATGACTTGCACTCCAAGCACACATATCACTTGCCTTATAGAATTAGGAAGTTTTCTAAATCCATACTCCCGATATTTACATGACCACATTCACATTCACAAAATCTGTCCTGAAAAGAAACTTTGTGCCTTTGTGGAGTCTTTGACTCAATACACTTGACACCTCTTACAGAGAATTCGGTTGGGAGGAAAACATTTTAGTGAAAATGTAGTGTTTCTATTTTTCTTTGTTTGGTAAAGGGTACAAATAATTCTTTCAAGCATGATAATATCTTCTTCTTATGAAGGAAAGTATACCACATCTTCTCCATATTCCTTACCTTCCTCTTTATCTTCTCCCATCCATCCTCTCCCCCAAAATTTCGTTTTCCTCCTAACTTTTCTTGTGAGGAACCAAACAATGGATGACTAATTTACAATCAGAAAAATATGATTCATTGAAAATGTATTATTTCCGAACAAACATAGTGAATTAGTGATATGGCTATAATCCACTGTCAACGGTCACTAAACATGAATTTATTGATCAGGGAGAGGAGATAGGAGACATGATTGGTAAGCTGGATTTGCGACAATATTAAATTATAAACTGTCTGTTATTTATATCTTGTTTTGAGGATCATAGGGATCCAAAATGCTTGATTTAAATTGTTTCAATGCATGTGATTCTGCAGGTAGCATACTTTGTCGAGATTCACAAAGAAGAAGAGTGTATGAACCAAGACGGCCAAGCACTGAACCTGGAATTGAGGCAGCTTGGTGCTATAGCTTCAGTTAAAGTTGCTGTAAGAAGTGCAACGATGGGTTCTGGCTCTTCTGGGCAATAAGGAAACGAGAAAGCATTCTGCATATTGGCATAGGACTTCTCGCTGGACTATTTGGCCTCTGTAAATTGTTGCATACTCCTATCTTAGACACTTAGTTCTTTATCATCTTCATCGACAACATCGTGTTGTAGAAGTAAAGCTTAGGTCAGACATCGTCAGAACTCGGAAGGACTGATTTTCACCATCTTGTTTATGCGTTTATCCTGCCAAATGTACAAAATTTTGTGTAAGATAAGAACTTGGTAAAAAGATATTTTACTATATATATATATATATATATATATATATATATATATATATATATATATATATATATATATTGACTTTTCGTGTGTTTATATATATTGTACTTTAGGTAAGACTGGTAATGGAGCTCTGTGGATAAGTGCCAAGGTGAATGTGTTATTGCTGAGGACTGATCAGAAAAGTGAACTATAATTAAGCAGGAGTTCAACACTTCAAACAAGCAGTTCTTTTGTTTATACGATCACCTAAGGCTAGCACTAAACATCTTTTGTATCAGTGTTTGACTTGGCCGCAAGGCCGTGAAGGTGTATAGAATAGGATTACCTTGTTGGCCCTTGTACTCCATTGATGATGTGACATACACAACACACAAGTACTATCATTTTGTTCCCGTCATAATGGTTAACCCTTTGTATTTTACACTCATCAAATTACTCCTAAATATTAATTCCTTTTAACAAGCTTTTGCTTACCTAATCTGGGTTCACATGTTTGATAGTTATGATTTTTTAAAATGATATAATGACATGGAGAAGAAACCTTTGCATGTTGATAGAATTCAATCGGGCGACCTTTGTTGATATGTACAGTGACATTATGATTGATTGCAGGGAGCTCAGACGCTACTTCAAGAGGATGGAGATAATGTTCATTAAACGCCAAGATAATCAAGTGGCGGATGTAATAGCGAAGAACCATTGTATTGGGACTGAGTCCATGAATGTTGTTAGGCTTATTCCTATCATTCCTAGTTACTGTCATGAACTTCTACTTTCGGATTGTAATAGGCTATTTGGCCATAACTCTTTAACTTAATTGCATCCCTAGTTCACCAAAAAAAATAAAAAATAAAAAAGAAACCTTAGCATGTGGCAGATCAACTCACAAAAACACCTTCTTTTCATAGATTTGGTTACGAGGTATGATAAACCTCTAACAAGTACTACCTCCGTTTCTTTTTAATTGTTACACTTTGACATTTTACACTATTCACAAATTTCACTTTGACCATCGTTTGTGATTTATATGTAAATGAAAACATAGTCAAGTGGGATCATGTTAGATTCGTCTTAACATGTATTTTATTAATATGTACTTTTTATAATTTTTACAAATACAAAACTAAAGATATATATCCTCAAAGTTTTGCATTGGCATGCGTGAAAAGTATAAGTGTAACAATTAAAAAGAAACGGAGGGAGTAGATGTTTAGCAAACATTTAACAAGGACAGCATGATATTTCTACAAGACTCCTCCAAGACTCCAAATCTGCAAGTCCCATCATACATTCATGCCTGACTTTTGATAGTAATTGGCAGCAAACTTAGTTCTGTAATTGTGATTTCTTTTTCTGTCTTTTTGAAATGGTCCATCCTTATTTATCTTGTTCTTATTCTCCCGCTTGTAAGTAATGATAAACATATAGTGCTTGTGTATATAGCAAATAGTGTCTGTGTTTATAACATATAGTGTTTGTCTTGTTTTTCCCACAAATCTAAATAATGGTTAGAGAATTAGTAAAATAAAAATGTGATGAAATTATATCAAAATGTATGCCTATTTGTAGAGAGTAAACATATATGAATTTTATGATAAATATATGGTGTTTGTGTACATACCAAATAGTGTTTATATATATATGACACTAGCATTTTTTGCACGCTATGAGTGCATGTCAGATTAACGTTTTTTTCTCAATTAGTTATTCATTAGTGTTTCAAGAAATTTGATTCGAATAGACATTTATAATTATTTTAATATGTTTTTCTTAAATCAATGTTTCGTTGGTTTTTTTAATTATTTGTTCATCATTATTCAAATATAGTATTGAGCGAAAGAAATATAAAGCAGTTAAAGCTTGTGCTCAAATAAAGTGAAAGAATTTATGTATCATGTTCAATTGTTGAATATTAATAAAGTGGAAGAGTTTGATTTATATAATGGAGATTACCGAATACTAGTCAACATTTAAGTTTTAAAATTTTATCTGTATAATTATTAATATGAAATTCAAGTTTTATTTCTTCTTCTTATTGTATCAATCAAGTTATATTGTCAATTTAGTTTTCGATTTTTTCACCATATACCTCTAATAATGTTTTTTTTTCACCATATACCCCTGCAAGTTTCAAAATTTACCGTATATCCCTCAATTTTCAAAAAATCCTCAGGATGTCCTTAATGACTAACGGTCGTTAATTACCTGTATTAGTCATTAACCCTCTAACCTTTAATTACCTCTCCTGTAAACTTTCCTACTCCCATTCTCTCTCCCCTAACCCAATTAACCCACTTCCCCCCCCCCCCTCTATCTCCTCCACCATTAACACAACGACCAAACTCACTTCAATACATACCTTCATCCATGGCTTCATTCCTCATTTTCTCACTCCTCTTCACCCTCCCCATCACCGCTACTTATGCCATTTATTTACACAACCGGCCTCCACCACCCTACTCTCTCTCCTCTCACCATCACCAATCACCATAACAACCCTCTTGCAAGTATTGGGTACAATCATTGACCCCATAAGACCCTCCCATCATTCCCCACATTTCTCTCTCTCCACCATCTCCTACTCCTCCACCATTTCTCTCTCTCTCCTCACAATATGAGAATACCCCCCAAATTTTGAACCCTTCCGTTCCAAGATTAACACTACCATGTTCTCTCTCCTACTTCCCCCCAAAAAGGTCTTACAGCTTCGTGGTTATTAGTGCCATCGGCGTTGCAACGACTATCGCGAATGGCCAAAGCTCCATTTATGTGCTTTGTTTGAAAGAGTATCGAGAAGAGACAAAGTTGGGATTGGGGACATTTTTGGGTAGATATTCATGCTTTCTTTTTATTTTCAGATGAATAAATCTTGAGAGTAATTGAAGCACATGACGTAGCAACCATTTGTTTGGGGTGCATTTTCGGGGTTTGTACAAGGGGGTGTTGTGGTGGTTAGTGTAGGTGCGAGGGGAGGAGAGAGGTGGGTCAAAGAGGGAGGGGTGGCACTGGCTGGTGATGTTGGCCGGAGGTGGAGCAAGTTGGGTGGAGGGAGAATTGAGGAGGAAAGTTATGGAGGAAGGGAGAGAAAATGGCCAAATAGGATTAATTAAAGGTTTTTTTTTTTGATAATTTAGTTCATTTTATTAGAACTCTTGAAAGAGTTAAAGGCATACATCACCTTGAACAGAAAGACAAATACAAAAGACGCAAAAACCAAACCTCTCCAAAACACAATAAGAACCCCTCAGGCCTCAACAGTATCACCACTAGAACGAACTAGAAACAAACACAACTACCACATCAAAGAACCAAGCAACTCCAAGCTCACTGACTGAAAAAACAGCAAGCTAAGACAACTTTAAACAAACAACAATAGAACTCATGAACTCCTTGTGACGTTTTTGAAGCAATGACACCATATTTACCATTGGGATAACCTTCACTACACCGTCTATTTGAAACTTGAACCCCATTTTTCTTCTCCATATTACGATTGAAAGCAAGATGATTAAGCAATTGGCATTGATTTTTCTTTGTTAGCCTTTGAAAATTAGAACTTGGCACAACATTGCTCATAATTGAATTAGGCGACAAAACTGAACCCTCACTAACAAAACCAACTGAATCTGATTTTGAGCCATTTCCTTTAGCACAAGTAGAATCCTCATCTCCATCAACACAGACTGAACTTCCTTTGATACACATCTCATTTGCAAATGAAAGAACACTTGCATTGCCACTCAAACCAACACTTCCCAATAACCTCTCTGGATTTGCCGACATCCTCTCCTTGACAACTCCAACGTTTTTGAAAGGGTCACTGTTCAACATACTAGGCTCCTCAACAAGATGATCCTTGCTCTCTAAACTAGGATAACTAGAGCCAGTCTGCAAATTTTTTAAGTGGAGCAAAGCATCGACTTCTAACTTGAGCTCACTACCATGATAAAGAGGCGAATTGCCTTGCCGATGAATAGAAAAAGAGTCCAAACAAGCATTATGACAGTCACCATCAAAAGCAACAACCTTTGATTTCTCTTGAGCACCATGTAAAAAAGTATGAACAAAGCTCCTCCAAGGATTAACACTACTTAACGCAGGGACAAAAACTGAATACCAAACACCTTTAATCTTCACACTTAACTTCAAAAACCACCCCCATCAACTACAACCAGATTGAATTTTCCACCAAAGACAACCAAATCGCCTAGAATGCTCAAATTCAATCAACTTTGAACAATCTTTAAGACCATAGGAAATCCATTCAATTAACTTAATCGGAAAATTGATCCGATTTCAATTGTTATAAAATTCACTAACTTTTAGAAAACCATTACTCAACTCAAATTGAAAAGCTTTACCTTTGATTTGAATTCTCATATTCAAGCTTCAGACGACAAACTCACTCGGACGCCCGTGAAATCTGGTTTGTCTTGAGCTAGAATAAACGCAATTCCAGTTCCAGCACTAAACTTCACAATTCTACATAACCTCTGCAGCAAACTCGAGGTCGAATTCGAGTATCGTCACTACCGTGCAACAGAGAACAAACTATCTCCAGATGAAGTGGGTAAGTCAAGAACAGCCCATAACCAAGAGAGCAACAAATTGAGAAAAACTGATTGAGAGAGGTTTATTGGAAATTATACAAAGACAAAACTATCTCTAGATGAGGTCTAGACTTTTCTTTTAGCATGTGTCAGAATTGTAAACATTTATAGCTTTTTGGTGACACATCTAATAATGTATAAATTAAAATATCACTTTTACCAATTATCCTTTTTCAAATTTACAATGTTTATTATTATTTAATGGCTGTTAGATGATTGTAAACATCTAACCGGTAGCTATTTATCATACCTCTTTGGTTACCCCTATTTTGTTCAAGTGATACATGCACATAATTGTTTAAAAGTTCAAAAAGAATATTCAACCTAATTGTGCAATCAGTTCCCTCCTCCCGCTCCTTTTATTAAGTTTCTGGCGATCATCATCCACCCGTAGCAGTACTTCAATACAACTATCTTGCAACACAACTCTCCAGATCGAGCAGCTTTATCTAAGTCTTTTAGGTTATTGTACTTGTTATGTAAGAGCGAGTAAAGCTCAGTTTGTTTTTCTTTGCTTTTGTTTGGTTGTATTAGTGTTAGGCTGTACTTCTGTTGTTTAATTAATACAAATTTTCCCCGTTGTCAAAAAAAAAAAAGAAGCATGCAAATATAGACACTGATGGACAATGGTACACAATACACACATTAGCAAAATGTACATGCACTCAGGGGGACCGTGTAGGAGCTCAATTGTCGTAGTGCATAGTAGCTTGCAGTAAATGCATGATATGTGAAGGCAGTTTTGCACGTAAAAATTCAGAGACATAAATAGCAAAGGTACATCAATGTCGAGGGAATAGATTAGAACCTTTGCTATTTTTCTTTGTTTTGTTTGGTACATTTTATGGTAGGTGTGTATGAGTTTATAGCGGTGAAAGACATTGCCTTTAAAATCCACCAACCATGATAATTTCACATATTGCACTCTCCAATCTCCCCCTCTATTTTTGCACATATCTAGGATATTACCTCCAGCTATATGTCAGAATTCTCAATTGAATTCTCTCCATTACTCCTCCACTCATCCACTGCATTGGATTGCACACTCAATGCCCTGCCATTGTCTATTTGCTCTAGCTTCCATGTACTTGAGAAGAGAAACTCTAAGGCTTGGTTTGATTGACAAACATATTTTCGAAGCAAAATATAATTGCAAATTAGTTAGTGATCTTGTGTTTAATTCCTAACGTTACTATTTTTAGCTTATTGCAATTGAATACAATCCTTAGGGCTGCATACATCATTTCTCTTAATTTATTACTAGAAGAAAAGTTGGATGGAAAGATTAAGGAAATAACAATGCAAGGGGGAACATGTGGCACACTGTGTGAAGTACTGTGTTTTTCAGTTTTAAGTGTTAGAAATAGACAATTGCAATGGCAAGGAAGAAACTGATTTCAAGGCTGTGCCGTGGTAGGAGACCATTGACTTGAAAGCAATTACGGCCCGACAACGGTGGTAATCGATACTGGCCGAAAAGCTCCCCAAGGTTAACACAGCAACCTAAACTGTCACTACTAACAGAGTAGGCTATGGAGATTAGCACGTACCCAGGAAGAAGAGAGAAGAGAAGATGGAGAAGAGAATATTTTTTGTGTCTCTGAACTGATGAATAAGGCACTGATTAAATAAGAAGAAATCAGACCAAAAACGAAAGTCAGTAAATCCGGGGAGGATATCAAGGGATTGCCATACTGTAATGTTCAAAACGTTAAAGTCTACCACAACCGTTACACACACACTCAACCCGGGTCCAAAAAGATAGTTAAGTTAAGTCAAAGGCCCTGGCCCGGATCGGTCGGGCGGCGCACTTGTGATAGCAAGCCCAAACCCAAGCATGATATCCAACCACAAAAGCATCTCAAGTACCAACTCAATAAGAATAAGAAGGAAGGGAATATATAAACAAGGGAGTATTCCCTTCCACAAGCAATGTGGGACTTTTAAAGGAAAGAAGGCTAAGACTTTTCAAGCCTTGATTCCAACATTAAGAAGAAAAAAAATTGAGCTTAAGGAACTAAACAAAGAATAATAAGCAACTTGAGAAAATATTTTTTTCCTTCAAGCCTTAAAAATAAACAAAGAAAAAAAGAGTAACCACATTCTGAGAAACATTTTCCGTCCTAAATCCCAACCAACAATCTCTTGATAAAAAACATGTTTAGTAAAATTCATTAGCAAAAAAGAATATCATCATCTGAAACAAAGCCAATCAATATTTGATATAATTGAAAGGTTGGCAATTCGGGTTAATATGTCAACTTCAATTTTGGTTATGGATATATTTCAAAATTAACCTTAAAATACATCAAAAATGCTACAATATTTACAAAATATGATAAACAGGTCAAATTGAATTGAATTTGAGTTGTTCATAGTAGTGTCATGATTATGGGTTTGAGGTTATTCCATGTACTTGAAGCAAGTTCAATTAAGGTTTTTTTGTGACCAATTGAGGTTATCATAACATATTAGACACTACCAACTTTAAGTCAAAATTAAAGCACATATTTTCTAGGATTTCACTTTTTAGTATTACCCAAATTGTACTTATTTGTTTCTAAAAAAAAAAGAAGTGTACCGACTTACTGAGAACAACATTTTTCCATGAAACTGTATTGATAAGGACACTAATCACTATTATGGCTGTATTGTTTATAATGCATGGTTGAATAACTAGGAGAATTTATATATTGGCTTTTCTAAATTCTAATCATTAAATTGTAGAATTTACTACTAGCTTTTGTAGATCTAAACAGCACGATAATCGTAGATAATAATAATAAGAGTAATAATTAGACGATCACTATAGAAAAAACATTCCACCTCCCATATCATTTAAATTTCGTAGCTCAAAGATTAAAGAAAACCATGTAGTAATAAAACAGAGCCATCATAATAATTCATAAGTCATAATAACTGAAACTAATTTCACGGCGTTTCAAACACAGTGAGAACGACCAAGATTAAGTACTTCACGGATTATCCGAGCTTAATCAAACCAAACCCTGATTCCCGTGTTTACGCCCTAAATTCCTCTTTCATATACTAACACCTCACTTAATTACCGTCCTTCCTTAAATCTCTTTTTTTTTTCCTCTACAAAAACTCCATAATAAAAAAGAACACCTTCAATATAATCATCAATGACAGCCATAATATTCAAGAACTCCATGGACCATGAAAAACAACCTTGTCTTCTTTTTCTCTCTCCTCATTACCATGACAAATTCTCTCTCCTCCCCTCTCCTTCCGACGCTTCCCGACGTTTACTTTTTCGACGACGAATCCTTTTCCGGCGTCAGAATCCCGCAAAGTCAGTGGACACTACTCCACAAAAGCGTTGGGAAATGATCACATTGTTATGTTCGATCGTACCGATTTCAGCCCGTCTAATCTCTCTCTTCCGTCGGGAAATGCATCAACCTCGCCATTTCAGACGCACTCTGCACAACGCAGTCTCTCTTATACGACGTCACTTTCAACACATACCACCCTTTAACAGTGGTCTCCGACACGTGGTGCTCTTCTGGCTCAGTGAACCTCACTGGAAAACTCATCCAAACCAGCTGGTACACCCTCGGTGAGCTTGTCATCCGCACGATCACACCTTGCACACGTACCGACCTCACGTGCGACTGGGAGGAGCTCCCAGTTTCTCTCTCCTCACGCCGGTGGTACACCTCCATTCTCCTCCTCCCTGACAGCCATGTCATCATCGTCGGAGGTCGCGAGTCCCACAACTACGAATTCTTCCCCAAGTCACCCGATCATCTTTCCGGAAGATTCCCCCTCCAATTCCAAGCTGACACGTGGGACGACAGAAACAAAGAAAACAACCTCTACCCTTTCCTCCACCTCTTACCCAACGGCCACATGTTCATCTTCGCCAACAACAAATCCATCGAGTTTGACTACGTCACCGGTAACGTAGTCAAGAAGTTTCCAATAATGCCCTCTTTAGAAAGACGAAACTACCTCTCAACTGGTTCCTCTATTCTCCTCCCCATCTCTGGGAACTCTTCCTCGCCTGATCTTAAACTCTTCAGTCGTTCGATTTAGCAGATACATTCAATGTATACCTGGCAGCATCATGTACGTGTGGGCGTATGATGATCACTGATCCTAACCCACACTAGATCATGGAGACAATGCCAATGCCACGTGTCATGCCAGATATGGTAATGACGTAATGTTACCAAACGGTGACGTTCTTCTAATCAACGGCGGAGGAAATGGAACAGCTGGTTGGGAAAACACCGACAACCCGGTTTTAAACCCGGTTCTTTACCGAACCAATGAACCGAATTCAAACAGTAAGTTTGTCGTTTTAAACCCGACAAAAGTACATCGAATGTATCACTCTTCTGAAGTTCTTATCTCTGATGGGCGGGTAATTATTGGCGGGTTAAACCCACACCCGAATTACAATTTCACCCCAGCGGTAAATTTCCCAACAGAGTTAAGTTTGGAGGGGTTTTCACCCCCGTACCTTGACCAACAAGGCAACAATACTCAGTTTTATGACCTTCAATCTTGGCCGTTGAAACAGAGAGCATAGTGGTAACGCACGGTCAGATGCCAGATGGTGTCTGTGACATATGTGTTGGGTTTGTATAAAAAAGAGGTTGTGTAAAAGTGACGATATTGTTACCGCCGTTTACGACGCATTCGTTTGGGATGAATCAAAGGCTGGTGGTTTTAGCGGAGGAGAAAGTGAGTCAGCTGTCCACGTCATCATATAAATCAAAGTTACTGTTCGGACACTTGTTAATGTTAATGTGGCTCCACCTGGGTTTTATTTGTTTTTTGTTGTCCATGCTGGAGTTCCTAGTCATGGAGTGTGGGTCCAGTTTAAACGTCCTAGTTCTTGGTAATTTTTATTTTTTTTGGGTTTTGGGTCGTTGATAGTGGTGTCAGAAACAGATCTGACCGCTGGGTCAACCTGATTCTGACCTGACTTGAACCTGGTTCGACCTGTGAGGGTCAGTCCCCAGACCTGACCGAAACCTGACCTGGGATTACCCAGACCTGACCAGACAGACCTGCATTCAAACTCGAACTCGGTCGTACTCAACTAGATATTACTAAAATTCAATTATTTTTTTATCTCTACAAAATCATTTAAATATGTTAATTTATAAAATTACTTACAATTTAATAATTAATTAAATAAAAAATTAAATTACATTTAATTTAAGGGTTAAACTTTGAATATCATGTATTTAATCAAGCAACTTTGCTGAACTTAAATCTCAATTGGTCGAAATAACAAATGCAGACAAACTCTGATATTATTATCCTAGTCGCTCACTGGCATTTCTTAGAAATCAGCAAGTGATAATTCGAAGTCATATTTACGCCTCTCTTAATACTACTAATAGTTACGCCTATAACCAAAATTTCAGTTACTCATTACAATAAATACATAAAAAAAACTCTCCCAAAATTAACCAAATCACTGCCAATAATCGCACAATTTCAGCGTTTTGTTGCAGTCAACCAATCTAAGCATTCACAACTCAGCAAGATATGAGCGAAAACCTAGAAATATTCAGACACGATACAACCTATTTCTTAACATCACCTTCATTCCAAAACATAAAAGTGAAAAAATACAAGAAGAAAAAATATCACCATTACCACTAACATCAGATCTAAAACTAAAACATACAAAAAAAATTGAAGAACACCAAACTAACAAATTGAAACTATCAGTAAAAAAAGAAGTTGAAATTGAAAAATTAAAAACAGAGCTGAGGTTGAAAACGGCAGGTATGAGGTGGGGAGGTTGAAGGAGGCGACAAGTTGGAGGCGGATACAAAATTGAATGACGCGGAGACGAACGACGGCTCAAGTGGGCCTGCAAGTGAGCTGCATGACGGCGAAGGTGCGAAAACACAGCTGCTAAGAGTGTGGCGAGAGAGGAGTGGATGGTTGAGGGGATGGTAGACTGAGGAGAGAGAATGAGAGAAGGAAGAGGAGGTGGGCAGGACGGATGAGAGGTTAGGGTTTTCAAGAGGATAGATTGAAGAGAGAAATGGGAAATGGGAGACGGGAGATGGGTGGGTTTTAGAGATTGATGGTTAGATTTTGATCCTTCTCAAATCAAGGGTTCTAATTCATGATCCATGATATTATTTTTTGGCCAATAGGAAAAAAGAATTACCTAGCACATGGATTGATGACCTAGCACATGATTGGTAATCTTATATTCTTGTAATCTTACTAATTCTTGTCTTGGTTTACTAACTTACTAACTTTAATAATTAGTCAATTATTTTATTATAATTTGAAATTTTGGTTATTTTTATTGAAATTATTATGATTAGTATTTAGGTATAATTATTATTTATTAATTAGCATAATATAACCATTATTATTATTATTATTATTATTATTATTATTATTATTATTATTATTATTTAATTAGAGTTATGAATTGAGTTTCTAAATTTTAGTTAGACTCCTTACTTATAGCGTTACTTATGCAACTATCATCAGTTTATTACTCAATTAAGTAATACTATAATTATATTTATTTAAGTGAACTTATATGTAGTGTTACATTGACTTAGATTATCGACTTACAATGATAAATTCATTGATCTCGTCCGATAACAACTTGTTTCAATCCAAATACATATTTTTAGTTTCAAAATGCATTTCACATGAAGACTATTAGCTAAAATAATGTATTATTCTTGAATTAGCTTATAATTTATATTGATGCGTTCATTAATCTTATCTAGTAACAACTTCTTTCAACTATCAATTAAGATCTTGTTAAAATGCAAAAAGATATAGTAATATAACAAACCTCCTATATGTTATAATAAACTATGTTATTCAATGTCTCCTATTAAGGAAAGCTCTACAACTCTATAGTGATTTACTTCTTAAGCTAGTATTCTTATAGTGTTAGTATGCAAATATCACTCAATTATGTAATTGTTTGTTTATAATATCTATTTAGTGAACTTATAGTGTAACGATATAACTTATATATATGAACTTCGTTGAGTTGATAGTGATTGTTTGTTATATTATCATCATAAAGATGATGAACTTAAATGGAGTATTGTTATCTTGAACTATTGACTTACATTCATACATTCATTATATTGATCTTATATAATAATAACAACTTGTTTTAATCCAACTATATAGTAACTAGCAAGTACTTGTTATAATCACTTAAACCTCATATGAACCATCATTGTAAACATATGAATGTATGATTGTCATTTGTTATAGTATTATATATAACATATCAAGAGTCATTATACTAATTTATAATCAATAGAGTATTAGGTTCATTTTACAATTATTTTGATACCAATTTTATACTAAAATGATTAAACATACATATTGATAGAAATGTTTGTTTATACTTTGTCATATATAGTCACAACATAATACATATATATCACGTTATGTTTGTTATTGTTATTGTTATTATTAGCATTGTTGCTACTATTACTATTAGTATTTATATTGTTATTGTTCTTGTTATTGTTATTGTTAATATTCCTGTTCTTGTTTGTATTATTATTGCTATTGTTAGCATTGTTATAATCATCTATATAAAGCTTGGAACATATGAACCCTCGTTATAATCACTTAGGCCTCATATGAACCGTCGTTGTAAACATATGAATGTATGATTGTCATTTGTTATAATATTATAACATATTAAGAGTCGTTATACTAATTTATAATCAATAGAGTATTAGATTGGTTTTACAATTATTTTGATATCAATATTATATTAAAATGATTCAACATATTAGTATTTATATTGTTATTGTTATTGTTAGTATTCCTGTTCTTATCTGTATTACTATTGCTATTGTTAGCTTTGTTACTATTACTATTATTATTTGTATTTTTACCTATTATCATTGTCGCTTTATGTTTATTAGTATTATTATTCTCTTTACCATCATAACTATTTACCAACTTATATATCAATCATAATACTTATAATAATAAATCATTTATATAAAGTTTGGAATTGATCGTCTACTCGTTATTATTGTCGTTGGTTATAATATATAATGTTAAAACATATGAAGAGTCGTTCTACTCCTTTACTCATTAGAGTGGTTTTACGCAGTTGATTATTCGAAATAAGAGTTGACTAAGAGAATACACTAAACATCACGGTAATCAATATAGTGTTTTTATTGGTTTTTCGTTGTCATCCATATATTTATCGCACACACACACATATGTGTATATATGTCAATCTTAATACTTTTATTAATATGATTCGTTTACAAAATCCATAACAAAATCAAGATGGCCCGATCAGGAGTTACCCGAAGTTGAGTTGACGTTCAATAGCGAATGGACCCGATGTTTCACAATGATCGAACTAAGGTCATTACTAATTCAACCCGAGTACATTTGACTTAACTCAACCGTACATGAAACCTAAATACGACATGCGCAAACCCGACAAAAAAATGTCAACGGGCGATCATATCCGGGAATGAATCGACTTGTAAATGGAACGCTCAGACCTGTTCGGCACCCAGGAATCCAATGATTCAAATGTGTTCGACCCAGTTGAACAAAACCTGACCAATCATGACCTGGGGCACTGACAATCAGAATCCTAACCTGTCCGGGTCTGACCTGGTTCACCGTGGGTATACCCAGAACCTGTTTGAGAACCTGTTTTGACACCCCTAGTCGTTGATTTGTAAGGGATTGATTTGTGGCAATTAAGTGTAGATTATAATATGTCACGCGACATTCAAGATAAAGAATGTTTGCCTTCTTGGGAATTGGTTCAATTTTGATTATATTTTCAAATCTGGGGTTGCAATTTACTTCTGTTTTGAACTTTTGCATACATGCGAATATTTTTATGTATATTTATTATCACTAGAGATGGTCTAAACGTTTGATTATTTAGAATTGATGTTTAAGTTCTACCGTGCATGAAATACTATATATGTCTACTATTTGTAACTTTGATAAAATAAAAGAGCCCCTGAAAATTTGGCTCTGTTGTGCATATGTCAATATTGATGATTTGTTATTTTCCTGAATCAGGTCTTTGAGTTTGACCATAAGATCATATAGACACTTTCTCAACATACCTTAAAGTTAGGACCACTAAGGAATAATCAAAAGTTTAGACTTAAAATGGCGGAATGCCCATATATAATTGAGATTGTTCCTGTCAATTTAAGGCTCACCTAGAAATGGAGTAATCATTATGGAGATAAATTGTACAATGTGAATATTAGTAGAGTACATTCAAGGGAAAAATTATCATTTCATGTTGGTTTGACTAGAGGAGAGAGAAAATGGGTGGGAGGGAGAGATGTGAAAGTCAAGCACAAAGGATTGACTGAGATGATGCAGGTGGTGATTGATGGAGTGAATGGCATTGTCGGTAAGGAGAGAGAAAATCCAGGAATTGCACTTCTTGGAGATTCAATCCTCAAGCAAGGGTTTCACATGGTCTCCTGGAAATTCTAAGAGCTTACTTGACAAACTCATTGTAAGCCCCGAATGGATCTCGTGCTTCCAGTCAATGAAAGTAACCATTCTGCAGCGGGGATTATCTGACCATTGCCCTTTGTTAGTGTACACACAAGCACTAGATTCAGGCCTGAAACCTTTTCGGTTTCAAAATTTTTAGCTCACGTATCCAAAATGCCTGAAAATTGTGAAAGAAACATCGATGAAAGCACCAAATCTTCCCATGACTGAAAAATTGCACGAGGTCAAGAACAACCTCAAATCATGGAATCACAATGAGTTTGGCAGCATTGATGCAAATATAAAGCGCCTTGAAGAGACTATTCAAGGCCTTGATGATTTGTGCAATCACAGACAGCTTGATGAACATGAATTAAAGCAGAGGAAATCGGCCCAAACTGATTTATGGATGTGGATGAAGAGGAAGGAGCTCTACTAGGCTCAAAACTCTCGGATTTCATGGTTAAAAGACGGGGATCGCAACACAAAATTTTCCACTCGATAGCTTCGAACAAAAGAAGAAAAAATACCATTGCAAGCATTGAAGTTGATGGCCGCACAATCAATGATCATCACATCTGAAAAACGAAGCTGCAACTTTCTTCAAGAGAATATTCCGAGAAGAATTCACAAACAGACCTACTCTTGAAAACTTGCAGTTCAATGTTTGTCACAATCACAAGCAGACAGTCTCATTATGCCATTCTCCAATGAGGAGATAGATTCGGCAGTAGCATCATCCAAAGCCCCGGGTGTAACAGCCCAACATTTTAAGCAGCTTTCTTAATTAGTAATTATTATCATTAGTTTAACTAATGTTTTTTTTATATGTTTAATGATTATGAAGTTTATTGAATTCTTGAAATTATGATTGAAATCAAAATTGGATTTTTAGCTTAATTATAAAATTACTAAAATGCCCTTTTGTTTCCTTAAAAAAATGAAAATGAGAACCCATTTCTCTCTCTTCGTGCCTTAGTAAGGTGCAGCCAAGTAGAATAAAATTTTGAGCTGTCAAACCACCAGTACTTAATCAGATTTTCAAGGTTACATATCTAGCAAATCATTCTCAATTACAGTAATTCATCCCCAAAGAATTGAAGAAACCAAAATCCTCAATTCATCTCACTCTCACGTTTCCTTTCTCTCGCTGAATTCTCTCTCTCCTCGACTCGCTGTTGCTAGTGGCCCTCGTCGGAATCCGGCGCTCATGCCCTTCAATCTTGTTCGCTCAATTTTCTCTCTCCTGAATTCAAGAGTTGTTGTTCTCTTTGATTGAATACAGTGGGTCATCGTTTTGCTCGGCCATTGGTGTATTACTTCGAAAATCACGGTGCTCTTAGCCTCTTACCCGTGAATCTTGCTCGGTCTTTCTCTCTTTGGATGTGGGTTTGTTACTCATTTTCTCTATCCTCTGTTGTATCGGTGCTGCTGCCACCGCGAGCGACGCCTGGTGGTTTTGCTTGTCGCCGAATCTGTTGCCGGAGCTCCTTTTGGTGTCCTGTTCTGCTGCTGCTTTGATATCTTATACCCATTTGATATCATATGGGTGAGCAATGTTAGGAACTCTTGGAGATTAATCATTGAGTAAAAGTAATGTGTGAGTTTGGCTAAGGTACACACTTGTTCTTCTACCTTTAAACTTGGAATTGATAATTCATATGATTATATGGATTTTTATGGGTTAAGTTGATATGCTTATATATATATATATATATATATATATATATATATATATATATATATATATATATATATATATATATATAAGTTGTTCAAAAGTGTGCGTGAACGATGTATTTATAAGATTTGTTAAATATATATTTAGAGCTTTTAAGCCAAAAGTGAAAATCTGTTATATCGTAAATTTTATTCAGTGATCTTTGACTATGAAATGTGAAGATTTGCAGAGTGAAGTTGTATTCGAAATATCAATGTTTTTGTAATGCCAAAGGCACAGGATTTTACCAAGAACATAAATTGTGTTATGAACACAACTGCATGTTTTGAAACCAAGTTTATAAGACTTCCGTCTGTCTCTGAAAATATTATTTTATGTGGACATTAATAAAGTGTGGCTAAGAACATTTAAGCTGGAAGTTGAAAAATTCTTATTTATGTTAGTTGGTTTTACCACGAAATTTCCTATTTATAAAACTAGACAAAGACTTATTGGCATATTCTTATGAACTCAATTTTGATCTAAGCTATAGTTGTATTTGAAGGATTTGGAGCAGATAAAGATTTTAGTTAGAGGTTGTTTGACTTGCGAATTTTTGAAGAATACAACGTTGACAGATGATTCGTGATATAAAGCTTTATATAGAACTTTTGAGTATATAACCAAAGTGTATTTACGAGATGAGATATTGACTATATATAACATGAGTTCTCGTAATTACGAATTTGAGTTATAAGGGATAAAAATGTATGAATTATGAATTAAGTATTTCTATGCTATTATGGGGAAGATACTGCAACAGCAGTGATGAACACATCATTGTATGTGTGAGTATTAAATGATAGGACATCATGTCCTGGAAACAAGTCTTGCAAGCAGTACAAGGTTGGTGGGGGAGACGTCCCCATGAGTTTAGAGGTGGTGGCATGGTTCCCTCTCTATTCGTATCATCTTCCCTGGTTGTTTAGTAAGTTGTTAAGGCGGAAACTATAAAAGTATATTTTAATCTATGTAACTTTGTTGGAACTCCTACACTTATTTTTTTTAAAAAAAAAAAAACCAGCCTGATGTGACAAATTAGTGATTTATGAGTAAGTTTTCTTCCGAGGAAAAAGAAATAGTTCTAAGGGATTTCCTAGATGGAGTTATGTCTCCAATCTGTATTTGAATTGATAGTTAATTATGTATATTGTTTTAGTGAGGCTTTTAAAAGAAAATGTAGTTTGACGTAATACTTAAAAGATGAATTTACGAAAGGACTTTCTAGTAAGAGGTTGTGATCCCTGTAATTTTTCTAAGTAATGTTTATGTATTTGGTAAACTTGTTTAAAGGAATATATGATTTAGCTGAAAGATAAGGAAGTCTTTATGATACATATTATAAGTGAACTAAATTTATATTCAGGATACATTTATGTTTATAGTTTGTTCTTTAAAGATTTATGTGCTATCATATGGTTTAGTATGCAACTTGAGGTATTTTTGTTAAAATCATTCTAAAGCATGTTATACTATATACTAAAGAGTATAGTTTGCTACCTTCATATCTGTTACTTGTATGGTATGATTTGACGTATTTAAAATAAGAAGTGGTAGCTTATGCAATTGTATTTTAAGCCACTAAAATGAATTTCTGGTTGGACAGTGTGTACTCAGTTTTTTCTGATTTTGTTCTTGGAACCTGTCCTGGTGGGGGCAGAGTTCATTGTTGGTGATTTCGCAGGTTTGTGTTAAAAGCTCAAAAGGGAATCAAAGAGAGAGTTCGGTTATGAAATTGTAATTAGATTAATGATCCAGATGTTGTATCTAGAAGTATTCAGGTATTATTTGAGAATAAAATAGTCTTTGTTGGGGAATCGAATAAAGTAGTTGATGGTATGATATTTTGTTTTCAAGTAGTTATTTTGTTGTGGGCCCATAACCCACAGGTCCAGGATCGTTTTATAGGTGTTTGTTTCCTCTGCGAATAAATGTAAATTCGAGGTTATTAATTATCAATTGAGGTTTATGAATGTTAAGTGTGATTAGCTAGCAGCTCGGAAGTGCGGGCTGTGACACCGGGGCCGGATGGTTTCAACTTCAAATTTGTAAGGGTTTTTCTACGTTATACCCTTGTGTTTCTTCAATTTCTACGTTGTACCCCAACCTTTTAAAAATTCCACACTGTATCCTCAAGGTTACCTTATTTATTGCACGATGCCACTACAGCTGATCATATGTCATTAATTTCGTTTAATTTTTTTGATTTATCAAAACTAATTTAACTTATACATAGTTTAATGCTTGAAGAGAATATTTACAGATTAGATTAGTTCCACTAGATTATAAAAAGTAAACGAAATTAATGACGTATAATAAGCGGTAAGGTCATTGTGCATTAAAAAAAGGTAAATTTGAGGGTATAGTGTGGAATTTTTAAAAGGTTAGGGTACAATGTAGAAATTGAAAAAACACAAGGGTATAACGTAGAAAAACCCCATAAAAAAATGCATGGGAAATCATCAAACATGACATGTATGAGATTGTTCAGGAATTTTGGGCGTCATCTCGCCTTCCTCGTGGCTGCAACACTGCATACATTGCTCTCATCCCGAAAATTGGCAATCCCTCAAGCTTCAAGGATTATTGACCAATTAGCATGGTAGGATGCATCTACAAAATAATTGCAAAATTAATGGCAAAAAGACTCCAAAAGGTCATTAGCACTCTCATTGGTCCCCTTCAATCATCATACATTGAAGAGAGACAAATTCTCGATGGAGCTATGGTGGCAAGTGAAGTCATCGATTCATGCAAGAGAAGAAACATCGAGGCAATTCTTCTCAAATTAAACTTCCATAAAGCTTACAACAGTGTCTCATGGAGCTTTCTTCAATGGATACTAGAGCAAATGAATTTCCCTCCGCAATGGTGCAAGTGGGTGATGTCGTGTGTCTCAACTGCTTCGGCCTCAATACAAGTCAATGGCTCCCCTAGCACTCCATTCAAACTCCAACGAGGACTAAGACAAGGTGATCCGTTATCCCTTTTTCTCTTCGTTCTTATTGTGGAGGCTCTCAATCAAATAATCAAAAGAGCTACTTGCTTGAACTTGTGGAATGGTATTGATATTTGCAAAAATGGCTTGAAGATAACTCACTTACAATATGCCGACGACACTCTCATTTTTTGTGAAGCAAGTCTTGAATCTCTCAAAAACATAAAGAAGGCTCTCATAATATTCCAACTAGCATCTGGACTCCAAGCGAACTTCCACAAAAGTTCCCTTATTGGAGTGAATACATCCGAATCATGGATTCAAAATGCCGCAAGCTTTTTATGCAAGACTAGAAGCATTCCTTTCACCTATCTAGGCTTGCCTATTGGTGGAAACCCCTCAAGAATTCGAACATGGGATCCCATCATTAAAAAATTGTCGAAGAAGCTTGCTACATGGAAAGGAAAGATGCTTTCAATAGGAGGAAGGATAACACTCATCAAACCCTCGTTATCAAATATTCCTTTCTACTTCATGTCGCTCTTTCCCGTTCCCAAAGGTGTGATTGAAAAAAATCAACAAAATCACTAGATCTTTTCTATGTAGTGTAAGCTCGGAAGAAAGGCACTTCCATTAGTCTCATGGAACATTGTTCAAATGCCAAAATCCATGGGCGGCCTTAGTATTGGAAACATATTACACAAGAATCTAGCATTGCTCTTCAAGTAAATTTTGCCTTTTTTCAATGATCCAACTCCACTTTGGTGCCAAGTCATTGAAGATAAGTACAAGTACTCATCATCATTCACTATTTCGGATCTCACCGTTCCTTCATCGGGTGGTCCATGGAAAATGATTTGTGCTGCAATCTTCCATAATGCCGAAGCAAATTCACTCGTGGTAAATGGCGTTCGCAAGAATATTGGAAATGGGGCAAGTTTCCTATTGTGGCACGACCCATGGCTGAATTCTAGCCCTCTAAAAAGAGCTTTCCCCAGATTATTCTCCATAGCAATAAATCAAAACTCAACGGTGGCTTCGCATGGTTTCTAGGAGGGCTTTAATTGGGTGTGGAGTTTATCCTGGAGGTAGACCTGGCAAAGTTGGTCCTGATCCGAAATATCCGATCCGTGGTCCGATCTGGGTCCGAACCTTGATCTGAATACGAAACGATCCGGTCCGAATCCGGTCCGAAATAATCTTGATCCGAAACTCATCTGAAATCCGAATGATCCGATATGGCTTACCCGATCCGAAACTGATTCGACCCGAAGGTAAACCGATCCGAAATTATTGGTTTCGATTAGGCTTTGATCCGAAGTAACCGAAACTTACCCCTTTTTTTATTAAAAAAAATTATCATTGGCCACTGGTGCAAAACTTTGGAAGAATTTCATGTAAGTATATGTAACGAATACTCAAATAGTTAGACGGAATATTTTTAAAAAATGTAGGGAGTACTAACTACTAAACAATTAATATCCAATAAAAGGGCTACTAATAGAATAATTAATAACTCAAAAGATTAGTATAGAATAAAATTTATTTACATAGGACAACCCTTACCCTACTAAAAAAGCTCAAAATCTTTCTTGTCCAATCCGAAATCCGATCTGATCCGATGATCAGAAACCATAATCCAAAATCCGATCCGTTCCGAAACCCGATCCGATCCGATCCGAAATAATAGTCCGAACGATGACCCAATCCGAAACGGTCCGGTCCGATCCCGGTCCGAATGTAACTTGATCCGAAAACGGTCCGATCTGAATTGGTCCGATCCGATTCCGATCTGATTGGTTCGATTGCCAGGTCTACCTGGAGGAGGGAGTTAAGCCCTCATGACCTGGCAGAAAAAACAAACCTGGACATATTATTGCAGTAGGTGTGTCTGGATCAAGATGCAAATGACAAATTAATTTGGGCCCATGAAAATTTTGGCCGGTTCACCACCAAGTCTTTCACTCTTGAGCTTGACAAGCTCAAACCACTGCCTCATCAAGATGTCGTTAAAGGAGTATGGCGAGGCCTTGTTCCTCACCGTATTGTAGTTTTTGTTTGGACTGCTCTACTTGGTAGAATAAACACAAGACACAAGCTTGCATCAATTGGTATTATTACGGTTGAAAACGATATCTGCCCATTATGCCTTGCAAGTTTCGAAACAAGCAATCACTTACTGCTTCATTGTGCTCAATCACGCCAGCTATGGGAATGGTGGTTGGATCTATGGAATTGCAAATGGGCATTCCCAAAAACTCTAAATGAAGCCTTTGAACAATGGAGATGTGCAAAAAAGAAAAATCAATTCTTCAAGAAGGTATGGATTGTCGTCTTTTTCATAATAGTGTGGACGGTGTGGAAGGAAAGAAACCTCAGAATTTTTGGCAATTCGTCCACGCCCATGAAAGACCTTCAAAACATGGTGTTATTGAGATTAGGATGGTGGATTAGCGGATGGGGCGAAAAATTCCCCTACTCTCCCATGGACATACAACAAAATCCGCAATGTCTTCAATGGAATGGTTGTCCATCTCCTTCAGGTGCGTCTCTTCCCATGCCAGTTCAAGTGTTATGGTCTCCTCCGATCTTGAATGTCATTAAGTGGAACGTAGATGCATGCATCTTTTAATCCACTTGCTTCATGCTCCGCTATTGGAGGTGTATTGAGAAATCATCTTGGGAATTTTATGTGCATCTTCTCATCTCCCATACCATTCATGGAGATCAATTGTGCTGAGATTCTTGCAATTTAGCGAGCGATCTCAATATCCTTGCAAAGTGACGCCACAAAGAATGTGTACATCCTCCTCGAATCTGATTGTGCTAATGCAGTGTTGTGGTGCAATAGTGAGAGTGGAGGGCCATGGAACATGCATTACCATCTAAACTTCATTCGCAATGCCCGAAAAAAAGCGCTGAACATCACAATAGCTCACAAAGGAAGAAGCTCCAATTTTGTGGCAGATTCACTTGCAAAGCAAGGTCTTCACCGCCAACCTGAAGTCATTGCTTGGATTTAGAAATCAGAAGGTCTCCTTCGAAGCGATAATTTTGTAGCGTGGCTGTATGCGAAGCCTTGTAATTTTGGGGATTGATTTTGTATGGTTAGGTTTGGGCCTCTTTTATTTCGTTTTCTGCTTGTTTATGTAACTAAACTGTGTGCCTCTTCTGATGGCTGGTTGTATTTTTATTATGGAGATTTGAGAGTTTCCCCTCTTCTGGGTGTGCTTGCACTATGAAAGTTTCTCTCCTTATGGAGGGGATACCTAGTTTTGGGTTGAAATTCTTTATCTCTTGACTACAACTACAAATTATCAAAAAAAAAAGGCATTGCTGCTTCTCGACTGCTAGTTGAGCTCTAAGGTGGTCTGCGATGGCCGATGGTTGATTAAGGGAGGTAAAGTAAAGGACGTTGGGGTGTGATGTGAGGGAGTAAGGTGATGAGAAAAGCGAAATTCATGGGGGAATTTTTTACTCTGCGGAGGCTAGGGTAATGTATTATCCCCCCTAATACAAGGGTAATAATTACACTTTGTATCTTTTATCTTTATTCTAAACATTATATAAATTTCAATATCTTTTGGGAGTATATTTTCCCCTTGTTTTATGATTTCATCCCCATACATGTGTCCCCGTAATGTAAATATAACAAACAAGATAATATATGTACTATTATTGATTATACACAAGTTCTTTATGTTGTAATAACAACTAAACTTTAATACATTATTATTTAGGAAAATTGGATTCTAATAATCCAACCTTTAAGCCGTCTTCTTAAAACAGTCCCACTTATGAAAAATTTTGAATGATCCAACCTTTTGATGTATCTTCTCAAAATGGTCCCAGTTGACTTGTGACCTGAACTTCAGGTAAATTTTTTTTTCCCTCCTACTCATTTCTCTCTCCTCCCCTTCACCTCCCTATCTAGTTTGACCCACCCCATCCCTTTCCACTGGCCCCGGCCACAACCACCAGCCCCCCACCCCTCTCTCTTCGTCGTCACTTATCTCTTCCTCCTGTCGCTCTTCTCTTTATCTCTCTCGAATCGTGTGTGGTTGTGTGTGGTGGTGGTTGTGGTCGTCCTTAACAATATGGGAAGCTCCGGGAGAGGAGAAGAGGGAGGGGCACGAGGGCATGGGGTGAAGGGGGAAGGGGCGAAGGGGAAAGGGGGAAGGGGGGAGGGGAGGGGCGAACGGGAGAAGGGGAAGGGGTGGGGTTGGAGTGGGGTAGCAACAGTGGGGGTGGGGGCTGCAACGATTGGAGTGGGGGCGGGTGTGGGGTAGGTGGGGCTGCGGGGGCTTAGGGTGGGGGTGGGGTGCGGTGGGCAGTGGGGTAAGGTGGGGTAGGGCTGGGGTAAGGCTTGGGTTGGGATAGGGCTGGCATGGGGTGGTGGTCGTGGTGGCTAGGTGGGGGTGTTTGTGGAGGAAAAAAGGTAGAGGAGGGAGAAAATGGGTTGACCAATGATAGTGTGACACGTGTCACACTTGACCTGTTATACCGGTCACAACAGGTCAAGGACCATTATGAGAAGATACTAACAAAAGGTTGGATTATTCAATAAAAACTTATAAGTGGGACTGTTTTAAGAAGATCGGTCAAAGGTTGGATTATTAAAATCCAATTTTCCTATTATTTATAATATATGAGGGACAACATTATAAATAAACTAAGGTTTTTTTTTTACCAAGTTTTGAACTTTTACCACCTTATACTTTTTTCTTTGAAATTAACCATTTTATGTTATTATACTCTCTAAAAATGACCACCTTCAATCGTATTCTGAAGGATTTGAGGATCAAATAGGGCCTACTTGTTGAAAATTTTATTTTCCTTCCATTTCCATCTTCTCTATCCCTTTATCTTTGTACCCTAAACTATGAGCTCACTTATCTAAATCAATCTCAACATTGAGATTTCTCCCATCAAAATCTATAATTAGGTCTGGGCTTACACTTCTTATTCAAAGGTGATCCTGAATTGGAGGCTATTGCAAACTCTTGAAGCTGCTAATAGGTATGAATTAAGATCAAAATAAGGTTATTGGGTAAATTTGAGGTTTTCCTTTTCCATTTAATGTGCTAACTAGGGATAATTAATGCAATTACTACCGTCCTTAGCTCACTAATTGCTTTTAGTGAACATTTAATTTCACTTATCATTGATTAATTCAGACTAAATCACCTTGTGTACATGTGAATTTTGGAGATCTTTTGAATTATTTGCTAAGCACAACATGCTTGGCTTGTTGTTGTCAACTTCAACTTGAGTTTAAAGACAACATTAACTAAGGTTTTTTTTTCTTTTTTTCTTTTCTTTCTTTCTCCTTTCCCGATTGCTGATACGTGGGATCTTGTTCTTTTGTTTTATTGGGCTTGGCCCATTTCTTCCCCTTCTTGTCCATTAACCTCAAAGGAAATCCAAATTTTCTTTATACTTCTTTTGGCTGAAATTTATTGACATGGGTTTAACCCATTAATTTACTCAAGACCAATTCCATTTCTTTGACTCTGAAATTACAATGTACTGCCAACATTGAATATATTATTACTAGTATAAAATAGGAAAAATTGTTAAAAATAAGTCAACATTTGGATCGTCCGCTATAAATAAGTCATTCTTTTGATTATTTTTGAATGAGTCTAACTTTAATACCCATTTGTTTTAAACAAGTCAAATGACCTATAACTGGTTTGATGGGTAAATTATTTCATAATATTTTTTTAATGTTTTTTTACTCTCTCTTCCCCACCTCTGTAAGACCACCACCAGGACTACCACCCCTCCTAAGTCCTCTACCATCGACAACCACCACAAGCCCACCCACAACTAACACACACCTAGACCCACCACCAAGACCAACAAACTCGATGAATCTGACACCGACCCCCTCAACCTCACCTTCAAAACCACCACCCAACAACCAACAACCAACAAACCAAACACCACCTCAAGTATGAATTGCACTCTCTCTCTCTATTGTCAATCTCTTCCACATCATCTACCACCAAATTCTTAAATCCAACCCAAAACTCAATCAATTACTACCCGATTCACGGCAGGATTTGGGCCTTCATTCACATCCTTCCCTCAACGCCGCCATTAACTCCATGTTTGGCGATTTCGATGTGGTGGTGATTCGTCAAAGGGAGTAGAAGTGACAGTAGGAGTTCCTTCTTTGATTCGATCAAATGCATTGATTCTTTCAAATTTCAATCTTTATTTTACAAAGGTAAACCAAATCCTAATCTCTTCTTAATTCTCAATCTACTCACTTCTCTCTCACGTCACTCCTTTTCCTGTTGTTGCTAGAAACCAGCTTAGTAGTTAACCACCACCACACTCTCCTCTCAGCAAAATTAAAATTGATACCATTCCCATCCATATCTTCCCCTTTCATATTAATTTTTGTTTATCAAGCGTCAAAAAATCGAAGGAGTACTGAGATTGGCTGAACCCATGACAGTGACTATAGCCTACGGTGCGTGGTGGTAAGGGTGGTTTGCGCATTTAAGGAGGAGAGAGGAAGAAGGGAAATGTAAATGGGTTGTGAGTTTGGAGAGGAGATAGAAAGAAAGCAAGTGACGTCGTGACGACAAGATGGAGAAGAGCGAAAGCAGTGATGGAGGTGAGGGAGGAGAGAAAAAGCAGCGGTGGAGGAGGGAGGAGAGAGGCAGTGAAGGGGGGAGGATAGAGAAAGTGTGGAGGAGGGAGGAGAGAGAGAAGGTTTTTAATAAAAATAATAAAGAAAATAAGACGAATTAGAATGCGACACCTGTCATCTTAACCTGTTAAACAGGTTACCAACAGGTTAACACCCAGTTTGAGAAGGTACCCCAACAAGCTTTACTTATTTGGAAAAATTGTCAAAAATAATCCCAAGTTTTGGCCATCTTCCCAAATTAATCCCAACTTTGGATTATTTTTAAATAATCTCAAGTTTGTTAGTAGTCTTCCCTTATTGGTCCCTAGTGAAAAAAGTCGGTTTAAAACTCGTTTTAAAGGTCAATACGTCGCGTGAAACATTTCCGTTTGCCTTTCATTTTAATAGTGGAGTGGTGATGAAGGCGATTAGAGGTGATTTTTTTAAATAAAATGGTGTCTTATCAACTTTTTAAAGTTGGTTCAAATGATTATAGGTCTTTTGGACCAATATGGGAAGATGACTCCCAAACTTCAGATTATTCAAAAATAATTTAAACTTGGGATTAATATGGGAAGACACCTGAAACTTGGGATTATTTTTTACAATTTTTCCTACTTATTTTGAGTTAATCAAAAGGCTAACTTATTTTAAGAAGACCACCCAAAGGTTGACTTATTCTTGATAATTTTTCCTATAAAATATAGCATAAGTCAAACTAATAAATAATCTTATAAACGTAATTACTAGATAACCTATGAAAATCACAAAACCCACAACTTATAGTTTATAACGTTAAATAAGGAGCTAGCAAGAGCAAATAAGAAGGTTATAATGTATAATAATTCACAATTATCAAGTTGCTTCCTTATTCTCGGTGGTAGTGAGGTTAACAATGTTAGGGGTTGGAGTGGGGGTAGTGGTGATACTAAGGGAGGAAGGAAAGATGGACAGATAGAGCTGGGGGTGGCTGCTAGTGGCAAGGGTGTGGGAGGAGGAGTTAGGCAGGAGGGGGTGGGGAGGGTTAGTTTTTTAATTGAGTTAATAATTATTTTTGGAATGGAAAAAAGGGTCAACAAGGTAGAGGTGATCAACATGGGCCCCGCCCGACCCAAAAATGGGCGGGTTTTGGGCACGATTTTTCGGCCCGCATTCGGGCCCAACCCGATTTTTTGGGGAAAAAAATGGTTCACGGGTGACTTAAATATGAAAATTAGGCTAATTTTTGGCCCGTCCCAAAAATAACCCGAAAAGCCCGCATGTCCCGTCCCGAATTAGCAGGTTTTGGCGAGGGAATTTCGGCCCGCGGGCCACTTTTTTTTGGCCAAATCCCGGCCCATGAGCACCTTTACTACAAGTATCTTACCAATCAAACAGGTCACAAGTCAATATGGCCCATTTGAGCAGACACACCCTAAAGTTTGGATTATTAGGTAGGACTGTTTTGAGAAGACCGCGCAAAGGTGGGATTATTTGCATCAAAAAATCCGAAACATAGAGTAGAGTTGTGAACCTAAATTTGAGTGAATAGAAAAGAGCCTCCAGTCCTATATCATGACGATGCCTTCCAATTTTTTTTTACGGCAATCAATAATCAATTCCAATTTTAACTTATATGTGCACAAGATTTTGCAATCAATCAATTTAATAAAAAAGAACACGTACTTAAAAGTGGAGAAATATTATAATGATATTTATCATGTCGTTTTTCCTTGAAAAAATATGATTATAAGTAAATCACCATTACCAATATTCACAATATTTGAAGAGAAAAAAAACTGATCACCTCAGATACATATGATATCATCTGGAGAAAAACCCTAATTATTGGAACTCAACAAACAAGAAAAAAAAAGAAGAATTAATACATGAGCATAAAATCTGGTTCGCGTTGTTTTCTATTAGATTGCCCCAACAACTCCCGCAATCGCTCGCATTCTTTAGCTATTTTGGTCAATTATTGATGATATTTCAACATTTTTAGATTGGTTTTCCATCTCCTAATTCTCCCTCCTATTCGAACTCCCTTTCTCTCAAAACTAAATTCTTGGGTAGAAAACTTCTAAATAATTTTTATAATTTAGCCAGAACATTGAAAATTCCAAAAAAAATTGCTCTCACGTAGGATACGCAGGGAAAAATGGAAAAGGTGAATATTACACCCCACAATACTGCAAAGCAACCTTCTTTGAAGGTGAATTTCAGTTTGTGAAAATTTGTAAGAATCGTCATGTACAGCGTAAATATTGCTATATGTGCCTGAACAAGCGGGTACAAGCCTTCCTTAGCTTCCTTTTTCTTGATTTCTGCAAACTGCCACGAATGGTTTAGCTAGCTCCTACTTCGTCTTGAAGTTGTTCTTGGCATGTGCGTGAAATTTTCTTTCATGATCAAGATTCAAGAATGATGAAAGGAGATAGAGAAAGAAAATTAAATGATTTGATGACAGGGTGGCGTATTTGAGTGGAAAGGTTAGATGTACAACGCATACACCACTTACATAATTTTTTTTCTCTCAATAATGCTAAAATACGAAGTATTTCCTATTTTGGTCTACAACAAAAGATATTTCCCTTGGTATCGTCCACGTTAGTGTGAACGCGGAGAATTTTTTTTATTTTCCACGGATAAAACTAGGTTTATTTGCTTAATCTAGCATAATTTGGGGAAAAAGTTGCTACTTTTATTCAGGGATATTATTTTGAATTTTCATTAAAAATAATTTTGAAGTATAGGTTAATGCTTAGTCAATAATGAGCTATCATTATTTCCGAATTATTCTTTCAAGTTGATTTTTTTGTCAGAAACAACATTTTAAAGTCACTTTTTTTGCAAGAAACGACCTTTATATTTTTTTTAGCAACTTACAATATAAAAGTAAATTTTGTTTGCGAGATGAAACCTAAGGCTATTTTCCAGAGTTGATTGTGTAGTTTTCGGCGTTGACCGTTACTTTTGTTTAATTAAAATTTTTTAATTTCATTTTCCCTCTCTTTCTAACCTCAATTAAACATAAACCCACATACTCTCTCTCCCCTTCATTTATTTCTTTCACTCTCTCTCTCTCTTCCATTAACACTCCTCATCACGTAGAATGTAAATGATCCAGTAAGAGAGTGGGTGCAAGACGCAAGGAACTGTATATGTGTTGTTGTTGTACCCTGATTCCGGCATAACTTGGGGGTGTTGGAATAAGCAATGGGGAACTGTTATGATATTACTTTTGTTTCGTTGATTCCAGCTTATGTATAGAGGGCCATGAAATTAAGCAAGTTGTATGTTCTCCTGTGAGAAATTCCCTCCCCCCACGCCTAGATAGAAAAAAAAAAGATTTGAACCAAGGTAATGTCATGGGAGATGAAGCTAGCTCATTTTTGCAGAGAGCAGATGAGGAGTGTAAATGGAAGAGAGAGAGTATGAAAGGGAGAGAGAGTATATGGGTTTATGTTTAATTGAGGTCAAAAAGAGAGGGAAAATGAAATTAAAACAATTCTAACTAAACAAAAGTAACGGTCAACGCCAGAAACTCCACAGTCATCACCGGAAAATAGCCTTAGATTTCATCTTGCAAATAAAATTTACTTTTAGGTTGTAAGTTGCAAAAAAAAAATTAAAAAAATGTTTCTTGCAAAAAAAAAAAAAAAAAGACTTTAAAAGATTATTTCTGACAAAAAACTCTTTCAACTTTCCATTTGTGATTTTCTTTAACATTTTGATTCTTATTTATCACAAAATTACTTGCTCACTTTTTAGGAACATTTTTTAAGAGGAATTTTGACATCAACTTTGGTGGTGCAAGTATACAAAAGGAGTGGAGGAAGAGAAAAGTATGAGGTAATTTAAGGCTACTTGGTCTGCAATAGGCTGCCATGATTCGTTCGAGTGGGCACTTAGGGTTCGCCTACTTTTTGCGCCTTCTTGGATTTGCCATTTTCATGGAGATTTATTAACTAGGAAAACATTATAATAGTTAATACAAAGCAAGATTATAACACATGACTTTTTAATTAGGGAGCCAATTGATTGTACATAACATCTCTTGCCTAGATTGTTGTTGGTTTTATTGTTATCTCTTGTTCTTATTTTCCTATCACTTTTCTTTTATGTTTTTCTCAATTTGGTTTTTGTAATCTTTTAGGATTAGAGGTTCGAAGGCCCCTAGTATGTTCATAATATAGTAACTATCCGGATCCACCTAAATTTGCATGCAAAAGTTGAGGTTGTGCGTTAACCTATATTGTTCATAGTTGGTATATGACATGCTAATTCAAGCTTGGGTAAGTTATTGCTATATAGGAAGATCTAGTATGCTAATTCCCAACTATTAAGTCTCAAAGGAGTTTCTTGATAGACGAACATATTTGTGGCCGAGTTAGTTGTCTAAAGCGAAGATACACTACAAAAATAAATCAATTTAGCAACAATAAAAATTTGTTGCTATTCATCAGAAATTTGTTGCTAACTCGAGTTAGCAACAAATTGGAAACAAAAAATAGTTGTTGCTAAAAGGCTTGTTGCCATATGATTTTAGCTACAAAATCTGAAACATTTTCGTTGCCACATCGCATCCATGAAAATATTGTTGCCATGTTGGTTGCTATATGTGGTGCATTTGTTGCCAACTCTAGTGACGAGTTATAAATGATTGTTGCTAATATCGCAACAAATATTAATATTTTGATGCTAGAAATTAGCAACAAATTATTGACATTGGTTGCTAAAAATAGAAACAAACTTTTAATTGTTACAGAGTTACACTTTGACTAATGCACTATTCATACGACGTAGATTAACCTCATGTTTTTTGTTAATTGTTTGATAATTTGATAAACACGTTTATGCAAACCAATAAAGAGAATGAGAGTCAGTCCACTTACAATTCTGAATGATATTTGCATAATGATACTAATAGAAATTGATAATAGTGTGTGAAACTTCTTAACATATAAGGTGGTAGTTTGGCTAATCTTTCTTCGATATGGGACACATTTTGAGGAAAAATCTGATGTTACTTCAGTAACAAATAATAAAATATATTGTTTCCAACGACAACAAATCAAATATCTATTTCCATATTTGTTTCTAATTGGCAACAAATAAAAAATATGATGTCATCTATCAACGAATCATAAAATTAATTGTTTCTAATGTCAACGAATGAAATATTGGTTGTCGTAATTTGTTGCTAATTGGCAACAAATTGGAAATATGATGTCATCTAGTAACAATTAGTAAAATTAATTGTTTCTAATGTCTACATAACCAAAGTTGGTTGTCGTAATTTGTTGCTAAATGGCAACAAATCGCAATTATGATGCCACCTATCAACAAATAGTAAAATTAATTGTTTCTAATGACAACAAGCCAAATATTTGTTGTCGTAGTTTGTTGTTAAATGGCAACAAATCGAAAATATGATGCTACCTAGCAACAAATAGTAAAAAAACTAGTTTCCAATAGCAACAAATCAAAAATATGTTGCTTTTATTTGTTGAAAAATCAGAGTAAAAAATGGCACTTTATAATAGGCAATAAAAAAATAATATATGTTGCTATCTATCAACAATTCAAAAATTAATTGGCATAATTTGTTTCTATAATGCTCTAATTTTTGTAGTGATAACCCGTAGTTGATTCCGCTACTGAGAGCTAGGAATAGATCATATAGGGTTAGAAATCTTGATATAAGGATGAAAATTACAATGGAAAATGCCACCATGTGTGAAGTAATCTTAGGAGAGGTCCATCCTTCTTAACCAGCACATAAACCTTAAATATGTGAATCTGGTGAAGTATAGTCGACTATTGTGGCATGCTAGGTTGTATTATTTCCGCTAGACCATTTTTGTTATTAATTGTTTGTAATGGTGAATTGGTGATTCACCATTCTGATTTTGATTCTTGTTTAGTCGATTAAACAAAAAGCAAAAATAATCAGACACTTGTTCCTTGTGGACTCGACTCATACTTGTTCTATAACTAAGTATTAATCCAATTAGGAGAAAATTAATACAATATTATCTTTTGCATAGGTTGTAACAATGCCCTGTCAATACACACACAAACACTTCCTATATTTTTTTATTAATTGCAACTTAATTACACCACTTTGACTTTCACATTTGCCAATATACAAATTTAATTGTAAATATCTTTAATTATCTATAAAATATGAGAATATAAGATATTTGAATATGTACATTGACATACATACAACAATATTATTAATACTTAGTTTAATTCTATATATTAATCAAAATAAATTCAATTGAAATTAATATAGGAATAGTGCAAAAGATAAAGGTTACAAGGAGAATAAAATGAAAGAAGTGTTTATTAAGAATCAACTATATATTATTCCTCTATTGAAACATGGAAACAATATTTTCCTCTAAATTTTGGAGGTCTTTTGTTAAATGGCCCACTTGGCCAACCGTCTTTCAACTTTCATATTTAAGTATTGAAAACAAAAGTATGGAAAAAGCTCGCCTAATACGTTTCATAAGTGGAGAGGGGATAAAGCGCCCATAATAAAGGCGTACCTCAATTTTTTTGGGTGTGTTTGTAATGAATGACAATACAGATTTATGAAGAAGAAAACATGTTTTAATATGGATTCTCATTTACCATGGACATTGACATGAATGTTTTTTTGCAAAAGTTTACTAAAAAGCACTACCTTACGGTCATTTCAAGCTGCCTACCAAGCGGAGAACATGTAAGTGCAATTAAAAGAACATGTAAGTGCAATTAAAAGAACATGTATATGTAAAGAAAATAATAAGGGATTTCATCTTACCTTAGAAAAAGAATGTAAAGAAAATAATATTACAAAATAAACATAGACTTGTATAAAAAAAAAGGAAATTTGGGACCTCCAAATTTCCCCCCAATTGTGCAAAGGGTTTTAATCTTACCTTAGAAAAACAATTGGTCTTGTAAGAAATAGTCTACTTTTAATTTAAAATTAGGCAACGACACAAGCCCGATATTAAGAAGAGAATGGACGACCCTTCTTTATGTAATGAATAATTTAATCTATTTAGGGACCAATTTATGTATTTAGTTACCAGTTTGATCCATTCAATAATCATATTATTTAATCCATTTAGTGACTAGTTTAATACATATAGTAACTAGCTTAATTCATTCGAAAAATTGCCAGATTCTGATGTGTATTGAAATTCAAAGGGAAACAAAGAAAGGCGAAGAGAAGGGACAACTAGGTTGGTGCGAGATGTAAAGGATAGTGTTGGGTTAGTGTGAGATGGAATGAACTTATTAGGAGAATGTAGGCTTGAATTTGTCTAATTTTATGTTAAAATAAGACCGTTTATTCTAATAATTTGTGTAAAAAATGTAAAGAAAATAATACAATCAAATTTTATAATAAATAATTGAAAAGTCAAAATATTTCGGCATTTAACGAACAATGGAAATATACAAAATCTCATACAAAATCGGGTACAATTATTATGGTAAGACAAGGATAATTTTTTGACGTAAATGAGACATCTAGGGTAGATATAGCCCTTTTAAAGTAAGAGGTGATCTCTTGTCTAAAAATGACCAATTTAACTTGTAATTAAAGCCACCGTTTATGCTAAAAAATTAAGTGAGGTAACGTTACATTAACTTTATTATAAGATGGTTAAGGATGGGCATGGGGCGGATCCAGCTAGACCCATACCCGCATATTAGATTTGGACCCAGACCCACAGGGTTTAGAAAATCCAGACCTTTACCCAGATCCAATGGGTCCGGCGGGTCCTAGGTCCAAAATGGGTCTCAAGCTTATTAAGAGTTTCAATAGTTTTTTTAACCTGCAAATTTTTTACACCGGTTTTTTAGTTATTAAAAATGATAAAAGAATAAAATAATAGTTTAATTCTTGTACAAACATTTAAAACTAAAACATCAACTTAAGTATTGGTAAAAAGTTCTAGGAAAAATTGTTTTAAATAAGTCAACCTTTGCGCGGTCTTCCCATTTTAAGTCTACCTTTTGATTATCCCTGATTGAGTTAGGCTTGTATGTCTGTTTTCTTCTATTGAATTTTAACCTATTTGTGACTTGTTTAGTAGGTTACTTATGATACGTGTTAAAATGTCCCTTCTTCTAAAACAGGCGAGGGTGGGGGTGGGACATTGTAACACGTATCATAAGTAACCTATCAAACAAGTCACAAACAGGTTAAAACTCAATAGAAGAAAACAGACATACAAGCCTAAATCAATCAGGGATAATCAAAAAGTAGACTTAAAATGGGAATACCGCGCAAAGGTTGACTTATTTAAAACAATTTTTCCAAAGTTCTATTACTACTTTATATATTTTGTATTATAATACATATATTTAATATGTAAAAATGAAAATGGGTCTACAGAGCAGGTATGGGTCTGAATTCATGAGAACTCACCAGAATTTTAACACCTAGAAACAGATACGACCCAGACCCAATAGGTCTCAAATTTTTAGACCCACCCCCTTAACAATGGATCGGGTCCAACCGAGTTTATGTTGGGTCTTGGGTCCATGTCCATCCCTAAAGACGGTTGATGTATCTATTTTATATAGATTATTTAGCTCTACTCCTTTAGCTTTGATAGTTGATTTGAGCTCTTTGGAGCTCGATTCTTGAGCTATTTGATATGTTTGGACTTGTTTCCGTGTGTTAGACGTTTTTGTGCAGATTAAGCGTTTATCACCCTCATTTGAGTTGCAGAACGGAAGTCCAAAGGACCACATTTAGCTCATAGAAGATCCAAGAGATTGCACAAGTGATTCGGACAAGATTACACCAAAGAAAGAGCGGAAAAGCACTATCGCCCGGTCGACCGGGCGGTTTTGCCCGAACGGGCGAGACACAAAAGTCCCTTTGCATATGAGATTTGTTCGCCCGGTCAACCGGGCGAGAAGAGGCGAAATTCTGTTTGCGCGCCCGACCGGGCGGATCTGCCCGGTTGACCGGGCGAAATTCCTTCTTGTCGTAGTTTTCTTAATCACCGCCGCCCGACCGGGCTGTTTCGTCCGGTCGATCGGGCGGTTTTCTCGGGACGGCTTTATTTGTTTTTTTAGCCGGTTTTGTAAAAAAGTATAAATAGGTTTTTAGTAATTCCAATTAGACTATCTTATTATCTACGTTTTTAGGGCAAAACACTTAGTTTCTCTCTCTAGTTTGTATTAACTCTTGCTCTTGAAGATTATAAAGATCATCGATTTTGGTTTTCATTGTTCTTGAATCATTCGGTATTCCTCTTTACTTTGTTTAATTTAATGAATTCTTTTACTTTGATTATGTTTATTGATTTTATTATTATCATGAGTGAGTAGACTTTTTCTAGGGTTTAGAGAGGGAAGCCATGTTTATACCTTTTTGATTGTGGTTTAAAGTTCTTCGTTATTTGGATTGAATTAGAATAATTCCTATTGATTTGTTATGCTTGTTTAATTCATGTAATTGCGCAATATCATGAGTTATGTTTAGCTAATAAGAATTAGAATCGAAAGTTCGTATTCATTAGAGGCGTGTTACAATAGGTAGATTTGATTATGTTGAGCGACCGTACTGGCATATGTTAATCTAAGAGTTGTTAATGCCTGACCAAGGATTAACGAAATACCTATTTATTCGAACCTCAATCCAAGTATTGTCGAACTATATTGTAGTGATTAAATTGGTATAAGCATGGTGGACCGATCGATTGCCCTAGGTTTTTAATTATTTGATAAATTTCCATCTTTTTGTGTTATAGTTTATTCTAGTTTAGTTATTAATTCTTCAATCATTTTCCTCTCTTGAAGTAGTTAGATAATTGAGCATAAATCTGTAGAACTCCTCTCCCTGTAGATCGACCCGTATTTGCCAGTTTCTGCTAGACAGACACCGTGCACTTGCGGTATATTTTAAAACCCATCAAGTTTTGACCGGGCCGTTTTTTTTCCCTCTCCCCCATGCCCAGGCCAGCGCTGCGAAAAGGCAAAGACGAATTTTTTTTTTCGCCCGGTGGATTCCACGAACTTGGTTACTTTTCTTTCTTCCTTCACTCCACTTCTTTCTTCCTTCACTTCACTTCTTTCATTTTCTCTCACTTTTATTCATCCTCTCAACTCTCTCTCTCTCCCCTAAAAACCTCCATAGCCAAACTCCACCCTACCTTTCACCATTCACAAATTCCACCTCCTCCTTCAATTTTCCTCATATCCCAACACTTTTCTTCATCTTTTTCCCATAAAACCTCCATCATCCCACTTCAATTCTCTCACTCCCACAAATCTCCACTTTTTTTTGTTTTCTTTTCCACCATGTCAGGGCCAAGCAAGAGGAAACACAGCTCAAGAGGGGAATCAAGCGCTCAAATTCCACCAGATTCGACATTCCCGCAGGTAATCTTCAAATCCCTAGAACAAAAACAAAGATTTGAAAGTTGAAATATCGGAACATAATCCCTACTCGTTTTGTTGATGCTAATGCTTTGCATGCTTTGGGTATTTACGGTGAAACTAAAACGCTATTTGAGAAATTGGGATTGGGAACAATGTTCGGCATGTTTTTCTGGACATATAGGCATCTTACACTTGAATTCTTGAGCTCATTGAAGTAGGCAATAAAAATCAAATTATCCGTTTTCGCCTCATGAATGAGGATCGAGAACTCACATTAGGCCAATTAGCTGGTATTTTTGGCCTCCCTGTTACTGATGATCACCGCCCCCCTCCCACCGTTCGAATTAATACCTTGTGGACCGCATTCACAGGTGATGGGGATGTTAACACCCAAGCATATGACTGCAGACCACCTCCATTTTCCCGACCTTCGCTACTTACGGCGATTTTTGGGATTCACACTTTTTGGGCGTCGTTGAGCCCCACTCCCGTCAAAAACAGGAGATTTTTTTGATGGGTAGTTATTTGTTTCCGAGCTTGATTACTCTCTCGTGCCTTCCTTATCTGTTTGTGTCCAGTGCGGACCGCCGCCAATTTACCCGCTTTGTTTGACGATGGTAGTGTTAGGGGGCAACCTATTGTTTTAGGTGGCCTCATTACCGCTATTGCTTTGCTCATTTTGGCTATACCCCGACATTAGCAATGCTGTAGCTGGTCCCGCCGAGATTAACATTGATTATATGACAAATGCTAAATGGCTAACCGCCCGTCTGCGAACAAATTTAGGTGGTTCATTGCTAAGAAGGAGTCTATCCTTCTTCCCGACCCCGCTCGCACCCGCTTAGAGCCCGGTGTGGGGTCGTACCTCCTTCCTATGCGGGGTCAAGAGCCCATTGTTAGGCGACCTCTGCGCGGACCTACCACAGGCAGCCCGCCGGGGGAAGGCTCCTCCTCCGCCGCGCCTATGGATCCTATGATGGCGGTCCTTACCCGCCTTGAGCGGGGGACAAGCAGTCCCTTACTTCACGGATGGGCCGCCTCGAGCTTGGTCAGCTACCATCCGAGACTCACCCGACTTCGTTGGACACACGGTTGACTACCGTGGAGTCGGACATGCGCCATGCCCCGTACCCTATCTACCATGACTATTTTCACCAAGGGCTTGTTGCCCATGATGCCACCCACCCTTCATGGTACACAAGACAGTCCCCGACCCTACCGACCATGCTCGGGATGTTCCTTCCGCCATATTGCTTTTGGTGCCGCAGTACTACCGGTGGCGGTTTTTACCGCCGATATGTCCGATGATGACGCGTGAGTCCTCTCTCTCTCCCTCTAGCCGCAATGAGGCCATTGCCGAGTTTAGCTTGGGGGAGGATTCGTAAGTACTTTCTCTCTCTTTACTCGCTTTGTAGTGTAGTTAGTTTAGTTTCATTTTTTTTGGTTAAAAAAAAAAAAAAAAAAAAAAAAGAGGAAAAGCTTGAAAAAAAATACGAGCTTGACATGAGTTATGATGAGTTGCATGGTTGTTTCCCTGCGCCCCCAAATTTTTGAATGAATTTTTAGACTCTGAATCTATGATAGTTAGCGTGAGTATTTGTTAGTCTTGAGTTGATTTTCAATCTTCCATGACCCTTGATTGCATGATACTTGCGGCACTTGCATTGATTGTAGAGCTAAGTTGGTTAGACTGTGAGGACTCATTCTTGCCAATGGATTTATTACTACATCCATTCTATTTCTTGTGTGTTAGTTCCTCATTAGTTGACTGATCTTGACTTTGACAACGTACTTATTGATATCTGATGACTTGTGGCAATTGCTATGATAGAGGCATCCTTTTGTCTGATTCTTGAGCCTCAAAGTGATTTTTTATTGATATACTATTATCCTCCTTAGCCCCGCTGAGCCTAATGACTATTTCATGTTACTAAACCTCATTACATGCCCATGGCCCTTATTTTGATATTAATCCAAGCCTAGCTTGGGGGAGCATCTGTCGAAGTTCGTATCTGAAATGGTTGCTATGAGTTACTTTGGGTGGAGATGATTGTATTTTGTAAGGTTCAAAGTTCGAGAAAAAGAAGAGAATAAGCAAAGTGAAATAAATGTGATTGTTAGATCGAAAAGATGCAAAGAAAAAAAAAAGAAAAGAAAGATTGAAAAAAATGAACAAAAGGGTATAAAATTCTTTCCTTCACAATCGCTTGCAAAGAAAAAAATTCATTACACTGCTTCAAGGATGGGTTTATTGAAAATTTTGTTGATTCATAGAGTTGGGACATTGTTATTGGTTGTGTTTTAGTTGATGCTTCTAGTGACTTTTGCTCCCCCATTCTTGGGTTTTTCCACCACATTTCCTATACATATTCCCTACCCTTACCTAAGCCCCATTACAATCCTGAAAAAGTCCTCTTGAGCTTGTGTTTACATTGTTTATTGGATTGATGTGTAGTCAGTTTGTCAAGGTTAAAAGTACGTTTGCTACTTGAGTCGACATGATTAGGATGAGTGGCATTATTACCTTTCTAAACACTTGAGAGTGTGAGTGGGAAGGGTTGTTATGGTTGGGATGGTGAGTGATCGGGCACATCTTTTGCCTGCCACAAAAATGAGAGAAGAGTGTTCCCCCTTGTGAGCACCATCTTAGTATTTGCATGATATGTGCAGTGACCTTGCTTGATTGTCTTTCTCGGTGATTGGTCATTGGCTTGATATAAAGGATTGATGATGATGCATGCTTTCTTGATTGATTTTTGAGTCTACTAATATTTTCGAACTGCATTTTCTATGGGGTGAAACAATTGTATCTTGTAACTCATCTGTGTGGTTTTGCTTAGGGACAAGCAAAAGGTTAGCTTGGGGGATTTTGATGTATTTATTTTATATAGATTATTTAGCTCTACTCCTTTAGCTTTGATAGTTGATTTGAGCTCTTTGGAGCTCGATTCTTGAGCTATTTGATATGTTTGGACTTGTTTCCGTGTGTTAGACGTTTTTGTGCACATTAAGCGTTTATCACCCTCATTTGAGTTGCAAAACGGAAGTCCAACGGACCACATTTAGCTCATAGAAGATCCAAGAGATTGCACAAGTGATTCGGACAAGATTACACCAAAGAAAGAGCGGAAAAGCACTCTCGCCCGGTCGACCGGGCGGTTTTGCCCGACCGGGCGAGACACAAAAGTCCCTTTGCATATGAGATTTGTTCGCCCGGTCAACCGGGCGAGAATAGCCAAAATTTTGTTTGCGCGCCCGACCGGGCGGATCTGCCCGGTTGACCGGGCGAAATTCCTTCTTGTCGTAGTTTTCTTAATCACCGCCGCCCGACCGGGCTGTTTCGTCCGGTCCTCCGGGCGGTTTTCTCGGGACGGGTTTATTTGTTTTTTTAGCCGGTTTTGTAAAAAAGTATAAATAGGTTTTTAGTAATTCCAATTAGACTATCTTATTATCTACGTTTTTAGGGCAAAACACTTAGTTTCTCTCTCTAGTTTGTATTAACTCTTGCTCTTGAAGATTATAAAGATCATCGATTTTGGTTTTCATTGTTCTTGAATCATTCGGTATTCCTCTTTACTTTGTTTAATTTAATGAATTCTTTTACTTTGATTATGTTTATTGATTTAATTATTATCATGAGTGAGTAGACTTTTTCTAGGGCTTAGAGAGGGAAGCCATGTTTATACCTTTTTGATTGTGGTTTAAAGTTCTTCGTTATTTGGATTGAATTAGAATAATTCCTATTGATTTGTTATGCTTGTTTAATTCATGTAATTGCGCAATATCATGAGTTATGTTTAGCTAATAAGAATTAGAATCGAAAGATCGTATTCATTAGAGGCGTGTTACAATAGGTAGATTTGATTATTTTGAGCGACCGTACTGGCATATGTTAATCTAAGAGTTGTTAATGCCTGACCAAGGATTAACGAAATACTTATTTATTCGAACCTCAATCCAAGTATTGTCGAACTATATTGTAGTGATTAAATTGGTATAAGCATGGTGGACCGATCGATTGCCCTAGGTTTTTAATTATTTGATAAATTTCCATCTTTTGTGTTATAGTTTATTCTAGTTTAGTTATTAATTCCTCAATCAATTTCCTCTTTTGAAGTAGTTAGATAATTGAGCATAAATCTGTAGAACTCCTCTCCCTGTGGATCGACCCGTATTTGCCAGTTTATGCTAGACAGACACCGTGCACTTGCGGTATATTTTAAAACCCATCAATGGTCTCACACAAGACTTACTATTGCAAGTATTACTATATCACATGTCGATGCAATTATAGTACGCAATAATCCTCAAGGATAGAGGTGATCATTTGCAGGCTTATGCATGACAAAGCCCTTTTTTGTGGACTTGACTTCTTTGTCCTTACCCGTCCTAAAAACGGGTCGGGCTTGCCCGTGGGCTAACGAGCCTAAAAAGCGTCTAATAAAAAACACCTTCATTAGTTCAATAATCAATTTCTAAAAACAATCTTCAATAGTCCAACACTTGGTAGAACATCATTATTTGTACTTTACTAGTTTGTTATACTAAAGAAACTTAACACAATACCTAGTTTGTTTTTATGACAAGAAGAAAAAAGATTTCATTCATAAGGGATAATCAAACGGCATTTACAATCAATTCCTAAAAAATCGAAAATTCCAACACAAGTATACAACACCTTAGAACTAGATACATCGCAAATTTGATTTAAAATAGCCTTAATAAAAAACTTCATCCGAAGCAATAGAATATGTGAGTTCGCTCTGATTCGGCTTAACTTCCGCTGGTGCATAGTCGTTTGGGTGAAAATACTTCCGTGGTCTTCTAGATTCTCGCAGATAATAGAGATTGTTAGATCTTCCACCTTCATCAGACGAACAAAAAAAGAAACATCCTAAAATAAATACCATCTTAATGATGGGATATACTTATTGGAAGCAATTAAAGGAGTTTCGAGATTCAGGCGATTGCAGATGATATAACTAGTAAATATGTTCCTCCTCATGTCAACATATTTTATTATCTAGGAGGAATTACGCTTTCTTAGTACATTGCCATTCATTACCAACCTGTCGTCTTACAGCACGAAGTTACCAGTTGTTCGCTACTCTTCTATTAAGAAAAGGCAGAGAGATGTTGGCCTTTCGCTGTTAGTAAGTACTCCCTTAGTTTTGACCTAATGAGCTTTCTTTACGTTGAGTTAACTCGACGGGTTCGCCTAGTGGAGAACGAAGAAGAATTCTGGGCTGACTACGTAGACTACATGCGCATCTAGTGCAGTGGCTTGGAAGTAAGCTACCTTGACCATCTTCCAAAGTTCTAAATAATCTACCGATCAAAGGTTGTAAGAGCGGGATCGCTTCTACATTCGATCATGCCGCAGTTGATCCCCGAAGTGATCTTCTTCTAGTTGCGGGCCGAAATCGCAGCCAATTGTTGGATATGAATGACCAGCCCAAAGAATAAGCTCAATTCTTCCATAACATAAGGGGGCGAGGTTGTGCGCGAGCCAAGTGACGTAAGTGCACAAGAGTACTTCGCGCTACAACCATCTCTTTTTTTATATAGGTTCTACGGACCGATGCCTGCTGCTTCATCTGAGAGAAAAGAGTCATAGATATGCCGATCATTAGAAGGAAGAACCGCCAAATTCTCGTGTATCATCTGTAGCAAAACTATGAATGGGAGCTAGCAATCCGGACCGTATTGAAAAGGTTCATAAGACACAGCATAAAAAAGTCACAATATTAAGAAGCAAAGTCCAAGAATGAAGAAGGGGTAAAATGACTGAATGAATACGAGCTGTGGCTAATACCCAAGGCATAAAAGAAGCATAATCTACGGGATCTCGAAACCACCAGCCACCCCGACCTAATTCATGATGAGCCCACCAACTTCCTGGCAAGATGCCTACGGTTAAAAACCACCGACATGTCAAGATCCAAATTCGAATTGGTTCCTGCACCTGGTCAGAGACCACTGTGTTCGCGCTGGCTGTCCAACAAAGAGGCAAAGTAGTGGTCTTTTTCTTTCCATTGCGAAAGAAACATTTCGCCCGCTCCCTCCCCATGTCCACTAGCGCTCATGTCCTGAGCGAAGAGAAGGCGAAAAAGCGTCGCCGAAGCAGCATGAGTAGACTTCTTTTGCTACGCAACAATAGAGCAGGATAGCATTTGGCGCCCACATGTTTGAATTTAAGGGTAAAGAGCTCGCTTGTTATACAGGATCCGACGCATGCAGCGGAGCAAAGCAACGTTCCATTCTTTTCGGCGACATCCTTCCACATTGGCGGCGAGTGGAGTGCCACAATACCATTCATCATTTTTTATCTACATAAGCCAAAGCCCATAGCACTGGCGACGTCTCCGGCATAAATGCAAGGAGGATGCATAGCTGGTATAGGATCTGGTGGAACAAGATTTGATTCTACAAGCGGTTCGGTACGAACGAAGAAATTTCGAACAAAAGGATCGGAACTCGCTGATGGGAAAGGAAAGAAAAAGAAACACCATGAACACCAGCGGGAGCCACTACAAAGATTCACAATTGAGGCCAAGAAGAAAAGAGATGAAAGAAAAAGAGAAAGAAGGGTAAAGAATGAAGGAAAAACCTTCAAAAAAGAAGGAAAACCTAGCTATGGAGGCTAGGGAAAACCCTCCCAAGGAGAAACCCTTGAGGGAACCTTAGTTCTTGAATTGAACTTAACACAATACCTAGTTATACTTAGCAAACCACAATCATTATTAAAAAGGCGAACATACCTCTCATCTTTAATATTTAATTGTATATGCCAAATTTTCCTAAAATATGAGGAATATTGTTTTAAATTTTTAAGGTATTTTTTTTTACATAAGAAAAGGCTCGTTGTTTTTTGTGGCATTTAAAAATAATTATCTATGTAAAGTCATAAACGGGTTGGGCGGGCCGTAGTAAAATTTACTTCTCCCATACCCGCCTCTTAATTTTAACGGGTTGGGCTTAGCCCGTCCAAATTCAAATTTTTTAATAAGTGAATTCCAAGCCCGCTAATCTAGTGGGCCGGACGGGGCGGGCTTGATGGGTCGTTCCGTCTGTAAACAGCTCTACTCAAGGATCAGGGACTCAGGGAGTAGTTTTTTTTTTTTTAGGAAAAATTGATAAGAACAGTCCTAACTATAGCCGTTCTGCCATAATAAATCCCAACTATTGAATATCTCACAGCAGGCCAAACTTTATATCATAGTTTACAAGAGTGGTCCTAGCAGGTAAATGACTTGCTACAACAGGTAAATTGGGTCACGTGTAGTTCACATGACTACCATTTAGAACACCCATTTCATTTGTTTCTTGTAAAATTCCTTTGCTCTAACCTCTCTTTCCATCATGAATGTTTTTTGCTTCACCTAATATCCAATCCCATTGAAATCAACAAAAATCAAAGCATACCAAATCAACAAGATTCAAGAAAATGACCTGAACAATACAAAGCAGACCACAACATGTCATCAACAAATGTCCAAGAATTTTGGCAACCGATCAACCAACTTGAAGACAACAATAATCTTTACTTCAAAATCAATTGCAAAGTTCAGAAACACCAAAGAAGAGCCACCCACAGTGAGCCAATATGAATGAAGTTAATATTGGAAAAAGAAGAAAAACCAAATCAACACATTCCTCATAAATTTAGAAGTTCAACAAAATATGAAATCTAGTGCCCAAAATTTCAAAAAAAAGAACCACCCACAGTGAGCCGATATGGATGAAGTCAAGAAAACAGGAAGAACCCGTCATTCACCCTTGTTGAAAACCTTTATGGCGAAGTACCCATTATAACAAAAACCAACCAGCGTCCGCAAAACTCCCAAAGAAAAAGGTCACCACAGCAGCAAAAACAATCAACATTGCATAGGCAACAATCCAGAATTTGCTGATTAAAATACAAAGGAATTCTCTAAGCTGTAACTTTGAGAATTTGGCACAAAAAGCCATGGAAGAAAGCAACAACAATTAGTTTTCGAACCGTGAAGGAAAATTCAAGTTATTAGGCCGCAGTAATCAGAGCATGTTTCCGGAGAGAATTTTGGCAGTTTGATTATTTTAGGTCAAAAGCCACGGAAAATTGAGAAATCTTGGCTCAAGTTCAACAAAATAACAAGAGAATCAAGTTTGAGAAATTTTGACGAGGAACTCGGTGAAATTTTAGCTGAACTGATGAACAAATTGAAAGAAATGAGAAATTTCGAACTGAAAAGATGAAGAATTATGAACGAAAAAAGCTGAAATTCCAAAGAGAAAAAAGTAGATCGAAGATCGGAAAAGATGAACAAATTGAAGAAGCAAATTTCAGAGATTACATGCGTTGGTGTTTTCTAGGCGAGAGTGTTTTATGGTTGCTAAGCTTAGACATTAAAAGGAAAAACACTTTTTAACAAGTTCAATCGGTTACCAGTCATACGAGACCACTCTTATAAACTATGACGGTATGACATGAAGTTTGGCCCGGTGTGAGATATTCAATAGTTGAGACCTATTATGGCAGGACAACCATAGTTAGGACCTTTTATATCAATTTTTTCCTTTTTTTGGGAGCAACAGAGCTTTAGAATTGATAATATCCAACGCCCAGTAACAGTCTGATTAAATCCCATCCAACGGTGCAAGACAGATCGCGCGGCACCTTGCCATTTCACCTTCTCTTCCCTCTCCCTCTCTCTCTCTCTCTGATTTCTGCAATCAGATCAAGCCCTAAATTCAAACCTCAATTCTAACAACAAAAACCCATCAACTTTCCTACCAAATTCATCCTCCAAACACAATCACTCTCCCTACAATAATCAGAATTACGCGACGATCAATCAAAGGTAAGCTTGAATTTTTCAATTCAAAGTGTTCTAATCTCTCAATCGATCATAAAATATGAATGATGTAACTAGATTCGATAGTACAACAGTTAAACAATTTACAATTCTGTCGTTTGTCACGGAAATGATTTCTTATGACGATTCATATTAGCCGACCCTAAATCATTTTGCGACTTAAAGGTTTTGTTGTTGTTGTTGTTGTTGTATAGTAGTGCACTGAAAGTAACTTGATTTGATTTTGATTTGATAGTAGAGCAGTGAAGCAATTTTTCATTGTTTCATTTGTTACATAAACGATTTCTTACGACGATTCACGTTAGCCGACCCCAAATCATTTTGTCACAGAATTGACTTAAGGTTTTGTTGTTGTTGTATAGTAGAGCAGTGAAAGTGGAACGATGAATTTTCTGCTGCGGCAAAGCCCTAGCGCCGCAGCAGCAGCAACGCCAGCAACACCAGCAACAGCGCCAGCAACGGGCGATCAACTTCCACCAATATCGCCCTGGTTGAGGAAAACACCGTCGCAGGGTGTTACCACTTTAGAGGGATTAATTGCGGAAGATAAATCGAATGTAGTGGATTATACTACTGAAATTAATCGTGATTCTTTTACTAGTGATAATGGTGGTAATTTAAGTTCTGCAAGTTCTAAGGATTTTGCTCCTCTTGTGGATAAACATGTTGATGTTACGGAAGATGAAGGCTGGATCACCATCCCTTGCAGTACGTTCACTCTTGTTTTGTCGTTTTTGGTTTTCGATTTTGAATTGTTGAATTTGGTTGTGGTATGAGTACCTTTTAATTTAAACATGTCTGAAGATCGTAGCTCCAAGTGTGATCATAACTCATAGATTACTTGTGTAGGATTTTATGTTTCGATGGAATCACCTATTTTTTTATTACAAAGGTTTTTCAACATTCATCCTCATGATGAACCTCTATTTACCAATGAATCCCAAGTTTGGATGTGTTTCCATATTAATTTGAGCTTTGAATTATTTCTTGATTAGTCCTAAGTTTGTGGGTATCCTTGCCATATTGGTCCTAGGTAATTTAAAAATGGTTTTAAGGGTTAAATTTTGCTGCTTTTTTTCAAAAAAGGAAAAAAAAAAATCCATTGTCCAAATTCTCATTCTTCTTGCTGCTCCTTTACACTCACCATGCTGCAATGGTCAATTAAAAGATCAGAGTAGCTTTTTTTTCCTATTAAATTGATGAACTATAAATTAGATTCAATACGGAAAGGGTATCCGCAACATGGGATTATTCATAAATAAATCAAACATGGAATAATTAAGGGAAAACTCTCCAAACATACAACGTATGTTTTCAATTGTTCCTAATTGCTTTTGTCTTTTACTTGCACTTCGTTGGTACTTTGATAGACATTTCCTAGATGTTTCTGTTTTTATGGTCTGGGATGTTTTTGTTTCGCCATTTGTATCCCCAAATGAACCACAGGTAGGCATTTGCCCCTGGGTCTTTACAATTTGGGGTTGAGGGAAGAGTAATTTGAGTATAGTAGGTACTTTGTCATTGTGTAATATTTGCTTTCTCAAAGGCATTTGAGTAATGTTCATATTGATATACAAAGCTAAAATATTGCCTGATGAAGAACCTTTATTGAATTTGTTGGGGACAGCTGGTAAATCTACTCATGTACCAGGTAATATTGGGATGGGGACGGTTTGGTTTTCAAGGCAACATCTTTCCTTTATGTGCTCATGTTGTCTGGATTTTGTTACGGAATATTCTAATTTCAATGGTGAAAAATTGAGAGTTTGTAGCAGGTTTTAAACGTTGCTTTTGTTTTGAAGCTCTGATTTGTTTTATTCGCTGCAATCGTTTCATATATTTTGTTGACCACCGGAGGCGCTTTTGACTTTGCTTTTTTTTTATATTATTATTGATATCTCTGAATATTTTCATGTCCACCTTAGAGGTCATATTTGTTCATTTAATCTGGCTATGCTATATGAACTTTTACTTTCTTTCTTTATTTTTTTTCCTATAAATTTCATGTCTTTTATGTGCTATTACCATTTTTCATGGGTTGGATACCTTATGTCTTTTTAATCTTGCTAATTTAAATTGGTTCTGTGTGCTTGCTTTACACATCATTTTAGGTGGTTCTAATAATTGGTATGCATATGCAGAGAATCTTCCTGATGATTGGAGTGGTGCTCCAGATATACATCAGTTCCAGTCTTTGGACCGTTCATTTGTTTTCCCTGGTACGAATTTGTCTTTTGTTTTCTACTGTATATCATGCATTCATATTGCTTACATGTTCTGTGAGCTGAGCACGAACCTACACTTGATTACGCAGGGGAGCAGGTTCATATCTTAGCATGTTTGTCTGCATCCAAACAGGACACTGAGATCATAACTCCATTCAAAGTTGCTGCTGTGATGAATAAAAATGGTTATGGACCAGGTGCCAAGGCTCGGAATGGAAATGCTGCGGAACAAGAATCACTTTCTGGAACTCAGCCAACTGAGCTTGATGATAACGTAGATGCAAAGAGTGTAAATAAGCATCAAGATGTGTCTGCGAGTGAGTCTTACCTTAGAATGGAGAATCATAGAAGAAAAACGCAAACATTACTGCAGAGATTTAAGGACTCCCACTTTTTTGCGCGAATTGCTGAGTCAGGAGAACAACTATGGTCAGACAGAAGCACATTAGAAGCACTTGATGGTGTAGATGACACTGATAGTACAGAGAACAATAATATAAATTGCTCAAGCACGTCAATAAGCGCGGTGATTGATAGTGGAAGGTTTGATGCCCGGGCTTCTGGTGGTTTAGCTAGAAATTTTGTCAAGTGCTGCTCTCTTGCTAACGGAGACATAGTGGTATGTTTCAAAAATAACCTTTTTGCATCTGCATTTTATTATACTTCCTAATTTCAAGAAATTGTGATTCATATAAAAACTTGTGCCCTCTGATATTGATGCTATATTTTTTTCTTCTTATTCTTATCTCACTTATTTTCTCTTATCCTTATTCTTGTTTGGAAGGATGCAGGTTCTTTTACAAATGAATGTTGGTGTTGATTCTTTGAGAGATCCTATACTAGAGATTCTTCAGTTTGAGAAACATCTTGATAGAACAACGGCTCTAGAAAGCGATATAGTCAAGGAAGAGCATAGTCCATGCGGGGAATTGTTAAAATGGTTGCTTCCTTTAGATAATTCCCAACTCCCTGTTAATCGACCTTTATCCCCACCTTTACTCAATTCATCTCATAAAACAAGCTTTTCTGCTTCTAGTGGCTCACAACTTTTTTCTTTTGGAAACCACTTTAGAAGCTACTCTATGTCATCACTACCACAGAATACTGCTCCAGCAGCATCACCATCTGTGTCCACTGCTTCTTCAAACCCTAATGTTGGTGTAGAAGATTGGGATCGTTTTGCTTCACAAATGTCCCTAAAAAGTCCAAGAAGTGGAAGCCAGGGTTTGCTGTCCTTTCGTGGAGTTGCATTGGAGCCAGAAAGATTCTCTGTTTGTTGTGGTTTGGAGGGCATTTACATACCAGGAAGAAGGTGGAGGAAACAGCTTGAAATCATTCAACCCGTTGATATCCACTCCTTTGCTGCAAACTGCAATACAGATGACCTGCTTTGTGTTCAGATAAAGGTAGGATGTGAAATTTCGCAGTCATGTTTTTGTCTTATATGTGTATAATGAATGGGAATTCTTAGTCTCGTAATGTTATTACAGGTTTGGTTCAAGAATTGTACTACGATTGGTTTAAAAATTTCTGCTATTATTTGCAGAATATCTGTCCACCGCATGTTCCAGATATTGCTGTATATATAGATGCTATAACTATTATCTTGGAAGAGGCGTCAAAGGCAGGGCCACCCTTGTCTGTTCCAATTGCATGTGTTGAAGCTGGTACCGACCATAGTCTGCCGAATTTGGTCCTAAGGTTGTTCTTACCCTGTGAAACTTGTTTAATTTTGAATAGATTTTATTGGTTGGTTTGTGTTCTCTTTCTTGAAGAGCACCTGTATGGCTAGTTTTCCTCTAGTGGGGTTGATTACGGCACAACTTTACTTCTTTGGAAGATTTTTCTCCTACTTGTGGTTGGCATTAGAGGTCGACTCATCATGCTGTACCCCTCAAATGTCAGGATTGATTGTCTAGATATACCATCTTCTAGTCTCTTTTCTATTTCTGCCAATCCTACATGCTTATTAAATTCAAAAGACTATTGTTTCAGGCCTTATTTTATGTAGAATTCCTTAAACTGTGAGACATCATTCTGTGAAACATCAACATTACGGTAATGGCTATCGAGAGGCTCCCTAAGCAAGGTAAAGGGGATCGAATATATGTAGCTTTACCTTGTGGGATTTGAGAAATTGTTTCCAATTGACCCGTCATATAATATGTAATGATTCTGTTATGAATGAGAAGAACATACAGTTTGAGCCCTTTCTAAGTTAGTCCATTTTCATCGTAAAGCTAAAAAGGTGTCATCTCTTTGGTGGCCTAGTGAAACCAACCTGTATAAACTTTATTATTGTCACTCTGAAGCAGGGGGCCAGGGACCAAATCAAGTTGGTTTGCAGTTCATATTAGCACCGTTCTTTGCGAGCTACTAATTGGTCGAACATGTTCCTTTCTGGCTCTCCCTGTATTCTTTTTGTCTCTCTTATATGTTTACTATTTGTGCAAGGGATTGGCCTTTGAAATCGAGAACTGTGCTACAGATTGAGGTGATGGAGGTGTCTTATACTTCTTTTGTTGATGACTTGGAAGATTAATTAGGAGTTGCGCCTTTCTGAATGAACAGGAGATTAATCAATCTGGTAAAACTGAGTAAAAAGATGGAAATGGATGAGCACATCCATGTGTAGATACGTGTGTTTCCGTCTTTGAAAAGTAATTAAAATGACATGAAAAATTAACTGACCTCTTTTAAAATCTCATCACGGACCTCACTTTTATTCTGGCAAGCTGTACTATATGCTGCGGATTGCTGCAGGAGCTTGACTCTAAAATTGATGCTGTAGGGCATGTTCGGCGCAGCTTTTGAGGTAGCTTCTAGGTAGCTTTTAGCTTTTGAAAAATTATTTTAGTGTCCGGCGAGGTAGCTTTCATGTAGCTTTTAGCTTCTGAGTAGCTTTTGCCAAAAATTAAGATTATTAGCTTTGAGTAGCTTTTGTCAAAAGCTACCATTTTTGTATATTATTTACGCATTAAAATTTTGCCAACAACTATTTTTATCGAACACTTCTACTTTAGACAGCTAGTTTCACAGCTAAAAGCTCATAGCTACCTCTACCGTTAAAAGCTTACAGCCCACAGCTAACAACTACTTTTGCCAAACAGGCCCGTAAGCAAGTGATTTGTTGAGAAAATTTTTTTGTTTGATAAGAGGCAGAAAAGATTTTTTTGTTTAATAAGAGGCATTATTTTGTTTCGGCCTGGGTTTTCCCTGAATTTTTTTGTATAAATGATGCACTATTAATTTTGTTAAAAAAAAAATTGGTCGTAGCCATTATTGGTGTAATTATGTTTAGTGAAAGGGCAAGGGTTATGTCAAGAGTTGCTGCAATGGATTGTGCAACTTCTAATTCAAGTGGTATTAACTATGTATTTAGATTGACTAAACCGACACTTTCTAGCGCAAGGAAATGTAAAGAATATTACATCTTTCGAAGTGAAGGAATACAGATAACACCATATATCTTGGGTTTCTGTACAATGCCACATTGGCAATGAGTTTCATTTTTCTTGTTCTGTCTGTATGCTATAATTAAAAATTGTTATATGCAACAGCAGTCTTTGTATGGTTAAGCCTTTGTCCAGCTTATCGCAGCTAGCTAGGAAAGTCTGGGGGGTTATTTTTTTTGGTAAATTCTAGGGGGGGTTATGCATGGTTCTAGATTGAGAACCCATTCATTTTTTCAGGTTTTTTTACCTCCTCTACTCCCACTCACTGACACCACCCCTCCCTTTTTTTTTTTTGTATTGTGAAGTCATAGAATATGCTCTCTTTTTGCGTCTTTGCTGTTATATTGTTTGTGATTTTTTGGGTTTGAAATTAAGGTAAGAGTGCTTAAAATGTTATGCTTGGTGAATAACTAACTTACGGCCTGTTTTTTCTATATCACTGCCACTTTCAGTATTCGTACTTATTGTGATCACGTTTGATTTGAAAACGGGGAACTACTTCCCTAACTTCCATGATCCTGGTTTTAGATTTTTTTTTTAATAGAACAAAAAAGTGAAAACAAAAAAGGGTAACGAATAGGCCCTTAGAGATAGGCTTTAACTATAGTTTTTGCTTCTATACCTAGTAGCCCTTTTTTCTTAAAAAGAACCATGGATTAACTATATTTGAAATATGGTCACTTGGCGATGCCAATCACTTATCATAGCATTTTCCTGGTTGTGAATATATCTCATTGTAGGAGGGGTGAAGAGCACTCTTTTATCCTTAAGCCAGCTATATCAGCCTTAAAGAAGTCTAGGATACCTGATGATAAGATTTCTAAGTTGCATACAAAAACTGGAAGCAAAGCAACAAGCACACGGCTGCCTCCAGTAGCTGTTGAAGGATCAAAGGATGAATCTGCTTTTCACAAGTATGCCATACTGGTATCATGTCGTTGTAACTACTCTGGTAATCCTTCTTGCTCTTAAACGTGTCCGTGTTGATTTTTTATGTGAGTAGTTCTGTCGTTGACTTCAATATTTTCTACAGAATCGAGACTATTTTTCAAGAAGCCCACTGATTGGCGACCACGCATCTCAAGGGACTTTATGATATCAGTTGCATCTGAAATATCAAAAGAAACTCCGGATTTTACTGGAAAAGTCTCTCAGCTGCCGGTTCAGGTATCTTGCCAAACACCGCCTATATAAAGAGTTTTTGTTGTTTCTCTTGAATTATAAATGGTTTTTCTAATGATTGTGAACTTTCCAGGTGTTGACTCTTCAGGCGTCAAACCTTACGTCTGAAGATCTTACCTTGACTATACTTGCTCCAGCATCATTTACACCTCCTCCTTCAGTGCTGTCACTAAATTCTACGCCATCATCACCAATGAGCCCATTTGGTGGATTTGCTACAACACAAATAAGCACATTAACTCGTCTGTCAGAGAACCAAATACAAAGTGCTCCCCAGACTCTTTCTTCTGATCAGCAGGCTGTTCCAGTTGCAGATGTCATTCCAACAACTGCTTTGAGCTGTACTCACTTGTGGTTGCATAGTAGGATTCCATTAGGGTAATTTCCACTCTTCTTCTTTGGTTCTTCCAATCATCTTATCATTTGTAAGTTGTAATGCAGGAGTTTGGCTTTGACACTGGTTTATTATGGTCTTATCAGATGTGTTCCTTCTCAATCCACTGCCAAGATCAAGCTTGAGCTGCTGCCGTTGACAGATGGCATAATTACACTTGATACTTTGCAAATTTATGTTAAGGAGAAAGGTAATTTATATGTTGATACAAATAAATTGAAGACACGTCTATGCTTAGAAGCTGTCTTGGCCCGTTTAATCTTTTCTGCAAGAGTACAAGCTGCTGATGTGTAGTGTTTCGTACTTTGCAAACCTTTTATCTTTGGTTCATCTGGAGCTTTCATATCAAGTGCTTTGTGTTTTTTCTCAATCCTGCATGAGTTGTTGGGGGAGATCTTTGGTCCATTAAAGTTACAGAGCTGCACTTTAATGACTTGGCGTCCATCTCTCTTTTTCTTACACACACAAACACACGTTGCACTTAAAGATACTGCATTTACTATGCTTCTCTGTTGGTGCTGAGAGAGTAGGTATGAAGTACTTTGATATGTGAAAACATAGGAATATATAGAAGAAAAATAGGAAGAGCACAATGTGTTCCACTTACTTGCTCTGAGGACCTTTACGCATTTGAACACCCTTGCGAACAAGAAGCTTTTCTTTTTCCATTAAGCTTAAGTCCAGAGAGTGATTTAGGCAGACAATTAGAAGGGGCACAGAAAGCTATAATACTTCTTAGAGCATGGAGGGTATTTTCAAATTCTTGTTAGATCCTATTTATTTTCTTTTGTCCAATCAATCCGTGGCATTTAGATTTGCACTCCAAAGCTTGACTTGGCGACCTTCTCATATACTCATATCCCAAATGACTTGGAAGCAGCTTCTTTACTTTAAATGAATAAAAAGTGTCCTGCGATTTCTTTATATTGCAACGTCTGCGAAGAGGCGAGAGATAGAAAAAGATAAAAAATAGGGACCATGTGATAAGAAACGTCTGCGAAGAGGCGAGAGATAGAAAAAGATAAAAAAATAGGGACCCATGTGATAAGAAACGTCTGCGAAGAGGCGAGAGATAGAAAAAGATAAAAAATAGGGACCCATGTGATAAGAAACGTCTACGAAGAGGCGAGAGATAGAAAATGATAAAAAATAGGGACCCATGTGATAGGAGAGAGATAGAGAGAACTTTTTGCGAGATTTATTGATGTTGGCATGTTGCAATTAATATTGACCTTCCATATATGACAAATTTTGCTATAAAAAAAACAGACAAAGTATGATGCTAGATCGATGAATATTTTGATGTCCAATCTTATGTTTAAGTACACTAGTTACCAATGATCTAGAATGAGGTTAAAATTACCTTTTAGGCTTTAGCCAACCACTTTTGTTTGTCTCTGATTTCCATCAGCAACAATTCCATATTTTTAAGTCTTCTCCATGAAACTTGCTTGTCATGTTTCTTCGACAGGGAAGGGAGGAGGGATTGATGAGATAGTCCTAGGATATTTGAAGATGGCAAGGAGTGGGGTTTTCTAATGAGAATGGGTGGTATTTGGAAAAGCGATGGATTTCACATGTCAAGAGAGATCTATTTCCTGGCTTTGAGGAGTAAAAGACGGGGCTAAATGAGGAATAGCAAATTTGTAATGGTATATGGAGAGGTTTGGGATTGATGGTATTTGAAGAAACTCAAGGAGAAATATTGATGAATATGGGATCTTAACATTTGATCAACACCACAATGTTAAGGCTTAATCCTCCTGTTCTCATGGAAGTTGTGACATCCTTATTGGAATGAAGAATAAAAGTCCTTATCAGAATTCAGTAGTAGTGTGATGACCTCATTGATACTCTGGACTTTCACAGGTCTTACAAGAGTTATGGTACACAGACTAAAGGGTTAGTGTTATGCTATAGTCTACTCCATAATGACATTGGATTTGAGAAGGAAGCCACTAATGCCGAAGTTCTGACAGAATTTTTTCAGGCTAGGTGCTCAGATCTCTAGCCATCATTTATGGGGTGAGAGAGCTGACATGGCTCATAGAACTTAAAAACATTGCGGTTCTGTCTTTTAGATAGCCTGTGGTTGTTTGGTTTGACTCAAAGTTATCTTCAGCAAGTAGGAAATATGTTAATGTGCAAGTCTCCTGAGTGTGTCTCTTATGCTGACATACTGCTCTTTTGGACAGGGTTTATTCATGGGGTTATTTATATAGGAAAATGGCTTTCTTAAAAGCTTTTCCGTTCACGTCTAGCATGTCTTTAAATCCTTCTGGGTTTAACAGCTCTTGGATTTAATGATTAGGACATGTTAATTGATAAGGGGTGATGATGACATGACTCGAAGCTAAGCCTACTTATTTCATGACCAAATTCAACTTGAGTTGAGGTCCAGTTGAGTTTAGACCAAGTCAATCTTGAGTAGCTTGTGAGTTTTGTTGATCCATATTATCTTGTAGGTGCGACGAAATACTGAATAACAATTACTTTTCAGAATTTTTATCAAATTGATTTGAATTGGTAACCAAATACTCTTAAATGTAATTTAAGAGTAATTCTCATAATGTTGGCAGTATCTGTATTATTGATTTATTCATTTCATTTAGTTAACTTACTATAGATATAAATGAATCTCTTTTCGTCTCAACTCCTTAAGTAGTTGAGTCAAGCCCGTGTTGAATTGGGATTGACGCAACTCAAATTGACCAAGCTTTTGATAGTTATAACTAATTATCAAGCTGTCTCTTGTCAATATATTGTTCTTTTAAAAACTTTCCTGTTTGTACTATATGTACATGGGTAGGACGTCTTGGCTTGCTGATCATTTGAATCTGCTCTTGTAACTCCTTCTGCAGCTAATTTAAATTTCACTCTCTTTTTACTTTGATGGGTTTCCCTAGGACTCTTGTCTAAATAGAACTTGCACGACCACCAATCTTAGTTCAAGACTTTAAAGGCTGTTCTTATGTTTATGTATCTTGCCTCCAATCTCCATTGCACTTTCTTTGTAGTATTTGGAATTGTAGAATAAGCTCTTTGAGGGGGCGTTTGGTTAACATGGGGTAAAGGGAATGGAATCAAGAAAGGGGTAGAGAGGGAAAGGAAAGGAAAACCCTTAGATTTTAGTTGTTGTTTGGTTGGTTTCTATGTCACTCTCTTTCTCCCTCCTTTCACCATTCTTCCACCATAGCACCACCATTTCCTCCCCTCCCCTATTGTGCCCCAACCACCCCCCCCCACCCCGGCAGCGCCGCCGCGCTGCCCCCTCCCCCCTCCCCCCCCGGTAGCGCCACCGCTGCCCCCCCCTCCCCCCCCACCCCGGTAGCGCCGCCGCTGCCCCCTCCCCCTCCCCATCGCGCCGCGAAATCCCCCCTCCCCTTCACGAGTCGCCTCCTCCCCCCTTCCCCTTCCGCACCTCCCCCTCCCCTTCGTGCCGTGCTATTCTGTCTGTCGCACCTCCCCTTTCCCATCGCGCCGTGCTCTCCTTCCCTCCGTCGCATCTCCCCCCCCTTCCTCGCGTCGCACCTCTCCCCTCCCCCTTCCTTGCGTCGCCGCTTCTCCCTCCCCTTCCCTGCGTCGCATCTTCCTTTTTTTTTTTTCTAGGGTTTGGGTGGTAGAGGCGGTTCTGGTGGTTGAAAGATTTTCGGGTCTTGGGATGGTGGATGGTAGAGGCGGTTTGGTGGTTGAAAGGTTGGTGGCTTGGTTGGGGTGTGGGGGTAAAGGTGTTCCGGTGGTTTGGTGGTGGCAATGGCTCACGCACGGCGGCGTGGTGGTTGCTGGTTAGGGTGGCGAGGTGTGGTTGTGACGGTGACTATGATGGTGGGACGGTGGTTGTTATGGTGGTGACGGTGGCTAGGATGGTGGTTGTCGGTGGTTGGTGTGGTGGTGACGGTGGCTAGGATGGTGGGTTGGTGGTTGGTGTGGTGGTAGAGTGCCTGGGGTGATGGTTGGAGTAGTGGTCAACTATTGGTCAAGGTGACCATGGAGTAGAGGAGGGAAAGGGTAAGTGAAACCTTAGGGGGGGATGGGTAATGGAAGTAGAGGAGTTTGGGGTAAAGGGGAGGGTAAAGGGAATGATTAAAATGTGTTAACAAACAACAAGTAAGGGAATCAACCTATTTGATTCTCTTACCCTTTCCTGAAAACCCCAAACCAAACGCCCCCTGAATTCTTTGTTGAAGGTTGCGTGATTACAGAAAACTTGCTCTATATATTCAGAAGTTTGTAATTCTGTAGACTAACAGAGTACATAGCTTATTCTTTGAATTATTGCAAGTTTTACCTCATGGTTTGTTTTCGAATTTGGAGGGAAGAGATCTTGATTATGCCAAGAATACTCCTCTACCGTCTGTTTGAAAATCCAATACAATTGGGAAGCTATATGTCTGCTGTATTTCCTATGCAATGAAAAAATGTCTTGCTTTCATTGTTCATTGATTTTCATTAATGAAACGACAAAATATTAGAAAAATAGTATTGTCGGGCAAGTTCATCATTGATTTATGCCATCCAAAAATGGAAGTAGATATTTATGTTAGGCTTCATTTGGTTGAACACAAACAATTGTTATGAATTTTTTATCTTCTGTGAAAAACATATTTTTCAGGCTAGCACACAACTGTAGATTAGTTTCGTTTGTTTAGTTCCTTTTAAGAAAAATAACAGAGAAAAGGGATAATGGAAATCGAATTGGAGGGGAGAAGATGGATGGGAGGGGAGGAAGAGAAACTTAAAAATAGAGAGGAATATTTGGCATTTCTCTCTTCAAAAAAGGAATATGTTTTCTACCCTTTGTTTGGTTCGTTGTAAGAAAAAAGGGAAAATGGAATTGGAGGGGAGAGGATGGATGGGAGGAGAGAAAGAGAAAGTTAAGCAATCGTTAGGAAAATTTCGGATGCCTTCGCTTGAAAAGCATAATGTTTTCTACCTTGGTAGAATTATCTTCCCCCTTTACAAATGAAAGGAAATTGGCCAAACCACTTGTTCTGGAAACTGTTCTCTTCCCAATCAAACACTCTCTTAGAGAGGAAACAACTTCTCGGGCAAGCTCCATGCTTAATTGTAAACCATGTTTGCATATTCTTTCCTAACATGTTGTTGGCTTTTAGTTTTTTTGGGTTAGGGAGATTTGTGAAAGTTGTATTCTTGTCTTTCTCCAGCAACATCTATCCACTATAATTGTGCATCTTGAAGATCAATCCCCCCCCCCAAAAACAAAAAAAAAAAAAAAACAACCGAACTCTCTGTTTCTTTCATCAGATTTAGAGGGAAAAGGATTTCTGTTAGTGAAGGTGGCATTCCTCTCACTCGTTCAGAAAAAACAGAGCTTTATATATAGTCTTCCCTGTTGTGGCTTTATTTCATCTTCACTTGGAAACTCTTTTATGGGAAGCCCTTTTCTCAGGGTAGTGGGGTGGAGAGGGTGTCAATTACTATCAAGTACTTGTCTTTGGAAAGAGAAAGCTGGACAGTTTTAGTCAATCCAGCATTTCTCAGTTATAAGATTTTTCCTTGTATCTTGGAACTTATCAACATGCATCAATATATCTCTTTTATCTGATTTGTATCACATCAGTGTTTTACTTTAGATGTGAGTTTAAAGTATCAATGTATGCATATAGCATTTGGTGATGTTTATAAATGCTTAAAAAGAGAATTATGAGATCTTGTTCAGATTGTAAAGCTCTTCTGTACATTTTATCTTTAGTAATTTGTATTTAGGTGAGACAAATGCCTCTTTTAAGATTATAGCTATGTATTTTTAAGCAGTAGAAAAGCTGTTCAAGTTGAACACATACTAATTCAAATATTGTGCCTTCAACAGGTATAACTTATGTCCCTGAGAATGCATTGAAGATCAATGCGACTTCTAGCATTGCTACCGGAATCATCTAGCTTGGTTCGATTCACATTCTTCGTATTTTGTATGTTTTCTTAACGAAGATTCTCAAAACGAAGGGGAGTGTTTGCTCCAGTTGTACATCATCGGTTATTTTTTTTCTTTTTTCCATTTTCGTTGATTTAGGACATGAATTTGAGGTGCTCATATGTCTACCTCAAGAGAGAGACGGATTTATGTCTCAAGGTTTGTTTTTGAGGCTTTTCTATATCATCAGCATGGTGGAGATATGGTCTCTGTTAGTACCTCTGCTATACCATATATGAATGAAGTTATACTAGATTCTGCATCATGTGAGATACTCTATTGAGTTCAACCCTAGAATTCAGATGTTGCTGGAATCATGTGTATTCTGAGACAAGCTGGGTGATGTATGTTAGTAATTTCGCTATACTTCTTGCTCTCACTCGTGTTATTGTCTCTAACTTCTCAAGACTCCGGCACTTTGACCTGTTAGACGGGTTGAGCTCATATATCCATTAATATTGCCAGTTCCGTGCGCTTGAGCGCAGCTTTAAAGAGGGTGATCAAACCTGTATCATGTAAATGCTTTATTTTCGAATTACTCGAAAAAAAAAAAAACCTTACATTAGTGAGGGGCTTTCTTTGAAGACAGCGTATATATAGTTGGATAAATTTCCAAAATTGTGTTGTTAGTCATTATGTGTATTATGTCTGTTGTTTTCTACTATCAGAATATTCCGTTGCCTCTTCTAATCTGTAGGGACCGTTATCACCGTCTTCGTATTATTTACTTGACGTAAATCCAAGATGCCGAGAATAAAATTCCTTCAGTAGCCAGTACTTAGTAGGCGTGTAAGTCTTATGAAATTTGTCCAAAATGATGAGTCGGGAAAGCAAATACGGAATTACTTTATCAACAAGTCTTTCTTGAAGTACCTTCTTTGGCAAAGTTACAAAAAGCTTATATTCCTTCGCCTCAAATCTTTTTTTTTTTTCTGTTTTTACTGTCTTCCTTATATATTTAAGATAACATATTTAACTTTTAGTATCTTTACTTATATTCACCTTTTCAATAAATGATTGTTTGGAAATATTTCTAAGGAAAAATTGCTGAAGTACAAAGAAAGTATTATACTCTCATAACCTCTCTCAATAAGCCTTCTAAAAGATAGAAAACCTCAGCTTCCAGTGATGGTTTTGGGAAGGTTACCATCAATTTTATTGGTTGTAACCTGAATTTTTGGTTTTTCTTTGCTTTTATATAAAACATATTTTTCTCTCTTCATTTGCTCAGTTGCAATAGCTTTTTCTCCCATAAGAGCTTGCCTCTTTTTGAGATTTGTGTTTTGTCTAGTACTTGTGGTCTAGGCTCTTATCTCTAGTCTATTTCTTAGTTCGCCTTTCTAGTTGTGCGGACTTCTACTGGGCAAAATGTTTGTCATCGATAATAAACCATGGGCAACATTACTAGGCGTCGGTACAAAGATGATTTCTCTTACATATTCGATCACATTTCACCTCTGAAACCATGTCAAGAGGAGATGAACAACCTGAAACACTTGTCCAACCTTTCCATATATTTGCAAAGTGAAAATGTTGCTAGGAAGAGCCAATGTGATGGTGCTTAGGTGCGTGATGTAGAGGTGCTCAACTGCTCACACTGCCTCAAGTAGTGTGATGGGTTGCATGAAGAATCTAACGTTGAGTTAGGAAGACAACTTGGGATAAAACTTCCTTAGTTTGTTTAATTGAAATTGTAGCCCATAACATCCAAATAAAGATACTCTTTGAATATTCATTTGTGACTTCACTACTTACCTCAAGTACACTATGGCCCTGTTTTTTTTTTTTTTTTTTTAGAGGAGATATGCGCCCTGCTTTTGGATTTATTTTCGGTTTCAGATTCGGTTCACTTCAATTAAGTTCGTACACTCTCTCATGTTCTCGCTTTCTCCCAATTCATTGCTTCGGCTTTCTCCCACCCAAAATAACCGAACATATGTCCTACTCTGATGGGTTTTAAAATAGTACCGCAAGTGCACGGTGTCCGTTGTTAGAGATACTTAGCAAATACGGGTCGATCCACGGGGAGAGGAATTCCTACGGATTAATGCTCAATTACTTAACTATTCAGAGAGAAAAGTTGTTGAATGATTAATAACTAAGCTAAAATAAACTAAATCACAAGAGATAGAAATTTATCAAATAATTAAAGATCTAGGGCGTTCGATCGGTCCACCATGCTTATACCAATCAGGAAGGTTATGATAACTAATAATACTTAGGTATAGGGTCGGGTAATTAGAGTAGGCGTTAATCCTATGGTCGGGTCTTAACACTCTCAAGGCAACATATGCAGTATGGTCACATCACATAATCAGACTCACCAGTGTGTTCTAGGCCTCTAAAAATAAAATCTTGGTCAATACAAACAATTATTAGCCAAAAACGATTCATAAAATTGTACATTAACATGAATCGCACATTAAATAGAATCACACTAGAATTGCTCTAACCACAACCTAAATATTAAAGAAATCAAGAACAATAAAATCATGGCATAAACATGACTTCCCTCACTAAGCCCCTAGAGATGAATCTACTCACACATGGCAAAGAAAGCAAAAACAATAACTATTGAAATATTCATGCTTTGAAGCAATTAATAATAATAAGAGACAAATATTTGAAAGTAAATAAGAACTATGGAAGAGACAATTACCAATTGAAAGGAGAAAGGAAGAACTTGAATTGAACTTGAATAATCTCCAACGTGCAATAATTAGGGCTAGAGAGAGAAAACTAGTGTTTAGGAAAACTAATGAATGTAAAATGAAGATCAGAAAAAAGCTCCTTGCCAAATATTTCACAAGGCTATTTTGCTTTCGTGCCACCCGCCCGATGAGATCGGGCGCCGGCCAAAATTTGATAGGCTGTCATACACCTGTCAAAAATTAATTCCTAACAAACCTTCTAACAATGTAGTAGAGTAAGTAGGGTCGAATGGCTCGAATCCACAAAGAGATGGTTGTTCTAATCTAGCTTTTAAGGTATGGAGAAACTAAACAAGATAAGAAATATGTGAATTAAGAATCTAAACTAAGAACTAAGGAAAATAAGACTAAAAAGATCTAGGGCAATAGTTCACCATGTTTATACCAATTCAATCAATACAATATAATTCAACAATACTTGGATTGAGGGTCAAGTAATTAGAGTCTTTTGTTAATCCTACAGTCGGGTCTTAATACTCTTAGATCAACATATGCTAGTACGGTCGCTCAACATGATCAGATCTACAAATTGTAACAAGCCTCTAATAAGTACGATCTTTCAATTCTAACTCCTATTAGCTAAACATAACCCATGATATTGCGCAATTACATGAATTAAACAATCATAAAAAATCAATAGGAATTACTCTCATCCAATCCAATCATTGAAGAACTTTAAATCACAATCAAAGAGATATATATATGGATTCCCAAACCCTAGAAATAAAAACTACTCAATCATGAAATAAATAACAAAATCTAAATCTACAAAAAAGAACATAATCAAAGAAATCAATGAAAGAAAAGAGATGAAAATAATAACCTTATGAATTAATGAAGAGCATAAAAACTAGGGTTTACTCCTAAACTAGAAAGAAAAAGAAGAGAAAACTAAAAAATAGAACTAGATAATAAAATAACGTGTGAAAGGAAGAGCAGAGAGAGAGAAAAGAGTGAAAATCTAATATAATTAATACTAGGTAACCTAATATGACTAGAAAAGTAAGTTACAAAAATAAGAAAAGTCGAAATACCATTAAATGGGCGGAATTAGTGATCCGCGCATACAAAAACAGATTCAAGTAGAAACAGTCTGAACTTCACAAAGGCATAACTCCTTTACTAGAAGTCTCCTCGGGGCGCGCCACCTATCGTTAGAAAGCTCTTCAAGTCTAGTTTCCATATATGCTGGAATTACTCGATTCTAATAAGGACATCAAAAGTTATGATCAGAAGAGTAGACGTGATTCCTTTTTCACATTTCTTCTAATGATTTTCCGCTTCGTTTTCACTCAAACTCGTACTATGACATATCCATACGATCCTTATGCATTGCAACTTCTTTCCAAGTTCTCCTAATCCTCAAGCTTAGCTAATTATACTCCAAATACGTTCTCATTACCTGAAATTCATCAAAAACAAGAAAGCATACCGAATAGGAGTAGAATGATATAACTTAAGAATATGATGCAATAATGAACCTAAATATGAATCTAAATGCTCTAAAATGCAACCTAAATGCACCTAAAAACTATATATAAATATGATTTATCACCTACTTCCCCTGTTTCTTTTAGTTGACCCATTTCCTTTAGGCACACTGGTTGAGACACTATTTTAAACCTTTATACCTTTAATTATCTATAAGTAAAAATTACAAAAAGTTGATATTTGGAAAATATACATTGAGACGAATTTAACAAGATCCCACATGACTATATTTTTCCTTAAGTACAAATTACAAGAGATAGTCAAAGTCATGTGTGTGAATAGTGTCAAAAGTCAAAACGGGTCATAAAAAAACGGAGGAAGTATATCAAACTATGTTAGTTGCAAAAAAAAATCTGCACATAATATTACCACAGGGCATCGATTTTTGAAGTAGACTATACAAGACCCTAATTGGCGAGACGCCGTGTCAAAAGAAATCAAATCTCTAAAAGCAAATAGAACTTGGACAATGGTCACTCTTTCATCGGGCAAAAATGCTCTTGAAAGCAAATGGGTATACAAGATCAAGTATAATTGTGACGATATCATAGAAAGGATCTAGACTCACCTTGTGGTCGTCGACAATTATCATGCTGAGGGGATCAATTATATAGAGAGAGTTTTGCTCTAGTAGCAAAGATGATGATTGCTCGTGCTCTTGCTCTTGCTTGCAAGTAGCCTAACTATTAAGTATAGTTTAAGAATCAGAATTAAAAGTAGCAATGGGCAAGGTCAGTTTTGATAAGACTTAGTCATTATTTTCATGTGTAACCTAATCCTACCCAAATCTACAAATATTAAGACCCTTACCCAAATAGATCTAGTACATCAAACGGGTCCAGAGTAACTAGTTTATATATTTTTTTATTGCTTTTTATTTTTTCGCCACTTTTAAGAATGATTAAAATAAAACACTCCAAATCCCATATACCAAATAAACTCCCACCCCCCTGATTCCCACCTATAATTCCCACATATTAAACACGTTGTAAAGTGTTGTAGATGTCTAGAGTTTTGGTTAAACTCATAGAGATAATAAAATTTTCAAAACAAAAAATCTAAATGTTATGATACTTGCTTAGAAATAAAAGACGGCATATTATTGTGAATAATGAGTTAGGCTATGTTTTTTCACCTTATTTTATAAACTTATTACTTATTGTTGTTAGAACCAAATCAAATTAGACAACATCAGACTAGATCAGACCCAACTAGACCTTGTTATTAGTTATTACCAAATATGAATGTTAGATCTTGTTCATGTAGTAAATATATGTCTCCTACTTCTATCTTTCATTCAAACATTAATAAAAAAAGAAAAGAAAAAAAAGACACTGTTACTCGTATTTATCACCAAAGGGCAACAAGGTCCTCAAAGTGATTGTTGTGAGTTGTGAACACAGTACGGGTAGATGTCTAACGGGCAGTTTGGGCAGCCTAACCTCCAGCTGCCCGTATTCTCCGGGCAACTTGATTTTGCTTTTGTAGTCTTCGATACCATTAAAAAAAGAAGTGAGAGAAAAGGATTGGTAGAGAGAGATAGGGAGATAGAGAGAGAGAGAGAGAGCTGATAATTCAGAGTATGTTTTTCTTTGGTTTCGGATTTTTAATTTATTTTGATTTCTGGGTTTGAATTTGTCAGCTTCAGTTCTTCCTCTGAAAGTATGAAACTTTGTTTTGTTGAGATTTGTGAACTCCCATTTCTTGGTCAATTTTCAAGTTTAAGTAAAGAGTAACTCTCTTTATGTATGAAACCCCAAAAAAAACAAATTGGGTTTTTTTTTTTCTTCTTCAATTTCTGATCTAGATCATTTCCCCCTATTTTTTTCAATTCTTGGGACATCAAATTTCATCTGGGTCTGAGAAATTTCATCAGATTTTTGTGGGTTTTTCTTGATTTTTTGGGGGTTGGGTCTTCTAAAGGTTGAGTCTTTTTTGGGGGTTTTTGGGATTTTGATGATTTTGGAGAATTAGGGGTTTTTTGTGACATGGGATTTGGTAGTGATGTAGCAAAAGTGGAGACTTGGGGTGATGTGGAAAAATCAAAAGAGGGAAGAAAAAAGAAGAAAGAAGAAGATGATTCTGGTGAAGATACTGGATGTTGGATTAAGCTAAGGTTTATAGGTAGCTGCATTACTTCAAGATCCAAAGTTGATTCCTCTGTCAGTGGAACAAGTACTAATTATGGTATCCTCTCATTTTTGTCTAAATTTGTTTGATTTCTTTGATAATTTTACACTATCTGTTTGTTCCCATTTTTCTTATGACGATTCATGTTAGCCGGCCCCGAAATGTTTTGGTACTTAGGCTTTCTTGTTGTTGTTTGTGCCCATTTTTAGCCATATTTTTTTAAAGCTGTTACTGTTTTTCTCTCTTTTTGTACCTTGCTTTATCATGTTGCTAGGTTGATACTTTACTGGCTTATTGTTGCATCTTTATTTGTGTTTTTAGTTGATTACGGTTCTTTTTCAAATTGTCTAGATTATTCTTTCTTCTTTTAGTTTTGTTGGGGGCGGTGGTGGTGGCGAAGGGGTTATAGAACAAACACTATTGGCTGCTGTAATTCTAGTTGGGACAGGGGGAACTGTAAAGCTTTGTCTAATATTGAAATTACCTTGAAAGACTATCATCATCTGCGTGAAGATTTCTCAGAAGAGACAGTTATTTGATCTTGGATTCTGAGTTCTTTTATCAGTCAAAAGTGTATCTTGATTCTAGCTTAGCTTGGGATGAGAGAAAGGCGTAAATTGTTGTGTATCTTGAGTGTAAGCTGGCTCGTAAGTTTGTGGTATCATTGATGACACGGGTAGTGTATTCAGTGCCTCGATAGCTCTGCAAGTTGTATATCTTGTATAAAGTCAGGGGATCATATACCATGAAGTGCTATGCTTCAAGATCATGATAATCGACTTTTAAATAGCTACCCACCTCTTATATGTGGGTATGATCTTTCATAAATATTGTTATGTGCAATTAAGTTGTGGACCTCACATTAACATAATATGTCTGGAGTTTGCAGAGTAGTTCTGTATACGAATTTAACTGTATGAAGTAATAGATGATCCAAAGAGTAGGAGATGGACCAATTCATTTGGCAGAAAGGGATATGTCTCTAAATTTAACAGCCTCTTGGGAGCTATGACTATGAGTATTCACTTATGAAATACTAGTTGTTATCTATAGCGAACTGTTGATTATGGTAGTGTCTCTTATTAAGTAAGGTGTTGAAGCACAGGGATCTGAGTAATAACTTTCAGAAGTTTAATGCCTTCCAACTTCCTAATTTAACATTTTTCTGGCTTATGGCTGGGGAGTTTGCTTTTTAACTGCCTATGAAACGGTCCCAACTAGGACAATAATGGTGTGGTTGTACCCATTTCCCATTTTATCCCCTGTGCATGGTGAAATTTTGACTAAAATTCTCAGACATAGAAGTATGAGTGTCTGTCTTCATTCTAATCACCTCTTTAAGCTGGTGGACATAGCATACCTCTAGTCCTCCTCTACATGAAAAACAAATGTATGGTGCTGGTTCTTTTGTGGGCTTCAATTCTTGTGGTTGTACCACTTTGTAAAAGTTAAATTCAATTCGTAATTCATGAGGGGTGGGGGCGTGGTGGGAAAAATTGTGTGACAGTGGGCTGTACATCTTTTCTGCTTGACTTGGTGCCTTCATGTACTGCTGAAACAGCCTTATCTTGTCAAAAAGTTTTTCTCTCTTTGTTACTAGCAATCCAATAGCCAATGGAGGACCTTAAAATTGTTTGGGAACTTTTTCATTTACTTGTCTGGTCTTTCTTTTTTACCTGCTGCTTTAAACTTCATTGTGATCTGTACCATATACCATGCTGTTAGTGATTTGTGTCCATCCACAACCTTTTCTTAGAAGCTATAGCAGCTTTGTTGTTATGAACTTTCTATTATGTGTAGTTCAGTTTTTATTGCAGCTTAGCTTTGCTGGTGAGTGTTCTGACTTCTGTACGTGTGGGAGGAGCTATTATAGTAGCAAATGAGTTTGGAATCTATTGGCTGCTAAATTGGACTTTTATTCTCTCCACACATTATTGTTGTCATTTTTTTTTGGATGTCCTAAATTTTGTCAATTAATTGGTGGGGAGTGAAAGAAAAAGTAGGAGACATCATATTTAATAATGTTTTTTTTCTCCATAAGCATGAGTTATTATATCGGAGGGAGGAAGTATAGTTTCAAATACTATAATTTAGGATTAGAAGCTATCTTGAAACCGTCCGCCTAAATTAATGAAATGTTCCGCGATAGTGGTGACTCTGTATTACTGATTTCGTTCTGTGAGGTTGTTATGTCTTGTGGAGCTGCATGTTTTGCGTGAGCTGGAGGTGTCAACTTCCTGACATGATCAGTTGGTACATTTTGTAATCAGACATCTTTGGGAGAGAGTAAGGAACTGAGTGATTTCAGCATTCTGAGCTTTATTATTGGCAAGCGGTGCTCTAGGATAAGGTTTCATTCTTAGTATCAATTTTGACTCAGCTTCAGGACTATTTTCTGGTTTAGTCTTGAAATCAATTTGAATAATATTAGTACACCTTTTGTTCTGCATATTTTATTACTTGTGGTCTGTGGGCAGTTTGTGCTTTCACCTTTTTCTGGTAAATAATTTTATTTTTCCTTTTGTAAGAAAAATGATAAATGTATTCTAAGATATTTTATTGAATGTGTGTCAGCTGAAAGCAAATCCCCAAATGATGCTAGTAGAGATCAGCCAGTTACAGCAGTTGTCTCATCTACAACAACGAGTAATGCTGAAAGCAGCACATCAACATCCAAGCTAGAAGAAGAACTCAAAGTTTCCTCCCGGCTTCGTAAATTCATGTTTAACGACTTGAAGTTAGCAACTAGGAACTTTAGACCTGAGAGTCTACTTGGTGAGGGTGGTTTTGGGTGTGTGTTTAAGGGTTGGATTGAAGAAAATGGTACTGCTCCAGTGAAACCTGGTACAGGTCTTACTGTTGCTGTTAAAACACTCAACCATGATGGACTTCAGGGTCACAAAGAATGGCTGGTTTGTTTTGTTCATAATTCTATGTTTTTTAACTTCTTATTTCCTTACATTTAGTATCTTAGCTGTATTAGTGATTATATCGGCATATGCTGTTTTATATTGCAGGCCGAGGTGAATTATTTGGGTGACCTTATTCATCAAAATTTGGTCAAACTTATTGGCTACTGTATTGAAGATGATCAAAGGCTTCTTGTTTATGAATTCATGCCCCGAGGAAGCTTGGAGAATCATCTTTTTAGGAGTATGTAACTATACCTATGCAAATTATCACATTCTTTTGAAGTATATAAGTGCCTGAGTGATCTTGGACGATTTACGAAAGACATTGATTAGTTTGAAAATAGCATCTATATAGGAATGCGGATTAGCAAAGTAAACAATTTTCAGATACATGATCTTTCTGGTAGCACAGATTATTTATTTCTTATTAGCTACGAGTTCCCGTTTTAAGCTTCAGTTTACATCCATACATTTTTACAAGTTTTATGGTATCAGGTTTCTTTTTTTTCTATGACGACTATATAATCTTTTGCCTCTGGGTATAAGTTTTGGGCTCTGGGGGTCATGAATTCTCAACCAACAATTACTCTCTTGATAAGGCTATTGTTAAGTGCTGTTAGTAATAGTCTATTAGTGGTAGTACCACTCCTGGGATGGGCGAAAATGTGGACTGCAGACCACTCGGCCTACATACATCACACACATTACCTGCTGTGTACATTGTAAAACACTGCAACTCTTCTTGGCCATTGAAATAAGCTTATGTCATATTTGAGTGGCCTGCAGACTAATGAAGCTAACCCATTTAATAAATGAAGCAATGTGAAAACTTGCCTGTCATATTGATCTCTTTATGATTTTTTTCACTAGGGTGTCTATTATCAAACTTCAAAGTCGACCGAATATTTAAATATATCGTGACCTTAGTATGAAAGAAGCACATGAAGTGATAACCATTGTGCAAGAATTTGCAACTAATAGGTCATTTTAACTGCAATGTGCATAGTGAGAAACCTCAGAGACATCTGCTTTTCAAGTTTACAAGTCTAAGCACTTCAAAGTTTTCCTGCAAGCACACTGTACAAGCTCATCATTTTTTTTGGTTAACAGCGCCGTGGTGCGCATCCATCTCTGTTATAACTTGTTTGGATATGAGAATTTGGACGGAAAGGGAGAGAAGAGAAAGGGAGGGATTCATGTTCCCTCATCTGGATACATATTGGGGTAGAGAAGGGAAGAGAACTGAAAGGATACTTTTTTCTTTCCCTTTCAGTAAACCAAATCCTTTGGATAATGGAAGGAAAATGCAAGCTACCTCTTCCCTCCCCCTTTCCTCTTCTTCCCTCCCCTTTGTTTATCTCCATCATTGCTACCGAAACAAAGTGTTAGTTTTTGCTGCAAAATTCCCTTGTTCCAGTATTCTCCGTTTTCTCATTGGAATCATCTTGTGGATGTGGGTCATATCACTTGGTATTAGATTAAAAATTGTACAAGAATATCATGAACTAGTCTGTCTAATATCTAATGCAATAAATATGCTTTTTTAGTATATTTTTTGTTTTTTTTAGTACGTTACTAAAATGGGTGTTTCCTGAAGTCATTTCCTTCAAAAATTTCATAGAAAGTTGATGACCACCTGCATAATGATATTTCTCTTCTTGTATATGCGAGAGTGTCTTGCTAAAAATTCCATTCATAAATTTTAATTTTTTTGTCCCCACATCTTTCAGTTATTCTGCCTCAGAATTTTAAACAACCGTGTCTATGCTGAAATTCATATTTAACATCAGCCTTTTCTTTTTTGAATCTTCATTTTTTCAGTAATTTTGTAGCTTCAAAGTGTTCAATACGCTTTTAAGAGTTGGAAAAAAGAAGACATAATTTATTGCATATTCTCATCTCATATAGCCTTCAAGTCTAACTATATATTGAGAAGTTTTTAAGGATTAAGGATGGCCAAATTTCAAACACTGTTATCTTTTTGGATAGAGGGCATAATATTGAGGACAGATCAATGAGAAATAATGACGGCAGATTGATGAGCCAATTTATATTCACAGAGAATGATCTGTATTAGTTATGTAAGTAGGACTTACCATTGTAAAGTTTTTTCCGCTGACTTAATATTATGTCCTAGCAATTTTTGTAACTGTAGAAAATCTTTGCAACACAACCGGCTGTTCCTTCGTTTTTCACGGGGTTAATCCTCACCTATCTCCTGCTAGAGATCCTATTTGTAATCCATCTTTTATTCGAATGCCATATGCTCTACTACCTGTTATGGGTATTGTGCATTATGCCTTATAGTAGTAGCAAGTCCTTGTGCACAGCATCACTCATCATAATTATTAATTGGCGCTGGTTTTGTAGGGTCTTTACCTCTCCCATGGTCCATCAGGATGAAAATCGCTCTTGGTGCTGCTAAGGGTCTTGCTTTTCTCCATGAAGAAGCCGAAAAGCCAGTGATATATCGTGATTTCAAGACCTCGAATATCTTATTAGATGCGGTATGTTATTAAATATAAAGCAACTGTGCAGTATCTATAATGCCCAACCTTCTATGTCACTCTGATAACATGGTGCATCAGGAATACAATGCAAAACTGTCCGATTTCGGACTGGCCAAAGATGGGCCCGAGGAAGGTAAAACTCATGTATCTACACGAGTGATGGGAACATATGGTTATGCAGCTCCGGAGTATGTAATGACAGGTCAGTCTTTCAACTCTTCGGTTCTATCTTGCTTTCACAAAGCTAGTTCTCATGGCTTCTGGTCGTTCTGGATGATTTTATATTGGTTGATTGCGTAAACTCTACAGACACTGGTTCTTTTTTTTATAACATTGTGAATCCTTTTCTCTGGCTCTCCCCCGAGAGAAAGGGGGGAAGTCTCTAGATTTGGAGGATTCATCAGGCTATAGACAGTAAGCTTGGACCTTCTGATAAACACATTCTCTATGTGGATGCTATATGAATTGCTCTAGTTTTATTCGTGATAATGGACTTGAGTTTTCCAGAACCTTATGCCAGGTTTGAGCTTAAGATTTTTTGGTCAGAAATTGTTCTATCGTGTACACATCTGTCATTGCTGTGTGGATGTGGTGGGTAGGATGTCACTAAGCTGTGCTTTTCTAGGACTATCTTGTTTCTTGTAGCTGCAAAGTAAAATTTTTATCCTCTAATAAATGTGTTAGCTTAATCATGCAGTCCCTTTGTTCCATAATGAACTTTACGTCTGAGCTGCAAAGAGAGACGAGCGTCATATATATGTATGTATATATATATATATATATATATATATATATATATATATATATATATATATATATATATATAGTGAAATGTAAGATAAGAAATCTTAAAGATAAAAAATGAACTGAGCAGCAGTGTTGAAAAAGAGATTGATGGGTGGAGTCGAAAGGGAAATGTAAGATTTAATTTTGGTAGTGTGAACTTTTCCTTGAGACATCCCAAAGTTTGTAATGGGAAGTCTGTTGACTGTTATGGATCAAGCCTGCATAAACCAGGACATCTAATTTAGTAGCACTGGTCAATTTGTACCTATGACCTACGCATATGGTGATTGCATACCAATCTGCGATGATATAAATTTCCACTACTGTGATTTGATGAATGATGAAGTTTTTAAGTCTCATGCAAGAGCACAGGTTTTATATCTATGGAGATTTGTACTTCTATAATAAATGTGGAATACTTGGGGGTGTAAATGAGCCGAACCGATCATACTCTGTTGAATCTCATGTTCTCCTCTAACTTAAGTTGAACTTGAGCTCAAGATACGTTTGCTTAGGAGTCATCGTGTTCAAGATTGGCTCGTTAAAGCTTATGTTTGTATAATAACATTCACATTTAAATGAATGTTAAAGAGAAATTTAGTTGAACAACTAAACAAGCTTTCTAAATGAAAATCAATGAGTTTTTTTATATTAAAAATACATGAGCTTTGTCTTCATCAATAAGATGTAAATGAGCTTCTCATGAACTGGTATGAACATTCATTTTCAAGCTCATTTGCAAAACAAGCTTTAAAAATTTGTTCAAGCTTGGTGCATATTCATTGAGAATCTAAAATGTTCATTGATAATCCTGGCTCATTTACTCCTACGAATGCCAAATATAATTTCTTCTGATGTGTTTCCTTTTCCTTCCATTTCTCTTTTCCCTTTTTCTTATTCTATACCAGTATTATAATGCATGTACCTTTGGCACTACATTCTAGGTTGAGCATGTTCAGCTATGTTTTAATCCAATTTCTATAATTCTGTCTCAGGCCATCTGACTTCAAGAAGCGACGTATACAGCTTTGGAGTAGTTCTCCTGGAAATGATCACTGGTAGGAGATCTATGGACAAAAACCGGCCAAATGGAGAGCATAACCTTGTTGAATGGGCAAGGCCACATCTTGGAGACCGAAGAAGATTTTATCGATTGATAGACCCTCGGCTTGAAGGTCACTTCTCTATAAAAGGCGCTCAGAAGGCGGTGCAGTTGGCTGCTCATTGCCTTAGCCGTGACCCAAAAGCCCGTCCTTTAATGAGTGAAGTTGTAGATTCCCTAAAGCCTTTGCCTAACCTGAAAGACATGGCTAGTTCATCTTACTATTTCCAAACCATGCAAGCAGACCGTATCAGGGCCAGCCCAAATGCTCGAAATGGTCAACTTATTGGTCCCCATCAAAGGAACGGGCAGCAACCGGCCTTAAGGAGCCTCTCGATACCACATGGTTCACATGCTTCACCATATCATCATCATCAGTATCAACCTTCACCTAAGCCTAGTGGAAAATCCTAGCTCTGGGGTCAGTCCGTTTCTTGTTCTGCGAGCTGTTTATCATTCTTTTCTCCCCTAGCTTCTGATCTTTTTTCGTGCAGTCATCAGCTAATATAAGTATATGATCTCGGCGTCAAGGCCCTTTGCTCCTTGATCAAAATGAAAAGGGACAGGGAGAAGAAAAAAACAAAAAGAAAGAAGGCAACAGAAGACAATGTATGAATTATGCACCTATTATCTTTCAGTCAGGGCTCTCTGTAAAGGAGTTAATTGTAAGAAGAGGTGAAGCTTTGTGGGCCGGAAATTTCATGTCAAAATTCATAATGTTGACATTAGTCAAGCTTGAAAATATGAAAAGAGTGAAGTTTCACCGTTTGGTACCTCACTTGTCCCCGTTTTGCTATGCTTTTCATCTTCTTGAAAGGGCCCTAAATTTGCTGTATAGATTTTGCTTGCTTGCTGTAGAAACAGTGAAGTAATGAATTAGGTCAAACTTGTGTTTAGGGCTCGGACACCTAGCTCTGGGTTGGTCTGGGGTTCAAGACCAGTTTGGTATAATTGCTTAGATATAGCTGCTTGCTTTGTTTCTACTGTTTATGGAAAAGTCTAAATTGTTTTTCTGGCTTGGTTGTAGAGTCCATTGTTTTAATAGTGTCTGATAATTGTTGTTGGAAATCTGTTTTTTGTACTTGTGGTGAAAGGGTAACTCTGTGTTAAATCTGTGGCCAGGGAAAAATAAAATTAAGCATGAAACGAGTGAAAAGAGAAACATTACCTCATTTCAGTCATTCACCTTGTGCCTAGGTGTACAATGTGCACAATATATTTAAGACTATTTTTTGCTCATTTGCTCGTTTGGAGCTTTTATTATTATGCAATTGTTATTTATTTGTAGTTTTCAAATGAACAATGAGCAAGAAAATAGCCTTTGATGTATTATGCTCATGATGCACTTGGGTGTACGATAAATGTTGTAATTGGTATATTATATGTATTCCTAATATACACTATCTCTTAGACTTGTTAAAATGGACTAGACCTAAGCGAAGCCTGATCGAAACGGTCTTCCAAATTAAAAACTCATAAAATGTTCGTTATGTATTTCAAACTTGTGAATTAATATTCATAGGCTGAAATGCTAAACATAAAGTAAATTTGCGCTCAATGTAAAACTCCATACAAGCTTTACCTAACAAAAGTGAACTAAAGCCTGGGCTATGAGGGCTTTGAACAGCATGGATTTATTAATGTGCTCATCCAAACTTGACCTGGAGGAGTAGATTCATGCAACGTGCATTAATTAGCTCATGCTTTATAGCGAAGCAACGTGTGGTAGTCATACCATGTTGGTAGTAGACATTTTTATGGATACTAGCGAAAACTTCTATCTCATGGTATAATCAATTAGGGCATTATAGATTATTAAGACTAACAGGATTTTTGTTCCACTTAGTATTTTCTTCGTTTCCTTTTATCTATACATTTTGTACTTTAACATTAGTCATATATTTTTCGTTGACCGTCATTTATGGTTTATACATAAGAAAAAAAATATAATCATGTAAATCTTGTTAGATTCGTTTTAACATACAAATTTAAAATATCAACTTTTCATAATTTTACTATTCATAATTAAAAATATTAATAGCCAAAATGAAAATCAAATTGTGTAGATTTAAAAAAAAACAAAAGTAGTTTAATTATATATAAACCCTCTTGTATTCTCTCTTATTTTGATAATAATCACATGCTAAAGTTAATCATGACCCCACTCACTTCTAAACCGTGTGAAATATTATTATTGCAGGGATCATGAAACAGAGGAAAATGTTGTATTTTTTTTTGTACAATTTTAGTTTACGTTTTATCAAAATAATCAAAGGATCACTTTCAATGTTGATCAAATCTCTATTATATAAGAGAATGGGGAAGCTATGATGTACCCCTATAAATTTACTTATCTACCCATTAGTAAATCAACTCAAACCAAAAAAGGAAAAAACAAAGTTAAACTAAAAAATAGCATAAAAAAATTAACTTAAATATTGAAGGCAATCAAATTTTAATTGAACCACCAAATAAAGAAACATTGACTATAACATTTAGGCCCTGTTCTTTTGGACTTATTTTCAGCAAAAATAAGTAAAAATAAGTCCAGTTCAGCAAAAATAAGTTCAGTTCAGCAAAAATAAGTAAAAATAAGTTAAGTTCAGCAAAAATAAGTTAAGTTCAGCAAAAATAAGTAAAAATAATTAAGTTCGCGAAAGAAAATAAGTTCAGTCTTGTCTAATGTTGTGATTATTATTTTTATTTTCAATATTACTATTAATATTGTAATTATTATTACTATTATAATTATAATAACGATGAATTTATATTTTTTATTTTTATTACTTTTTAACTTTTTTATTTTTAAATTTTTTTAATTTTTTATATTTTTCTATTTTTTTATTAACTTTTAAATTTTTTTATTATTTTATTATTTTATTTTTTTATTTATTATTTAGTTTTTATTATTTTTATTAATTATTATTATTATTATTATTATTATTATTATAATTCTTTATTATTAAGTATTATTATAATTATTTATTATAATTATTATTATTTATTATTTAATATTTATTATTTATTATTTATTATAATTATTATTATTATTTATTATTTATTATCTATTATTATTATTTATTATTTATTATTTATTATTTATTATTTATTATTTATTATTTATTATTGTTATTTATTATTTATTATTATTATTTATTATTTATTATTTATTATTTATTATTTATTATTTATTATTTATTATTTATTATTTATTATTTATTATTTATTATTTATTATTTATTATTTATTTATTATTATTATTACTATTATTATTATTATTTATTATTATTTTTATTTATTATTACTATTATTTATTATTATTATTTATTATTTATTTTTTATTATTATAAAATAATAAAATATTAATTATAATAAGTATTGATAATATTATGTTAATACGGTTTAGTTCAGCAAAAATAAGTTCGGTTCGGCAAAAATAAGTTCGGGTCTACCAATTAGTAAATTCAACTAAAGCAAAATAAGGAAAAAATAAGTTCGGTTAAGCGAAAATATAGTAAAAAAAAGTTAAGTTCAACAAAAATAAGTTGGTTAGGCAAAAATAAAATAATTTAAGTTGGAACCACCAAATAAAAAAACATTGACTATAACATTTAGTACATTTATGCTGAAAAAAATAAAAAGGAATATTACATCAATCAAGTATCTTATCAATCAATTCACAAGCACAATAAAGTATTACATCAAAACGGAAAACTCATTTAATTAACAAAGCAAAATGATTTACTTAACAAAAATCATAACATAAAACATAAGAAATCCTACAAAATTCACTTAACATTCTTTCACTGTTCATCAATTTTAATTTTCAAAACCTAAAGAAAGAATAAGTAAAAAAATAAATAAAAGAAGGGTGAAGTGATAAATGCTTAACTTACGAAATTTAGCTAAAAAAGATATCTAATGTTTATATTTTTACCTCTGTTTATGCCCAAAACAGGTTAGAATTTATGTTTGTAAAAAAAATCAGGCTAGTTGTGAGTTGTGACAATGTCAAGTTTAAAATATTCATTCAACACCCCCTCTGTTCTTTTTGCCATTCCATAAGCCAAATGAGATCATATATAGATTGTGAAGCACTTGCCAAACTTTTCAATCCTTTTCCTCTAAGCTAAGGAAATTTACCATCACAAAGGAAAGTAGTGGATATTGAACTTATTGTCCCACTTCAAGTTTATTACAGAATGTTCTATCAATACAACTTTGGCTTCTTAGCTGAGGACTATTTACATAAATGTGACCGGAACATGTTTTTCTACGTAGCTTTTCGCGTCAACTGTTCCATGGATGTGCTCTCAAATATCTTATCAGCATTCCCAACCTCGAACCCGTCTCGTCGATGGAACTCCTTAACCTATGAGAATTCATTCAACAATTAGACCAAGCCAATCAAAATATAAACTATAATAGTCACTATGCCCTATATCACTGCCTTTTCCAGTGTATACGGGTCACAAGGGAAATAAAGTAAACGTGATTCGATTCCAGCGCATGGGTACTGCTCCCACATGACTTTAGAGACTAAGCTTAAAGCCATACCTCTTCATCAGGTAAATCTTTGTATTGAGGAAGCACAAGCCTTTCAGCAAACTCTATGTAAGAGCATGGGACAAATTCTTTTGTACCATCAGAGAACTGGAAAGGCATTGAATCTGCTACTGTTGAACTTTGCTGCAGAAAACCATCTGGACTAACTGTTGCAGGAATTAAAAACATTCTCAGATTTGCATTGTTGAGAAAACAGTGATCTCAAGTTAACGACTCTTTCTGTCCCACATTAATTTACGCAGTTGCACTTTTTCGGTCTAAATTCACAAATTTTGACCATATTATTAGATAAGAGAGTATAACCATGTGAAATCGAGAGAGTATATACACAGCATAATCTTTATGCCTTGCCATGAAAACGGGCTAAGGTTTACATGCATGAATTTGTTATGGCTCCACATGCAATTACAATAGGACAATAACCTGAAGATGGATATGGCTAATTCTCAATTTGACAGCCTCACCTTCATCCTTATTTAAGTAACATAGTTCATCCATCATCTTCTAACTGTCATATAGTAGTATATCAACTCGTATGTAGCATTGTAACTGACATCAGCCTATTTGAAAGATGAAGAGGCTGCAAACTTTATCTAATGGGGAGTGTCCTCCATAATTGAGAAAATCGGCATCTTATTTTTCCTCCATTCCTCTTTTAAGTTACAATTTAACTTTAACAAAGCAAGAGACAAATGGCAAAAAGAAACCTAAATAAATCAATGATACAGTTCTATTTTAAGTTAACCAAGGAATGATCCAGAAAAGCTAACCTTTTAGAGTTCCTCCTTCAGAGTTCAACTTGAATCCATTGTCCTCAATGAACTGATTAAGCAGGTTGATATTCTTCAAGTGAGAGTTCAGCCGGTGAATAGAAATTGTGACATGATTCAAGGCATATCCATTGACAAGTGTCCATGCAGCATATTCACTTTCCCTGTATATTTCAAATCCATACTGCATAAATTTCACAGAGAGAATAAACCACAGAATATGGTTCAAGATGCAAACTAGTCGATTTTAATACGGATATTCAGGAAGTATAGTATAAATGTCAACGTTCAGCAGAGAAACACACTGATCAATTTACCTAGCTAATCGTTGAAATTCAGAATGCGAGGGTTTATCCCATGTTAATGACCCCTGTGCACTGGCAAGAGCAGCATAGTTTTTTCCATTTCCTGATAGTCCAGTGTACTTTTTAATTATTTCCTGTGATTGCAAATGAAAAAACTTTAAGAATAATATCTTAACAAAAATATATTCAGCTGAGGGAAATACAATCACACACAATAGGACTTTAAAGTTATTGAGATAAGATAAATGTTCTTTCATACTCCTACATCAAAACAAATTCCTTCATAACACTTTTTGAGTGAATTGTGAACCATAGCAAGCAATATTCTTGATTCCAAAGATTTAAGGGCTTCGCATACAAAAAACATGTCAGAAACACTCCATATCCCCAAGTTTGCAGTGTGGAAGGAGACCATTGTTAGTGCAAAGATTAACAGGAACAGAGTACAGAGAGATTACAACTAAATTAGGGTATTGTTAACATGAAGTTAGTAGGTTATGAAACTTTGGAGCTAGTTTTCTATGGTAGGATTTCCAATCAAGATAGCTTATATTTGTGCCAAAGACACACCAAGATTAGAGAGTGTACCTGAGCTTCAGAACTCATTTGGTCTACAAGAAGCTCGGAAATAAACACCCTTGGCAAAGGTCCATAAATGCCACTGCCTTCTTCAGAGGACACATCAGGAGGGGAGAACCAGTATGCTTTCAGTTTCTTTGCAGGAAATCTCAGTTCATCCTTCTGAGTGTAGCCAAAATCAAGAAAGATCTCAGCCATCGAATCAATGCCGTGGCCATTCACCTGCAATATCAGTATCAAAATGAGTTCCATAATCAAGATTTGGGTTCACATTTTGTTTGTTACTAATAGTTACCCTATATTACTTGGACAGATACTCATGTCGGATACAGGTTATGTTAGAGTGTCAAGGGTCCGACATGGTCACATGGGCACCTTAGGTAAGATGAAAAATCCGAGTAACATAGTAATTATATCAACCCAATGTGCAACAACAAATCCCATACTCTGGTTATTGGTATTTATGAAGTACTTGTACTTAATTTAACCAATAATTGAACCAATAATTGAAGAAAAGAGAAGCCTTTCCCTAATAAACTGAATAAAATGTCACCTTTGAAGTGCTTAGAATAGGCATACCTCAAAAGTGCGAAAGGCCATATGATCATAACAAATTCTATCATTTCCAGCTGAATGAACAAGCTCCAAGACCTTTTTTGCAGTTGGGTTCCTATTCAAATAAACAGTCTCCATATTTTGCAACACACTTCTGAGGAATGATTCTGATCCCTATACATATACAAATAGCCAAATTAACATGGTTGTATAAACCCAAAATCATATAAAGACTAATAACATAGTTATGAGTTTTTTAAGTGGATTAATTATTAGTTTTTGTTACTGTCACCTTTTTTTTTAATATTAATTGGCAATAGTAAAATTTGATCATTCACAAGGGGAAGTGGAAACATAAAAATGAATCATAGGGAATTTTCCAGCAAAACATGTTAATACATCAACCTCATGCAGTAAGCACAAGATGTTGATCATCCTCGTACACAAAAGATGGAAAAATTAGTAGTATAATTGATACTCTAATTAAGTAGGAATCTTATAAACGTTTCTTTAATTAGTTGACTGAAACCTTTGCTTAAACAAAAATCATCAAAAAGGGTCCTACAAAAATCCTAAAAAGAAATCTATAAGATACAAGAAAACCCATAAACATTCTTATATTTAGGACTTGAATCATGATCAGAACAGAACAAAATTAAAATCCTAAACTATAGCACATAAAACCTTTAAACCTCAAAGTTCTATGTCAATTTTTTTTTAAAAAAACACCCTCAAAGTTATATTCCAACAATCCAAAAATCAAGTCTTTGCTTGCAACAGATAAAAAGTTAATAATAATCAATTACCCACATCAAAGTTACAGATTTCTTATTAATCAGTAAAAATGAACAAGAGAAAGGAAATTTTTTTTTTCTTTTTTTGTGTGTAAACAAGTACCTGAAAAGAAGGAGATGCATAAGACCCATTTTGTGAATCTGATAATGAGGCATTGGTTACAGAAAAGCTTCGATCATTACTCATTAAGATGGGATGACAAGAAAGATTATTCCTTTTGAAAAAAATGGAGTTTTTGGAATCGGGTTGAAGAGGGAAAACAGAACGAACAGGGGAGAGAGAATGAAATAATGGAATAGTTGAAAATGATGCATGAACAGCGTGCTTAACAATGGAAGAAGACATCATGGTGTTGGAAAGTGATCTAAACATCTGCATCTTACAAATTGTATTATTTTTAATTATTTTGGGAGTATCATACTAGGTAGGAAACTTTTAAAGATTTGACAAGTGTATTACGTGTTCCAACTTCTAAGTTGTAATGGTGTTGGCGTTTCTATCTACTAGTATTTTTTGCACGCGATGCGTGCGTGAATATTGGGTGATATTGTACATGTTTCTTTTATTTTAAAAAATATGGAAGTTGCTTTCACTAAAAAAAATGTGGTAGTTTTTTTAAATAATGATAGTAGCTTTTTTTTAAAAAAAAAAGTTCTATGATTTTTTTTTCTTGTTATCCTGAAGATAAAAATATAAAGTTTATTTTAGGGAACTCGAAGTGGACACCAAAGTCCTCAAGAGTTCCCATATATAATAGAGATGAATGGTGCTTAAACTTTAAAAATATAAATAAAAAAAAAAGTTAGGGAAATTCTCAATGGTGAACATTTCGAGTTTTTCATTGGTGGCCCTAAGTTTTTTTTTATATATGGTAACCCTCAATTATTGTTTTATTCCCAAATGTGACCGTATACAGTAAAAAACCGTTAGTTTCGTTAACTTTTCATTAGAATATATGTCTCGGTTTGCGTGCTTGAAAATTGTCTAGGTTTGCATGCCGCAAATATAGCTCGGTTGAAGTTTTGAGGATCATTTTAACCCTTAAAGGTCAAATTTAAAGTCTAAATTGGTTTTCATGCCTAAAAATTGGTCGGCTAAGAAATTGAGTGTCATTTTGGTCCTTAAAGGTCTAATTTGACGTCAAAATTGACCAAAAATGATCGAAAACACCTTGATTTGAGTGCCAAAACATTAATTCTAATGGAAAGTTAATGGGATTAATGGTTTTTTTTTACTATAGAAGGCCACATTTGGAACTAGAACAGTAATTAAGGGTTACCAATGGAAATAAAAAACTGACAGTCACCAATGGGAAACTCGAAAAGTTCGAGATCACCATTGGCCTCTTTAAGAGCCTAACAAAACTTATTTTAGATCCCCCAATAAGTTAAGTTTGATTCCATAATCTAGACCGTGAGATAACTCTCAATTGATATACTCTTGAACCTTAATAGTGCTAAAATATGTGAATGTGACTTACTTAGATGACAAATAATGTGAAGCAGGGCTTATATAAGTTGAACTGATACGAATTTAACTCGAAATAAATGGGTTATATACTTGGAGTTGAGATTTTGGACCCATTTACTCACTATTACTCTGTTTAAATAAACGGGTCAAGTTAAGATTGACATTTAACCCGAAAAAGACTTGATTTTACCCTATTAGCTTATTTATATAGAAAATTTTTCGAAAATTATATTAAAAAAATTTAATATTTGGTCAAAAATCTTAAAGAAATCTCTAAGATAGGTCATGATTATCTTAAGAAACTTTAAACATGTACTTCCTCTGTTATGAAATAAGTGAAACATTTCTAACAAAAAACTCTCACAAAAAATAGAGAAGTGTTTCACTGATTTTAGAATGGAGGAAGTACACTTTTGTAGTGGATTTGCTCATTTATATTTTGAATAAATCAAATTAATAATTATTTAAAAATAGTCGTTTAATAATAGGCCGAGTCAACGTTGGGTTTACCAACTCGTTTATTAAATGGCTATGAATTGCTTTAGGAACTTTGGACCCGTTTATTATTGACTTGAACACAAACCCGATCAAACCCGACCTAATTGCTATCTCTAAAGCTATGGTCTTTTTGTAAATAAAAAAGTAATATAAAAGAGAAAACTAAGATTGTTTTATGATTCCCAATCGTTTATGTTTAGGAAGCAACAGATCATTGATTACATTAGTTTGAATTTGAAAAGTTGATCTAAGCAATTGGCCTAATCTAAGACCCGATTTTCGACTAACAAACAATGACTTAGGCCCCGTTCTTTTGGATTGAGAGAAACTGAACTGAACTAAACTGAAATGAAATAATAATAATAATAATAATAATAATAATAATAATAATAATAATAATAATAATAATAATAATAATAATAATAATAATAATAATAATAATAATAATAATAATAATAATAATAATAATAATAATAATAATAATAATAATAATGATGATGATGATGATGATGATGATGATGATGATGATGATGATGATGATGATGATGATAATAATAATGATAATAATAATAATAATTAATATTAATATTAAAAATTTTGATAATAATAATTTTGATAATAATAATAATTATTAAATAGTAATATTATAATTATAATTTTAATAGTAATAATCAATATAATTATAATTATTATAATTAATAATGTAATAAAAATTAATAATAATAATAATATAATAATAATAATAATATAATAATAATAATTTTAAAAAATAATAATAACAATGATATAATAATTATTAATAATTATTAATATTAATAGTTTTGATAAAAATAATAATTATTAAATAATAAATAACAATTAATATTATATAATAATATTATAATAATAACAATAATAATAATAATAATAATAATTAATATTTATTATAATAATAATAATAATAATTAGTAATAATAATAATTAATAATAATAATAAAAAATAAATAATATAATAATAATAATTAATAAAATAATAATAATAATAATAATAATAATAATAATAATAATAATAATAATAATAATAATAATAATAATAATAATAATAATAATAATAATAATAACAACAACTGAACTGAAATTAACTGAACAGAAGTGAACTGAACTGAAAATAAGTCCAAAAGAACAGGGCTTTAAACTCCATAGAACATTTTATGTGGAGTAAATTGAATTGAACCAAACTTGACCTAGCTTAACTTGACCTAATATTGACATGAAATCCGAAGTGATCCGAACCAAAGTGACTTGGATCAGTTGACACTTGAAATCGAGAGTATACCCTAAAGCAAAATCTATCGATTTTAGCCAATAATTGGTGCAAAGTGATCCATACTTTTATTATTATCATTTTATGTTTTCAACCTGAGCAAGATTAATAACCTAATGCTTTATATATTAACTCAATTTTATTTAACAATAAGGCATGCTCATGTGGCACTCTTTATACTCACTAATTATTATAAGTTTTTATCTTATACATATCGTGATTTAGTAATATTATACATTGTTGAAACATTGTTTAGAATATTTTTGCAAGGTAAAAACCCTTAGGAAAGGGAGGGAGAAATTAAATTACTTGTATTAGTAGTATTGTAGAATTATAATAAAAATAACAGTAGCTAGTAGTAGTAGTAATAGTAATAAGTCGATTGACCTTTTTACTCGACCTGTTTAGATGGATTTGACCTGATCTGAAACTAGATTACACCAACGACCTTATTTGAAATGACTTGACCAGGACCTGATTGGAATGACCCAATTATCAGGTCTAGTATGAGTGTATGACTAATGAATTATATTAGCTATATGTATATAAGTGTTTGAAAAATACCTAATATATATATAATTATGTATAATACTTCCTCAATTTTGTTTGATTGTACCATTTTCCACTTTGTGGTATTTTCTTTTATAATTGCAACATTTCTATTTTTTGGCAAAGTTTTTGGGGCTATTTTACCTTTTTACCCTCATTCACCTACCCCTCAGGCCTCAACCCAACCAATTGCCAATTAAGTGAGCAAATGGGTCTAATCTTCCTCTTCCTCCTCTTTTCTTAAAATTTATGTAAAAACCAAATGACGTAATTTAAAAACAGAGGAAATATGTGATAATGATATTGATGAATTTATCATCAGCTTTTTTTCTAAATTATAGATATCGTTGGTGAATTTATTCACGGTACGAGCACGATGGAACTCACTACAATGAGGGACTATATATCAGGGGCGGATCCAGCGTGGGTTCAGTGGGTTCAACTGAACCCACGAAAATCTGGAGAAAAAAAGAAGGAAACTGACGAAAAGTCGAAATAGAAATATATTATAAGCTTTCCGCGCCGTGTTGTGTTATTGTTTTGATGTTTGGTTCAGTGGTTCAATGGGCCGCAAATCTACAACCCATCTTCAATAGACGCGCGTTCGGCTCCTGCAGGAGGGCTTCTTGTTTCCTTCATTTACTATTTCCGTTTTCTTCGACTGCAACTCCACTTTTTTGTTTCCTTCATTTACTTGTAAGCTTACTTTTTTTTTTTTTTTTTACCATTTCCGTTTTCTTCGTCTCAGTCTGCAACTTCACTTTTTTGTTTCCTTCATTTACTTGTAAGTTTACTTTTTTTTTTTTTTTTTTTAATTCAGATAGAGCTACTTTTCCATTTTATTTTAGTTTAAAGTTTTGTAGAGCATCTCTTCATTTCTCTTATGTAAAAATTCACGGCAAATAACCCAACTTTTACCCATCTTCTTATAATAATCTCAATTTTTTGCTTATTTTGGAAAAATCTTAGTTCGAGTACTATCTTACCAAAATAATATGAACTCTTTAATTTCCTATATAAAATATACAAAAAAAAATTAGTGGCTCTATGACGGTAGAAAAGATAAGAGTTTTGATTATTATGAGAACCATGCCAAAACTTGAAAAAAAAATGGATGATTCAAATCCAATTTCCCTTTCTTAATTGTTTTTAGATACTAAAAATTGAGGGTTTACTTGTCCTTTTGCACATCTATACCTTCGAATACCTGTCTTATATAATTGCTAATGCATAAACAATTTTTATTTATATGAAGTTTTATCGAAGTACTCCGAACCCACGTGGGTCAGATCCTGGATCCGCCACTGCTATATATCATGAATCTTCTACAGAATCCAAGTTGATGCGTCCACCAAAAGTGGTAAAGTCCTACTCCCTCCAATTTTTTTTATTTGCTACATTCTATTTTAGGAAATCAAGCCACCAACTTTAACCCCGATTATTTTGATTTTTTTGTAAGTAAAAATATAGTTATGCGTGGTCTTGTTAGATTCGTATCGATGTGAAGATTCATAATATCAATTTTTTTTATAATTTTTATTTAAAATGAATAAGATATATCAAGGGTTAAAAACATCTTGAAAATCGTGCAACAACAATGTGCTCCCCCCGTCTTTTTAAATTTTGTTAGGACCCCCACTGGGAACCCCTTGGTAAGAAGAACGACCCTACTGGACCAGCATCTCTTACAGGCCGACAACACAACTACACAGGTCAACGCTTGAGAGTAAGGGGGAATATAAGGGAATCCCTACTCCCAAGCACAAGTAGGTAGTGAGGTTCGAACTTGTGACCTCAAAGTCACAAGGTGAATTCCCCACCACCTCCATCAAGCAAGCTTGGTTAAGATGAATATCTCTTGCACAAGTGGGAGAGGGGGGAAACCGTCTTCTTAATTGCTACATTGTGTTTCACATAAAATTTTAAGCAATGTCACTTTTATACTTTTTGGATGATATTTTTTGACTCATTTAATGTAAAATAAGGGAGAAAAGGGAAAAAGAGTACTTTTTGGTAGAAAAAGTGAAAAAAAAAAAATTTATTTTTTAGTGGGTTAAGTACTCCAAATAAGGAAAAATTTAAATAATGTAGTAATTAAAAAGAAACAACCATTTAAAAAACATTTAACAATAAAGAAATGAAAGGAATAGCAAAAAAAAAAAAAAAAAAAAAAAGGCAAAGAGAGTATTTTTGGGTGTACTCCATTTCGATGCCTCAACTTTTCCAAGTTAGTACTCCCTCCGTCCCAAAATATAGTTCCCATTTCCATATTTAATTCCACATTTTTTTCGTAATTTGTCTAGAAAAATCGTGTCCCATCATTTATTTCCTTCTTGAATTTTGTTTTTTGCCTTATTTATTCAACCCAAGTGTTACAATTAATGCTCTTTCACCAATTATTCTCCATTCTCTCTCCTAAAATCATCATTTTCCATACAACATTTATTTAAATAAACAAAAAATCTTTATTATCCCTCTTAGATTCTACTTGCATTAATTACCGTGAAAAAAGGAAAATGGGAATTATATTTTGGGACGGAGGGAGTACTTAGTAGGTACTTTAACGTAAGAGAAAAACTATCAATAGTTCAATAGTTCTCGATAGATATGTACGATGTGTCAATGAGACAATGACAAAACATCAGATAAGTCCACAAAAGTTCGCACAAAAAGAAAGGCAAAGTTGCTTTCTTTGATTATCTCTCAGTTACGGAAGTCGGGAAAGCGACACAAACTGCCAAAAGCAATTATCAGTCTCAACTATTCAAAATACTCCCTCCCTTCCGTCTTTTCTATTGCTACATTTTTTAAATAGTTATTTTTTTTACTTGGTCCACCAAAAGATAATATTTTTTTGTTTTTCACTTTTTCTAAAAAAAGGCAGAAAATACTCTTTTTTCACTTTCCCCCTTATTTTACATTGAATCAATACCCATTAAAAAGCAAGGAGTTCAAGTTACTATTCTTATCAATAGTGCCTTGACGCAATTGCCCTCCGAGCTTTACAGAACTACTTCCGTGCCCTTCCTTCCTCCCGTGTTTGCCTCTGCACCCTCCAACTTCATTTTTCATCCTCCTCCATTCATTTTATCCATCCTCATCTTCGACCATCCTCTCCCTTCCATTTTCAATCTTCTTCGTCTCTCTCCTCTTTTTCCTGTTTCTCACCATTTTTTCTCTCTCTTCTTTTTCGATTATCTTTGCAGTCTCTCTATCAGCTTATCCATGGATTCCACAACTTCATTTCTCACTTTGGCTTGAACACCAGGATCAAATTCTGATGAATTTAGTACAACAACATCAGAGACAACAACAATAGCAGCAACAACAACATCAGAGACAAAAACGACATCAACTTGTGAGTTCTTCGTTGTCAGCTTTTCTTTTAGCGTTACTTACTTCCAAATCTCAATTTATGTTTACGAATTTTTGGTGGAAAAATTCGCCTCTTTTTTGGGGGTTTGTTTGATTGTTTATGTTGGTGATTTAACTGGGTGTTGAGGGGTTGATTTTGTTGGTTCAAGGTTTAATTCTTAGGATTTCGATTCCATTTACAGGCTAGGGTTCTGCATTTTGGGATTTTTTTATGCAGCTGATTTTTTTTTATCGAATTAGGGTTGAATTAGGGTGTCGGCATCGTCTATTTTGTATCAGTTTGGTAGATTTAGCTTCAGGAGTACGAAATTTTCAGGTTTTATAGTATGATTTTTTGCTTTTCCTCATTCTTCGCCTTTAATTTCATGGTAAGATGAGCTTAAATTTTCTCTCTCCTGTAAATTAAAGATTCATTCTACTCTATATTATTTGATCTGTGTAGTCAACTTTTCTTTGGCCTTTTTATTTGCTTCAAATATTTGGATATACTGAATTTAGTCGGTGTTTACGATAATTAATACTTTGTGTTTTAGGCGAATCATTCCAGAAATTTTTTGAGCTTCGAATCACTATGAATTTGTCCCAAATTCACTGTAAGTAATTTTGTTGATTCAAGGTTTAAGGGCTTCCTTTGGTCTGTGTTATGACAAGCGCTGATCTTATAAAAATCCCATACTGTCATGATGTTATCCTAATCCTCAGTCCTCACATGCAGCATTTGCTTAGAAGTAAACTCGTGAAACCTTGCAAATATTGTATGACTAGCTTGCATTACTTTGTTGACTTAATGGACAACCTATATGCTGTAACTATGATTCAGGTTTATATAATCTGTACACCTAGAGTGGCCTCAGTTTCAACTAAATTTACATCGTGGAACTGATCGCATGTTTAACAAAGTGGAGATCTTTATTGACTTCTTTCCGTCCGCATCACTTATAAATTAGAATACTTGGTTTGTGGCATTTGCTTTTGCTATCTTACTCTGATATTATGTGCTTGAAATGTGGGCTGGTGGTATGAGATAATGACATATGGCTTTCTGATTGAGATATGAGAGATGTCGACAACTTTAATTTTGATTTTGCTATGGAATTCTCATTGCTTGCTTTACATGATAACATTGTTTACGTAATTTAATACACTGCAGGATCCTGAGAGTAAAAAACCCGCGTGTGAAACTATACTTTGACAAGGAGACCGGAAAAACGAAGGGCGATGCACTTGTTACATATCTAAAGGTATTTAAAGTTTTATCCTTGTTGATACTAAAATTAATATGCAATGATTCTATTCCAGTCTTTCATAATTTCAATTATTGCTCTCATATTTTCAACATTGATTAGGAGCCATCAGTAGCCTTAGCAATGCAAATTTTAGATGGGACACCTTTTCGACTTAGAGGGAAGATACCTATGACTGTGACCCCAGCTAAGTTTGAGCAGAAAGGTATATATGAGCACTAATACGCATTTATTTAGATAATGGGGTTGTTGGCTGTTTTCTCTTTGACATGTGATGTCCATGTGGTGGTTGCTAATTAAGATGCTCGGGGAGTATATGATTTAATGTGCTTTTATACTCTTTTTTCAGGGGAGAAGTTTGTTCCCAAACAAATAGATAAAAGGAAGAAACATAAACTAAAAAAGGTTGAAGAGAAGATGCTTGTTTGGGGTATTTTCCTTGTTCTTTCTCGTTCTCTTTCTGATTTCACTATTGATATGGTGGCATTGGCAAGCATCTTGAACTTTATGGCTGCTAATATGATGATAAATTGATGTTTGAATGTTGTGATTCGTGGCTAAAAATGCTCTTTTTCTGTAAATAAATGCTTTTATGTATTCATTGGTTGGTTCCGTAGAATTAGCCCATTGCTTTCGGGTTATAGTTTTTGTGAATCATTGTTCCTGCAACTTTCAGGATTTTTTCTTTTGTCCTTCTGTCTTTTTTGGTTATTATCTTGTAGCCACGTACTGGCATGAGTCAGTTAATCAGTGGCTCAGTGCTTTGCTTCAAATCGACTGTCCTTTCCTGTTGCTGCTCCTTTTGGTGATATTGCTACTTCTCTTGCTGTCAATAGTGATGAAATTTACCCTCGCCAACTTTCACATTCACTGCTCTGCCCTTCACCCTCCTTCTATTTCTCTTTCCTCCCGATTTCCTCCGCACCCTCCATTTTCATTTTTTATCCTCCTCCATTCATTTTATCCATCCTCATCTTCGACCATCCTCTTGCCGCCCTACTCTGAACTCTCCCTTCCATTCTCAATCTTCTTCGTCTCTCTCCTCTTTTTTTTGTTTCTCACCATTTTTTCTCTCTTCTTTTTCGATTATCTTTGCAGTCTCTCTCTCAGCTTATCCATGGAATCCACAACTTCATTCTATCCATGAGTTGCCATGGATTCGAACAAAGTCTCTCTCCCTTTTCTAGGGTTTTCTCGGCATCAATTTCATCACTATTGCTTGCGTTTTCTCTCTCCTCTGTAACTTTGTTCGAATTTTCCACTTTTGAGGTCACATTATCAGCATCGATTCCTAGGGTTTCGCCCTTGATTTCTACATAATCGATCGTCCATAATTTCTCTGGTTCGAATCTCTTCTACATCACCTTTCTCTGGTTTCTCTCTCACTTCACTCGTCACTCCCACTCTCGCGCCAAACCCCGTCCCTCGATTCTCTAATCTCCGACAGAATTAGCGTCGGAAATTCAGCGCTAACTCTGCCAGGTTTCGTCGCCTTCCTTTCTCTCTCCGTATTTTTCCCCCACTTTAATGGATTGTTATTGTTCGTTTTTCTATCATTTGTGCAACCAATTGAATTTCTCATGAACTTCGCTTCATTACCTAGCTTATTGATTTATATTTTAGAACATCCTTGATTAATTATTAGCATTCTCTGAATTCATTTTGCGATGAATAATAGTCTATATTACATGATTTACTTTAATTTTATAGGTTTACATATAGTACAAACTAATTTGAGTAGCTTATGATACCTCAATGATTAAATACCGCGAATTCTAAATGTTCTATGATTGTAACTGGTAAGATTATAGCTTTTTAATGTTGATTGTATTGGATGCTCTCTGGATTAGAACGATTTTATAGCTGGATTTAGGTGATTATAAACTATTATAGCCCCTATCAAATATTTTTACCAATTTATGTCTATGGACTATGAATGGAGTGAAAAGGGAGAAAAGGGATTATATACGGGGTTTTGTTTCCGATAATGTTTGTTGATTTTTATCAAGGCTTGATTAATTCGTATGCTTTCGTTATGCGTATTTGTGTTTTGTGAACGATCAATTCTGTAGAAATCAAAGTTCTTTCCCAGGCATCTCGTTTACCCTCTTCTTCTACTTCTGATACTGTTGCTAACTCAATTATTCTGAAAGTGGGAAAATTGAGATTACAAGAATTGATTTTTTTTTGGGTTGGCTGATTAAATTCCCCTTCATTTTCTCTTGTGGGAAATTAGTACATGTTTTTACATTACCAGAAATTTTTGGGTTTATTTTCGATTTTTTGTTTGATTTTGATTTTGTCTTATTGGAAGAAAGTTATCGAGTTATAGAGGAGAGGAACTCCGGAGGATCGCGATTCTGCTATTGAATGCGTGTGCACTTCTCTTGCTCCTTGCGCTCTTGATGCTTATACTGTATAAATCGCACTTTTTTTATTGGATTTAATGGCGTATTAGATACATCTATTAGAGACTGGATTTCTGTTTTTCTCCCGTTCGCTTGGTTCCTCTCATTTATTCTTTGCTTTTGAAATTTTTTTAGTATATTGCACCATAAAGCAGTACTTTTGAGCGATAAGCTGAAGATAATTATTTGCTTGGTAAACTGCACTTGCCAAAGTATCTCTTTATTAATCTTGTGTATTGCAGTAGAAAACATGCTTATTTGTTGCATCTATTTTCTGTTGTTGTTCTGATTACCCAGTATATTTGCATACTTTCAGGATAGACTGAAAAATGTTTTGATTTTTTCCCTGTGAGATAAGCTTTTAACTGGTTGGCTCAATAGATTTTTTATGGTTTCTGTATGGGCTTTCGTTGAAGCAAAAGATGTCTCAAGAGTTTGATCTTGGCTATTCTGATATAATGGGTGTGCTGTAGCTTTAATATTTGAGTATATACTGTATAAAGCAGTAATTTTGAACTAATAGCTTGAATTTGTTGAAGTTTATTGTTTGCTCGAGTAAACTATGCTTACCATTTGTCTCTAAATTCATGCGCACCTTCCAAAACCCTGCTGGCAAGATCGTCGAAGAAGGGTAATTTTCTTCTTGTGTGATTTAAGGGATGATTTTTTATTGCTAGAATTTGGGTTAATTGTGTTATCTTTATATGTGGGTTAATTTTTAAATCGGATTATAATGTCCAGGCAAGTGGTAATTAGGGAGAGGAATTTGGTAATTATACTATGTTTGTTAGATTATGTTGAATTCTGAGTATACGTCCACTATTCTTAGTTGACATTGATATTCTTCCATTTCTTTTGGTGGCGTCTGCTTTGAGATCTTGCTATGAGTACATCTGCATTTCTGACTTGGTGAGTAATTTCTAGCTCTTGGCAATGATTGGGGAGCAATTTGATCATGGGGATGGGATATGTGGAGCCGTTGTCAATGTGAGGGCTAGGCAGGAAATGCCATGTGGACCAAGAATGCTGCAAATGAATCTGCTCAAGTATGTCTATTGCTGTACATATGGATAGTTCTGATACTGCTCTTTCTTATGTCATAACAATATATGGCGTTGTCTTAAATGTTTGGTATGCAGTTATTGGGGTAAATATTAGTTGCAAAGGAGAAGAGAGTAAGCAAAACGAGAATTTTGAAATTTTCAAAGCCATATAATTAAATAAGGGACGAAAGGAGTAGGAAAGAGAACGCGTGGGTGGAGATGAAAAACTGGGATAAGAGCAAAAGATGGTCATATAATTAAATAAGGCACGAGAGTGAAGATAAGAGGAAGAGATGGTCATAACTTAGACTAAATTCAAGTGTAATTAAGAAAGAGACAAACACTACTTATGAATCATTTACTAAAACTTGCAAAACTATTAATTATTAAAACACTACTTATGAATCATTTGCTAAAACTTGCAAAACTATTAAAACTTGTCATTAAGAAAGAGATAATGGCTGTTAGGGAAGTTGACCGGATGGATTTCTCGTGCGGGGGCTCGCAAGGGATGGGGCCGTGGAGGTGGTTTGAATATTCAAAAATAACGGTTAAAGGGGGGTGGCGGGGGTGTGAGGGGTGCTCGCAAGGTGTAGGAGGCTAGCGGGGGTGTGCCTGGCAAGGGGGTGTGCGGGGAGGCTTTGGATGGGAGGAGGTGGTGGGAACTATGCGGGGGATGTGAGGGGTGCTGCGCAAGGGGGAGGAGGTGTGCGGGGGGGTTGTGGAGGGGGGGAAGTGGGGGGACTGTGCAGGGGGTCGGATGGGGGGACTGTGCCGGGGCGGTGGGGGGCTGGTAGGGGCGGGTCGGGTGGGGGGGGTCTTTGGGAAGGGGGTTAATGGGGCAGGTGGGGCGTGCGGGGGGGTGCCAGGGGGTTTACTGGACTCCACTCTCACTTTCTCAATCTTCTTCGTCTCTCTCCTCTTTTTACTTTTCCTCAGTCAGGAGGCTCGCCTTACCATAACGCACGCGCGTGCGCGCACACACACACACACTATGTGCGCCAACGTGCATCTGATTTATGTTAAATCAGGTTTATCTGCAAGAGTCGTCTAATTTGTACGAGGTATTACTTTTAGTTTCCCTTCATCTCTTGCAGTGGTAGTAGCTGTCCTTCCTTAAAAAATTGAAAATTTGATATTCTTAGTTTTTCCTCTCCCTTCCTCGACTTCCGGAAACATCTTAGAAACGACACCTCACTTGCAACTTACATATATTTCTTTCTTGTACATGTGAATACCTATCTTTAATGTGATGGTGCAAATTAACTTCCTCACTGTTATTAAGTCAATGCTTGCTAGAGACCTATGTTATTGGTGTTCAGTGTTTTCAGCTATTCACTAATTACATGCCTTTGGAGTCGACAGGTTCTTTTTCTGATGTATCATAATTTTGCCGCCGCGGAGATCTACAATGCTATACGTGTGTTCATTGCTGCATATGTTTGGATGACTGGCTTTGGGAATTTTTCTTACTACTACATACGAAAAGATTTTAGTCTGGATCGTTCTACACAGGTAATGTAATGGTCTTTGATTTGAATTCTTAATCTTATGTTTTTCTTTATGTTCTATGAACTGGAGAGAGGGGAGGGGGGAGTGGATGGAACATGAACATGTTTTATGAAGACACTTTACTCTTATATTTTTGCCAATATAACCTATGTCCCTAACGATCTCTAATATAGACAAAATATGAACACTCACAGTCACATATAACCCACATCCCTACCCCTAGGTCGAGGGGTAGGGACGTATAGGGGTAGGGACGTATTGGTAAAGATATTGTTATTACATCAAACAAAATAGAATTTAGTTTTATGAAAATCTTTTTTGATTGCTAAGGAATTCAACAACTTCATATGGAGGAGGCTTTTAACCTTTGAAAGGCTAAGAAAACAAATTAAGTTAATATCACCCAAAAGTATGCTTCCTCAAACTGCATTGTAAATCTAAATTCTGTTTTGTGTTCCCCCTCATCCTTCAAGCAAGATAAAGTTATAAAGTAGTTTGGATCGTTCTATTTCAAATTTCTATTGTCACTAATTACTTAGCTTCTTAAAACCATTTTTGTTGGACACGTGAAGCAGGTGCACCGCCTGGCCCCCTCAGTTCCCAAAGTAACAAAAAAAGATTCATGTTCTTATCCTTCATTTATCTGTGAGATCATGATTTGAGTCACCCGCACTAATAAATCTATCAAATTAATCAGGACTTTATAAAAAGCTTCTAGCAGGCTGTTTTTTGTTAGATCTATTATGGCATTATGATAGTGTACAATAGCTAGATGTTACTTTTGTTTCTGAATTTTTTGCCAACTCCATAGCAACAAGTTCGTTTGAGCTGCTTTGCTTATGCTTTTACTCTTAAGGCATATCTGCTTACTTGCCAGAGGTTTGGATATACTAGAGACATCAGTTCCTAACTTCCTATCTCATATTCTTTGTCCCCTTTCTACATATGTTCACAATATGTCAACTGAAGATAATGACCACACATAAGATGGTGACAAGTATGAAAAGGTGAGCTGCAAGGCTAAGCTTTCATTTTGGTCTCAACTGTGTACAAAAGAAAAACATCTATATTGTTGGAAAAATGAAAATTAGGAAGGAGACTTTCCTATAAATGCTGATCATAATACTTAATAAAAAATAAATGTGTAGAATTGTTAATAACAGATTAACAATCACAAAAAAGACATAGTTTAGTTTACTGAACAACTGTTTTTCCGACTTGTAGCTTAGGAAGGAAGTCCACTGAGAGAGAGGGGTCTCTAAAATTCTTTTCTTAATAGCATATCTGCTCATTCCTTCACATTTCTATAGATCAGAACTTCACTACCCATTACGAGAATAGTAAACAGAAGGGGATATACCAACTAGAGTAAACAGAAGGGGATACCAACTAGAAACATAATATTGCAAGATCTTCATTCGTCGGGTGAGTTATCCTGGGTTCAAGATGTTTAAAGTGGGGGAGATGGAGGCATGAAAAGATTAAAGGTGTATTCATGTTATAGTTTCAAGCAACTAATCTAACACTAATCATAAGCATTTAGTAGGTTAAAGATTCACTTCGGGGGAGATGGAGGCATGAAAAGATAAAAAATATATTCATGTTACAGTTTCAAGAAACTCAGGTATCAATCTAACCCCGAATTGTTGTGAAATTCTTCCTCGCTTTTCTTTCTGTTTCCTTAATAAGACTCCTTTTCCTCATTCCTTATACCATGACTAAGATAATATCCTTAATATCCTGTTATGACAACTAAGATTCATTGACGTGAAACCTTCTCATTCCTTTACCAAAGATAATATACAACCTAGAGTCAACTGACTAAGCTATAATTATGGAAAGATAATATACATCCAAGATATGCAAAGATAATACCAAATCACAGAATATTCACAAGATATTTACATATCTTCTATCAATCTTTTCGGTGAGTGGCTTTCAATCTGCAAATGTTGTTTTATTAAAGGCTAAAAGTTAATGTAGTATCTCACTAAACCACTGTCAAAAATAGAAATGATGTGCTGGTTTTCTTAGACCTGATATAAAACATTGTTGCCATTCCATGTGAAACACAAAATGGTTCACCTCTGCAATCCGGAAGGGATTGGATATCAAACAACAACTAATTATATTAAGTAAACAAATTAATGCATCAAGATGTTATGTCGATGTTTTGTCTGAATTAACAAGCATGGGAAGGCTTCAAATCTGTCTAGGAATCGTTGTGCACCTCCCTTTTCCTGATTTAAGTAAGCCTGGAGATAACTCTTACCCGCAACAATGTCCCGTAATGGATCCTTAAGAGAGTCGTGCTTGAAGAGAGGCTAGGCTTGAAGAAAAAAGGTGCTGCTGAACCTGCAAATCAGACTACTCAAGTGCTCATGGGCCTAGAATTGAGGCTACTGTTGAGCCTAGCAATTAAACTACTGCATGACTGGCCTTTGTTTAGTATTACTATATAGATTACTGGTATGTTTTAATAGTTTGTTGTCAATTGTGCTTTAATGCGTTCTGGTTAAGGCGTCGTTAGGTACTTGTAATATATCTAACAGTGATGTGGGGGTATTTAGAGGAACATAGTTTGCTCATATAGTTCCATGCTGTCATATTTTATAAGCCAACAATGCAATATGTATATACATTATGTCTTTTACTTAATGTATGTTATTATCCATCAAGTTTAGATACCTTGTTTTCCCTTCATCTCGTGTTCTAACGCTTAGCATTTAATTTTTCTAAATCGTTTTGCCATCTTGGGGGACCGCGCTCTTATCTACCAAGTTTAGATGTCTTTGTTTCTCCCAACTTAATTATGCTAATGCTTAATATTTAGTTGTCCGCAATCACTTTTGCTACCTTGCAACAACTATAAGACCAATATTTATATTGTGAGTATAAGCATCAAACATCTTAGCGCAATAGCTTCACATTTAATATACTTATTATATTTAGCTTAATTTGAATATCACAAATACACTTAAATTAGATTATACCATAACGATTTGGTTCAAATAGTTGCACAATTAATTTTGTTTATCAAACGTTTGGTTGTTCGCAATTAATGTTGCTACCTTGGATAACACTGCCTAATATAAACTAAGCTCTTTTTCTCCTAGGCATTAATTAGTGATTGTAATAGATATGGGAGAATAGAGAAGGCACCAAACCTTGGGCAAATTGTGTACCTCAAGAAGGATTTGCACTACCAAAGCATATATGTAATATAATTTAATAGCCTTATTATCCAACCTACGCGTTCATATACTTTAAAATGGCTTAAATTATTTTTGCTTATATTACCATAGAACTATTCATAATAATTGTCGCTTTCTTGGGAGGCCGCGCACGTTTTTTTTCCCTTTATCTGATTACGCTTAAGCTTAAGTCGAATATTGCAAATACGATTGCTTAATGATAATAATAATGAATTTACTAAAATAGTTACACCGGTGAGTTAATTCCCCAATATTTTCCACCTTGGGGTTCGGCGCGCATCGCGCGTCGAACAACAACTAGTAGGTTAAAAAAGTACCATCCAAAAAACTTAAAAGTGAAATTATCTAAAATTTTGTGCAAAACACAATATAACAATTAAAAAAATTACAGAGGGAGTATATAAAAAACTCTTGTTATTTTTTTTTCAGGGAAAAGATTAATTGAAGATATATGACATATATAACCTATATTAAAGAAAATTAATACTTGATCATAAAACATCTAAGATATAGCTATAATGACAATAAACCGGATATAACAATATAGGTTGACCTCATTTGTTCATCGAATCATCTAGCCATGTATGAGAGCGTCCTTGACGCTATTTTCCGCTTTTTTTTTTATTAAAATAAGGTAGCTGCTTACTTAACGCTTGTGCTAAGTATCTAATCAGAGTCCAACTTGGATGAAGAAAAACCTTTTCCTTATTAGCCAAATAATTAGTACAAGCATACCCTTGGCTACTGGTTCAAATCAATCCAAAATCAGCGCATTAGCAATTACACATCTTTTTTTATTATGCTATAATTCTGACATAGTTTTGAAAAGAACTTTTTTATGTGTAGATAATATAGAGTGTAATACCCCTCATGATTGCTTTAAAGAGATTTAGCCGGCTACTCATTCCATTAAGATGCATCGTTCTTTTAGGGAGCTTAATTCCTTAGTTATTTCACAGTTATGTGCTTGGCTGGGAGTAGTCTTGGGATGGGTGACCTCCTAGGAAGTTTCTCAGGGTGAACATGAGTGAGCGCAAAATGTGCCGAAAAAACTTGTGTTGGTTATTGAGGACAGTTTTTTGCCCTGGATGCGCATTGGTGACGATATACTAGAACCCGGATGGGTCGTGGTGTTACAAATGGTATCAGAGCAACCATGCAACCACGTGTTGGGGCGACCCTAAGGCCGTCATGCCGAATATTAGGAGTCCTCAGGCGCCTAGTGGGGGAGGATTCTGGGGCTGCATTGTCATAAGGAGCGACCCATAGGTTGTCAGGCCGAATATATGGAGTCTCCGGCGATCAGTTTCCAGCAGGCTGGGGCGACCCACAGGTCGTTGTGGCCGAATATGTGGATCCCTCAGGTGCAACGAGGGTGTTGCTGTTCTCAAGTGGGGGTGTATGTAATGCCACTCATGATTGCTTTAAAGGGATTTAGTAGGCTACTCATTCCAACAAGATGCATCTTTCTTTTAGGGAGCTTAATTCCTTAGTTACTCCACAGTTAAGCGTGCTTGGCTGGGAGTAGTCTTGAGATGGGTGACATCCTGAGAAGTTTCTCAGGGTGCGCAGGAGTGAGGACAAAATGTGCAGGAAGAACTTGTGTTGGTTATTAAGGACAGTTGTTGGCCCTGGATGCGCATTGGTGACGATATACTCGACCCCGGATGGGTCGTGGTGTTACACAGAGAATCCAATATTGATTATAAGTTCGTATAGCAGAACAGTAATGAACTTTATTGTTAGGATTATAGCCTAATATAGGGGTTCATTATGATGTTTGAACATGTATGGAGTTGAGGAACCAAGGTGGAACATGGTCTTTCATTCTACATAGGCTTATTTGCGAACTCAGTTGCTGGTCTATTTAGTGGTCCATGGGTTGGTCCATAGAACATGAAGTTTGGCAACAAGTTCTTTTATGCAAGTTATTCGACTTCGACAAATTCTTTTTGTTTGTTTAGTTTCCTAATTTAATGATGTTTATAATTAGGTAACTCGATAGGTTTTGGGTATTTGGTATCTTCTAGGATTATTATCTTTAAAGATATGTATTATAATTTTAGGAGAAGGATATTCTTGTTTGGTAAGGAGATTTAATTAGACCTAATTAGAAAATATATACTTCATCCGTTCTATTTTAAATGAAACATAGGGGATTGGCATGGGGACTTAGCAAAGAGAGATAGAGAGAAAGAAAAAGGGGGACCCATGTGATGAAAAAAGAGATAGAGAAAAGTAAATACCAAATAAATTAACATTGATTAATTTTGAAATGGCCTAAAATGGTAAGTGTTTCATTTATTTTAAATCGAAGGAAGTACAACATTATTATCATTGGGTGAGGAACCATCAAGTGAGATAATTATTATTGAGTGGAAGAAACCATCAAATGAGGGGTTATATTATTTTGGAGGAACTAAATAATACAATTTATTTTGAGTCGAGGTTCATTACAATTTCCTCTTAAACACTTGTTTCTTGTTTTTGTTATTTTTGCTACTTTCTATACTATTTAGGGCAAATTTCACACTAAGGCTAATTTGCTTGGAGAGGGGGTTGTCAATTAACATCCGAATAGAAATGAATCGCGTAAATAAAGTTGCGAAGTATGAACGAAAGCACACAACAAGTTTTTACGTGGAAACCCTTTGGAAATGAGAGAAAAACCACGGGAGGATTGGTATCCTACCAATTCACTAAGTTGCTTGAGTTTGCGAGATAGTACAAGTAAGTGGTTTTTAGCTAGTGAGAGAGTAGTAGCAGTAGGGATGGCAATGGATCCTGTACCCGGCCCGGATCTGTTTTCTCGGATATGGATCCTAAAATTTCAGACCCGTTGGATCCGGGTCGAATCCGGGTCGTACCGTCAGATCGCGGATCCGGGTCGGGATCTGACACTAGATTAGGACCCGGATCCGTAGATCCGTTTTGAAAAAAGTTTAGCTGGGCTCCAACCTCCAACAGTCCAACTCTAAGCCTCCAAATTTTTTTATTGTTCACTCAGTCCTCACTCTCACTCCTCAGTTCACTGAAACCCTAACTTCACTCATGCACACTACCATGCCAAGTCGCCAACGCCTCACCCATCTCTCCCTCTCCATGCCCAACTCCACACCTATCTATCCCTCTTTCCATCGTCATCCACCAGTGGTTAGAGGGAGAACTCGCACAAATCAGATTATCGAAACTCGCGCAACACCAGTCGGTTGAACTCCGCAGCGGAGTTCGTCGGAATTCGCGCAGCTGCCAGTGGATTGTCTCTCCTTTCCGAGTTCTGAAGAAGACATGTGTGATTTTTTAGTTTTCGCTTGTGTTTTTGGTGGGTTCAGGCCTCGGGGGGCTATTTTTCGCTTTTGAGCTTGTATGATCTAGTTTATCTTTTTTTTGTTATTGAAAAGGCATTTTGTCTTAGTGTTGACATTATTTTAGTTTTATTAGTTTTTTAATTTACTAGTTAGTTGCTTGTAATGAAGTGGATCTTTCTTCCATTAGAGATGTGAAGACTTAGTGTTTTATCGCTTCAGAAAATATTTTAATATAAAAAAATAGTTAAAATAGCATAAAACAAGCCGGATCTGTTTTGGACTCGTTTTGGACCCGGATTCGTAAGACCCGTCGGATATGGATCCGGGTCCAGCTTTTTTAGACCCTCTAGATTCGGGTCGGATCTGGATCCAGTGTCTGAAAACGGTCCAGATTGAACCCGTTGCCATCCCTAAGTAGGAGTGAGTATGAGATGATTTACAATGTCAGCTAATGAACTATATATATATAAGGAGAATAATAACGTTGCTTATTGGAGCCGTTTTCCTCTTGAGCGTTGATTGGTTAAGATCCTATTATTTTGGGATTTCGGATAATATCTTTGATCTTGCAGTTGCATTCTACTCCACCTTCTCCTCAATGATGCGCATATCCGCTAGAGAATAGGAACTTCTAACTGCCTTACCACATCAACGATCCTCATTCTTACTAATTATCCACTTTCTTGATGCCACCTCGTCGTGCAAACTAACACAACGCATTTGTGTAACTTGCTGCCACGTTGGATAAATCTGACCCCTAACAATAGCCCCTAATTTTCTTTTTTGGGTGGCAAAACAAACTAAGAAAATTATTTAACTTTTAAATTCTGCTAACCGTCTTGCAAAACGCGGCCAATTATGACAGTTTTCCTTTTGCATGCGTTGATTAGACATTTAACTTCCCACTTCTCTTTATAAATGCATCTTCTCCGACAACGATAAAATTCTTCATCCTCTTCCTTTGTCCGTTCAAGTTTCTTCTCCCAGGTAATTTCTTCTTCTTGCTGGTTTTCTTTGCATTTTTTCTTCAAATCACTCCTTGTTTTTCTATCTTTGCGCGTGTTGCCCCTGTTTCTTTTATTCTTTTTTCTTCAACATGACTAGAGCGAACCCTAGATACTCTTCAAGAAATCTGTTCTTCCCCCGAGGGGACGAATGTTTTTCACTCTTTGGAAGTTTTAGAAGATAAGAACATCTACCCCAGTGTGCTGACCATAGCAGATTTGCAAACTGTTATGCGAAATTACGGATTTCCCTAAGATGTTGTAATCAGGTTGCCATTAGGTCAAGACAGAATGGATTGGGTTTGCCCAGGCTGGCTAGTTTTCTATGATTACTGTTTTGCAAAATTAGGGCAAAAATTCCCCTTTTCACCTTTCATTCGCCAATTTGCGGCGACAGACATGGCGCTTTGCCAACTCCTCCCAGGGGCATGGAGAATTCTGACGAGCTAGAGGTTCTAAGCAAAAATCTAAACATAATCAGCTAGTTTTACGGACTTGATTTTGGCTCTCAAAGCAAGGGACAATACTTTTCCCATCATACCATTATATCCTGACAGGATCTTGCCTGCTTAGGCGAATTCTTCCAACTCACCAAAGAGACGAAGTACAAGAACCCGCTCAAACTCCAACATGTCTTCTGGTATTTCCTTGAATTTTATAACGCCTGCATCCTTTAGCATCTTGACATCTTGGCATCCTGACCTTTTTGTTGTTTTTGCTAAGTATTTTGCTTTTCTCTGTAGAAACTGCAGCCTCTCAGCGTTCTCCGCAACTCTCTACTGACGAAATGATCAATAGAATCCGCGGTAGGAGTGGATCCCATGCTACACCTGCAGTTGTCGTCGTTCGCCCTCCTGCTCCGCAGTTTCCTTGCCCAGCTATGCCAACTCCTGCAACTCCCGCCTCTTCCGTTATTGGGCAAAAAAAAGGAAGAGTGTTGAAATTGAAGTTCCAGAGGACTTATGCTCCATCTCCGCTGGCGCAACTCCAATATGGCCAATCTCCAAGAGCATGTGGTTCCCTGCCGCCAAAGCTCGTCATGAGACTACGACACCTGCTGCTGTTGCTTCTGAAGGTGTTAGTCTGTTCGTCCAGGTTCGTCTTGCTCCTTAGCTTTTATATTTAATTGCTTACTTATCTTGCTCTTTGATAGTTATCTAACGCTTCTCGCTTTTGCATCCAGTGTATGCAAGCCTTTCTTGCCACTCATCAGAACTTGACCGAGATCACTGACAAGAATGATACCCTTGCCCGCGAAAGGGATATTGCTGAGGAGAGGTCAAGGTACCTGGCAGGAAAGTTGAAGGCGGAGCAGCAGGAAGTGCACCGCTTGAAAGGGAAATTGGAGGAGGCTGCCAAACTTGCTGAGCAGAAGCATACTGAGCATCTTAACGCTTTGAGCTTCCAATCCTGGATGGCGAAAAATAGAGACCATATGGAGGAGTACGCGGCTGACAAGCATTTGTCTTGGGATCCTGCAGGGGAGAGGATGCTCTATGAGGAAGCTACCAAGGGCAACGCTGAAAAGTTGATGTGGATGTTTCCGCTGAATTTGCTGATGATGCATCTACCCATACTGTAACCTCGGTTCCTGGCGCTTCTTTAATTCCCATTGACGTGGATGCGGACAAGAATGCAAAAGATGCCTCTTGATTTTGCAATGTTGTTCTTTTAAAACAATTTAAAAATATGTGTGTTTTACTTGCTCAAGGGAGCAAGCTAAGGTTAGGACAAATTTGTGTGCTTTTGTGCCTGCTCATGGGAGTAGGTTTTCAATTTGCTTGTGTGTTTGCACTTTGCTTGCAAGAAGCAAAGTTTAGGAAAACTTTAACTACGGTTTGTCTTTTACTCCTCCTACAGGGGGAGGCTTCAATGATATCTTGTAGTTTTTGCTTTATTCAACTGGTTTTGCAATTTTGCCTTTGGTTTTTGACAACTTTGTTTGTTTTAAGTTGCTATCCTATTTCGAAGAATAACTTGTATACGTTTTGTCATATGCATGCATGTTGTAGCAAACTAAAACGTCGACCCGTTTTGAAGATGCTTTTCGTACTCATTTGTTTGGCAATTGTGGTGTTATTGCCTATTAAAGAATTGGCATAACTCACTTTTGACAAGAATATGGTGATTGTATCGGACAAATGCTGAAAAGTTTGTACACTTTTAGAATATTATTTGGAATAGTAGCTAACAATAAGGAAAAAGGATAGTTACTTTCTTACAATACAACTTTAATTTGCAAACGGCAAGCTGCCTTAGTAAAAAACCATATCTTCATTAACTCAAACAGTTTGTTCCTTAAGTTGCCATCTCGCCGATTATTTCCCTTTGAATTTGCTGAAGGTGTCATTCGCCTCCTTCCTACGTACTTATGACTTTAGCGAAGTCTGATCCAAATTGCCTAGGAAGTTGCTTGAAAAATATCCTGGGAGGTTACTTGAGAAGTTGCCCAGGAAGTTGCGTTTGGTGTGTCAGCCCCTTGAAAAATAGTTTGTCAGACTTAGACCGTTGGCATTTCGCCAACGGCCCTTCGATGTTTAAGTCAGTAGGTATTCTTGGAAATAAATCGAAAAATAAATGCAACAGAGGAGTTTGTAGAGAAACGTTATCAGAAGTTGCTTGTTAAGCTTTCTGCGACCAAATATTACCTGAATAGTTGTCAAGTTACATTTTGGTAGTTTGCAACCCCTTGTGAGGTATTCTGGCAAACCTAGACAGTTGGCATTTTGCCAACGACCCTTCGATGCTTAAATCAGTAAATGCTTTTGGAGGAAAGAAATAAAACACAAAAAGTGAAATGACAAGTAAGGTTTAGAAGTGATACTGTTTGAGGTGAGTTGCATTCCAGCTGCGTGGTATTTGCACACCATTTCTTGTGACTAACATGTATGCGCCGTTACCTATTACCTTTTCTATATGTTATGGTCCTTCTCAGTTTGCAGCCAACTTGCCTACCTTGGGATCCTTAGTATTTTGGACTGTTTTTCTAAGGACCCAATCTCTAACTTGGAATTGCTTGATTATGATGTTTTTGTTTTAGCTCCTTGCAACTGCTTGTTGGTAAGCTGCCATCCTTACCTTGACGACATCTCTGATTTCGTCGTTGGTGTCCAAATTATGGGATAGTTTTGCGTCGTTTATGTCTTCTATCATGAGTCCATATCTTACGGTTGATATGTACACTTCTACTGGGATAACTGCTTCACAACCAAAAACTAAAGAATAAGGGGTTTGGTTAGTTGCATTTTTAGGAGTTATTCTGTCAGCCCATAGAATCATAAGCAACTCGTCGGCCCATCTTTCGCCAGCTTCCTCAATACACTTTTTGATGTTATTGACGACAATATTGTTGCTAGATTCTGCTTGCACATTGGTTTGCGGGTATCTTGGCGTGGAAGTGTCGAGTATGATGTTCCACTTTTGGTAGAATTTGCGTGTCTTACCACTTAGGAATTGCGATCCATTGTCACAAATGATTTCTGAAAGGATGCCAAACCTGCATAATACGTTGCGTTTAATGAAAGATATTACCTCGGAATCGGTGACTTGTCGATATGCTTCTGCTTCAATCCACTTGGAAAAGTAGTATGCCATTGCTAGCATGAATATTCGTTGTGCTGGAGCTTGTGGAAGTTTGCCAACAATATCCACTTCATGAATGGCCAAGGTGCTAAAAAATGGATGAAGTTGCTCGGCATGTTGATGGAAAGTGTAGCATGTCTTTGGCAAGAGTCACTTTTGCGAGTGTATTCCATGTCATCTTTCCTCATAGTGGGCCAGAAGTAGTCCATCCTGAGTGCTTTGTTAGATAAGCTTCTGCCTCCAGCATGGTTGCCATATTCACCACCATATAACTTGCGCAGAACGATGGTTACTTCATGTTTTTTGAGGCATCTTAAGTAGGGACCTGCAACTGACTTGCGGAATAGTATGTTATCAATTAAAATATAGTGGGATGCTTTTACCTTGAAAGTCCTCGTATCTCCAAGTTGCTTCGGTAAGATGCCTTCTTTCAACCATGGGATGTACTCTTCCGTCCAATCTGCTTCTCTGGGGGCAACTTCAGTGCTTGTATCATTTATTTGAAGCCTATCTATTGTAGGTTGCATAATGTGTATAATGGGGATGTTGCTTAAGCTTGGCGCTGCTGACACTGAGCCTAGGTTGGCCAGGGAATCTGCCTCGACATTTTGCTCTTAGGGAGTTTACTTGATGATGAATTTGTCGAATTTGCTGGCGGCATCTTTGACTATGTCTAGGTATTTTGCCATTTTCTGATCTTTTGCTACGTAAGACCCGTTAAATTGATTGACAATTAATAAAGAGTCGCAACTTACCTCGATACACTTGACCTTAAGTTCTACCGCGACATTTAGGGCGACAATCAAAGCTTCGTATTCTTCCTCGTTGTCAGTTGCTTTGAATTCACAATGTATAGCTTGGGCTATTATGTCCCCTTGTGGCGATTTTAGTATAAATCCAAGTCCTGCTCCGTTTGTATTTGACGCTTCGTTAGTACATAAGGTCCATTTTGGAGTTGATGTCTGCTCTATTAGTTGCAGCAATTCTTCGTCGGCTTCACTTTGCAGATTTGGACTGAAATCAGCCACAAAGCCTGCTAGAGCTTGCGATTTGATAGCTGTTCTTGGTTCGTACTTGATTTCGTAGCCACTTAAGTGTACTAGCCATTCACAACTCAGGTTTATTCATCACATATCTTATAGGATAATTAGTTTTGACGGTGACATTCAAAATATGGACGCAACTTGGCAGATGCCATAACTAAAGCAAGTATGAGCTTTTCTAATAGAGTATATCTTGTTTCAGCATCTACAAGAGTCTTACTTACATAATAGATTGGTGATTGGGTTCCATCTTCCTCCCTTACCCAATCGACACTTACAGTTGCATGTGTTACAGCTAGATAAAGTTACAGTGCTTCTTTGTCTTTTGGCTTGGCTAGGAGAGGTGGCGTCATCATGTAGGTCTTCAAATTCTGGAACGCCTCTTCGTGCTTGCTTGTCCACTCGAACGATTTGTTCTTCCTTAGCACATCATAGAATAGTTTGCACCTGTCTGAAGATTTGGATATGAGTCTGTTTAGCGCCGCAACTCGTCCAGTCAGTTTTTGCACATCTTTGACGTATCTTGGAGATTGCAAGTTGACGATTTCTTTGATTTTCTCTGGGCTTGCTTCGATCCCCCTTTGAGTTATAACGTACCCAAGGAATTTGCCGGAGGCAACGCCGAAGGTGCACTTGCTTGGATTTAATTTCATTTGTTAGCGCCTAAGGATTTCGAATGCTTCTTCAAGGTGCTGGATGTGGTCGCCAGCTTTTTTGGACTTGACTAACATGTCATCAATGTACACCTCCATGGTGTCCCCAATCTGTTTCTCAAACATTTTATTTACTAAACTTTGATAAGTTGCGCCTGCGTTCTTCAAGCCAAAAGGCATCACTTTGTAGCAATAAATCCTTCAATATGTGATAAATGTTGTTTTTTCATGATCTGCAAGATGCATGAGGATTTGGTTGTACCCGCTAAAGGTGTCCATGAATGTCAGCATCTCGTGACCAGCAGTTGCCTCCACCATGGCGTCGATGTGAGGCAGCGAGAATGGGTCTTTTGGGCAAGCTTTGTTGAGATCTGTAAAATCAATGCAAACTCGCCATTTTCCGTTTTTCTTTGGTACTACTACCACGTTTGCGAGCCAATATGGATATCTTGCTTCTCTGATCTTGTCTGTTTCTAAGAGATTTGCACTTCTTCATTGATAACTTGGTTGCGTTCAGGTGCAAACTTCCTGTGTTTTTGCTTAACATGCAGGTGGTTAGGATTAACATTAAGTTTGTGAGTTATTACCTCGGGATCAATGCCAACCATGTCTTTCGTGTGACCCAGCAAAACAATCCGCTTTTCTCTTTAGGAATTTGATTAAGCGTTCTCGCAATTCGCCTTCCAGGTCTGCTCCTATCCGGACAGTTTGCTTCGATTTTGACGGGTCGAGGATGATTTCGTCTATTGGTTATGCTTCGGGTTTTACGTATTCCTTGTTGGTCCGTCGTTGCTATAGTTGATATGCGGGAATCTTATTTGCTGCGGCGGGTTTCAAGGATGTCTTAGCTTGTAGCATTCCTTCGCTAACTTTGATCACCTTTTATCTCTTGCACTCCCCACTTGGTAGGGAATTTGATGGTTTGCTGATAAGCGGATGGCACTGCCTTCATGTCATGGATATAAGGCCTGCCAACGATGACATTGTAAGAAGATAAGCAATCAATGAATAGGAATTTTACCTGAATGTCGACGCCTTGTGCATAAGTAGGCAAAGTGATTTCGCCGAGTGTGTGTTTTGCCTCGCCACTGAATCGAGCACTGTAGATTTTTTTGGTGATGTCGCTTTTGCTTAATCCCATGTCTTTGAGAGCATCTAACATGATGATATTTGCCGAGCTTCCGTTGTCAATAAGCACCCTTCTCAGGAGCAATCTCCGATTGCGAGGGAGATCACTAGCCCGTCATGGTGCGGATCCGCCAAGTTTGCGACATCTTCTTCATTAAAGGAGATAAGCATGCAATCCGTCTTCGCTCTTCGGCATGTGGCGACTGGTTTTTCCATGGCGCTTTCTTTTGTGTGGCGTTTTGCTGCTGATATGTCAAATCACATACGTCTGACCCTCCTGATATGAGATTGACGATTCTGGAAGGTAGTGGTGGAGCTGGTGGCCTCTCTGGAGTTGACGCTTCGCGTTGCATAGTTGTTTTGGCCTTATCAGTCATGAAATCTTTCAAGAATCCTTTCTTAGCAAATGGGCAACTTCTCTCCTTAGTGCAATACACTCATCTATTGTGTGGCCAATGTCAGCATGAAAGTCGCACCATCTTGACGAATCTTTTTTGTCTGATTTTTTGGGCCATCTGACAGCGTCCCTAACTTGCCAAAGTTGTTTACCAATCCTGAGGGATTGATGTTGAAGTTATATTCTCTGATTGCAGAAGGGTGATTTGAGTTTACAACATCGACATTTTGCTCAACATCTTTGTAGTATGGCTTGTATCGGTTGTCTCGTCAATTGTTGTTGCTGGGAGCCTTTCTGCCACCTCTGTCCAATTCTGCTGTGCCTTTTCTTCAATGCTGCGCATATCCACTAGAGAATAGGAACTTCGAACTGCCTTGCCACATTAGCGATCCTCATTCTTACTAATTATCCACTCGCTTGATGCCACCTCGTCGTGCAAGCTAACAAAACGCGTTTGTGTAACTTGCTGCCACGTTGGGTAAATCTTGTCCCCTAACATATACTATATTTACATTGTGGTTATTGTGGTCTTGGGCGTAAAACACCAACATGTATCTTGGGAAGAAACCATAAAAATCAAACTTTATGCCCGTTTAGGATCACTAATCATAATTATACTAATCTTACTTAAAATTTAAATTTAAATTAGTCATACTTGTACTAATTAATTATGTTCAATGGCGAATCCAATAGGGCCTATCCGGACTGTGGCGCTCCCGATCCCATAAAATGTTGGTTCGTTTAATCCTAAATGTTTCGATAGTTAGCAGAATATATTGGGCAGCTCAGTTGGTATGTGGACAAATGGGATTGCCCGTCAAGATTTAATTTCTACTTTTCTGCCTTGCCTCCTTGTAAGTTGTTGACAGTGTTATCTTTTCCCAATTTCTTTCTCTTTTCCAACTTCCATTGTCAATTAATATCTAAATTAGTGGCTAAATATTTTTCACTAAAACTGCACTATCCCCTCAAAATGAAAAACTATATTTACCCTATTAAATACTACCTCTGTTCTTTTTCTATTGCAACAATGGGTTCGGACACGGTTTTTAAGGAAATAAAAAAGTGGGTAGTTTAGTATAAATGACTAGAGTAGGAGAGAAATCAATCTTTAATAGTAATTTAAAATCAACTTTATGAGTAATTAAGGATGGTTTTAGTAAGATAAAATAAGGGTAATATTGCCAACTAAAGTTTTTTTTACCAAAAGTGGAATTGTCGCAATAGATGTAAAACTACACAAAGTGATAATTGTTGTAATAGAACAAGAACGGAGGAATTATACATCTGTTAGAATAAATAATGTATGTGAGTTACTAGCTACATCTTCTTAAAAATACTGAAATGTCATTATCGCAATAATAATAATAATTTTAATATACTAATAGACCTCCTATTTCAAGAGGGAGAAAGGGGATGACGTGCCTAAATCCTTGGTGAAGACTATGAAATATGATGATATACGACATATACCCATAAGGCAAGAACTTAAAGCATACAACTTTACATTTTTTTTGGAAAAATGGATCAGAATAACCCCAACTTTAGTCCGTCCGCTTTTAATACCCCCAACTTTGAATTATTTTTAAATACCTCCAACTATTGGGGAAGTCCGCCAAAAATGCACCCTCTAACCTAAATGAACCGGTTTAGCAGGTTAACATGCCACGTGTCATGCTTTTATTGGTTTTACTTAATTTCTTTTTTCTTTTTTATCACCCCACCCTTACCATTTTCTACTCCCACCCCACTGCCACTCCTCCCCTTCCTCCCCCTCCTCAACCACCAGTCCCCCTCCCCTTCCTCTTTCTCCCCCCTCCCCCACCCCTTCCCACTGAGAAAAGTCTGTTTGGACACCATCTTCCTAATCACTGTCCTTGGCATTGTCCATTCCAGGCTGTTATTACAGCTATCACTACTAACTTTGCTACTGTGTTAATTCACTTTCAGGGCCTAATTGGGCAGTATGCCGTGCCAATATTGGAAGAAAAGTCTGTCTGGGGAACAAATGCCCCGACAAGGATAGCTTATATGGACACTCAGGTAATTACACAAGAGTTGAATTCTTGAATCTCTCATCTCTTGAAGACCCTTATTGACAGGGCTGTTTGGTTATCTCTATCTGAAATGCATGATCTTATATATTCCAGGATATAGCGCGATTGACTTTCCTTGCCTTGCGCAATGAGAATCTCAATGGGAAGCTTCTCGTTGGCCCTCGTGCATGGACGACGCAAGAGGTACTGCCATTTTTGTTTTAATTGCTTTTGAGGGCATATTTTGGTCTGTTGAGTTTCTTGGTCTATACTCCTAGTCAGAGAACCTATGGTGAACCTTTACACTTGGAATTTCTTTAGTCTCATAGATCTGTTATCCTTTTATTCATTGAGAATTTTAAAAATCCATTTCTTTCCTCGAGTTCTTCTTGTGCTATATAACTTCATGTTCTGGATTTACATGGTAAGAAAGTAAGAAACCCTCGATTTGAAGCTGAAGAATTGCTTGATCAGTTTATATAATGATTTTGATAATAATGGGTTGAACTCAATAATATGCCTTTTCTTGTTTTTAATGTCGTAACAATTTACTGAAATTTCTTTGTTGATACTAGGTGATAACTCTACGCGAGAGGCTTGCAGGACAAGATGCCAATGTGACAACAGTCCCCGTATCTATCTTGAGATTAACTCGATAGCTGACTCGATTCTTTCAATGGGCAAATGACGTTGCCGATGGATTCTTCAATTATGTAGCTTTTCTCTCTTTTTTTGAATTGGGGGAGGTTTGATGACAGAATTTCGAAATTGTGTGTGATGATCTGTAAGGTGTTTTTGATGGGAAGATGGAGTAGATGGAGCGTCCAAGAGAGAGAGGGGAGGAGGGCACCAGAGTGCTGCCGGAGAAGAGGAGCGGGGATTCGGCTGGGGTGTGGGAAGATTGATAGTGGGGTGGTGGAATGAGCAGAGGAGGGGGGTGGGGGTTGGGAATTTTAGTTTACAAAAGCTAATAGAGAAAATAAAAGAGAAATAAAAAATAAAAAATAAAAATGACCTTGCTAACAAGTTACAGGTCATCTGGGTGCATTTTTGGCGAACCTTCCCAATAGTTGGGGGTATTATAAAAATAACTCAAAGTGGGGGGTATTAAAAGCGGACGCCCCAAAGTTGGGAGTATTCTGATCCATTTTTCTTTTTTTTTTCTTTTAGTAAACACAATTTTACATGTTAAAATATTAAAACTCAATATTTTCTAAGACTAATACCAATAATTATGAATGCACCTCTTTTTCTAAATCGAAATATACCCAGTTGATAATATCTTTTATAATATGAAAATTTGTAAAAAAAAACGACTTTTTATATACCACCTTTTGTAAGAAACAACATTTTAAAATTTTTATGACAAATTCAGACCTTAAATATTATTTTATTTTCTTTGTGAGAAACAACCTTGTTTCCTTTTCCGGTGTTGACTCTCGGAAACCCACCCATATGAAATGCACGTGACTCGACTTTTTCATTTTCTCACTCTTTCCCTCCCTCTTCCCTGCAACTACCCCATCCAAACTCCTTCTGCCCATTAATTCTTCTCCTCTTTCTTCTGCAACTTCCAGCTTTTTCCCATATTCTCTCTCCTCCACATTATCATGAGTTGCTGCTGCTGTTGTTGTCCTTGGCGGCATTGGTGGGTAGTTGCGGGAATAGCGGGATCAAGGTGTTCGACGACATTGTTGTTAATCTTTATTTGAACCCCATTTCAGAAATGTTGGGGGAAATTATGTAGATTTTATTTCACGGGTGTTGCCGCCATTAACGAAACGAAGAAGATGAAGATGAAGCTTTCTCTCTCTAAGAACTTTCTCTTTCCTTCTTAGATTTGATGGGCAGAGGGGGTTCGACTGGGGTAATGGGCCTAGTGGCCACGGAAAACTGAAAAGAGAGGGAAAGGGTGACAAAATCACGTGCATTTCACATGGGTGGGATTAATGAGTCAATGGCAGAATTCAGGAGTCAACATCAGAATTCGAGAGTCAAAGTAGGAAAAAAAAATGGTTGTTTCTTGCAAAGGAAAAAAAATTCTAAGGTTTGAAGTTATCAGAAATTTTTTAAAAGGTTGATATGATAGAAAGTGGTATATAAAAAGTCATTTTTGAGAAATTTTCCTTTATAAATAATCATCTTTAATAATTATCAACTAGTCCAATTTAATATCTTTAATAATACACAAGTAAAAATTATGAATATAAGTATATTAAGACAATTTAGCAAGATCCCACCTTACTAAATGCAATTTATGTTATTTAACCAAGACAAAAAAAACTATAGAGAAAGTATTACAATACTCATAGCAAGAGCTAAGAGAGGGAATGGTGGTAGAGTGGAGTACCACTCAAATTCCAGGGATTTGCCTAAGGTCCGAATCCTTATCCCAACAATATGTTAGGACATTCACTTGTTGTGGCAATTGGCCTTTAAGTTTGTCTTCTGGGCTGTTTAGCCTGTACCCAACCTATGAGCCGTGTAGCCTAGCAGGGGTTAGTCTTTGGAGTTCGGACCAATTATCTTTCTTAATAAAATAAATAGCAAGAGCTAAGAACCTTTACATCCATCCTACTATTTTAGTGGATGATATCAATAATTTTCGTAAACTCATGTATTAGTGTTTTGACAGTTTTAGTATTATATATCCTCTTTTTGTATTAGAAAAATATAAAATTTAATATAAATTTACATCCATCCTACTATTTTAGTGGATGATATCAATAATTTTCGTAAACTCATGTATTAGTGTTTTGACAGTCATGTTAGGTATTAGTTAAGTAAATAAATAAAATGCCTTGAAATAGATATAAAGGTACACTATGAAGAAAGTTGTACAATAAACCTTGAAGATTACACACAAAATTTAAGAATTCAGCATTGACATAAAAAGAAATTGCTCTAATTAAGAACATCATTTTATCAGATCATCGGACAAGAGACCAACTATTTTTAATCCAGCACAACATCTTTTTTTATTTCACACTAATAATGTTTTTAGTTTTCAAACACTAACTTAATAATGAGTAAAACACAGACGTAACCTTCGGTATATCAAGTATATTAGCAGAAAATTGGTGGATTTGTCCTGACCAATTGGCATTAACTATTAAGGTGCCTAGCAAGTTTTTTAAAGATATCAATTCCAAACTGCAGTAACTGATGAGGTTCAGGTGCATCTTCATTCATCTTCTCATATTCAAGAGTAATTTTAACAATGCAACATGCATTCCCTTTTGGAACTACACACAATGTGCTTGCAAATTTCTTGTAATAATTCTTCATTATACTTCCATCTATCGCACTGCGATGAATCGTCTTATTCTTCTCATCATTTGCCTCAATTTTCTCAATAAGGTACTGTGACTTCCCTTCTGTAAAATAAGTTGCACAAATCATAATAAGATTACAATTTCTTTTTAAATGGTAAGGAGAAGACCGTGTCTAGATATCAAACAGCACGGTGTTCTTGGTCTAGCATTTGTAAGCCATACACTTGAGAATAATGGGGAAAAGTAAGGGGAATCCCTATCCCCAAGGCCCCAACTATTGCAGTTGAAAGGATTTGAGCTCGTGACCTTAAAATTACAAGGTGAAGCCCCAATGAACTACATCAAACAAGCTTGGTAATAAGATTACAAATCAGATTCTACTGTGCTTCGGATGAATTGTATAGTACGTTGGTTCTATCAAGTATATTGGTACTCATGACTCTTTAAATTAAAACCTGGATATTAAAGTAACATGTATAACAAATAGAAACAAGGGTTATGAGTACCAATTTTTTCTAATAGTGGGCCAGTAATCATGCGTAATAAACTCTAATTTGCGATCTAAGATAGAGACTAGGTAGCACTTCCTCTGTTTTGGATGACTGATTCAATCGTTGACATGGGCCGTTGTTATATTTTATTATTTTTGACACCATGATAATAACACTCTCTTCTTTCATTATCGAACATAAACTTGACTCCAATCCCAAACTCGTTATTTTCTTGTGTGAGTTTAGAGTAACATTCAAACACAATATTACCAGATCAATAAAAGTTGATATTCCATCATTTACCATCAAACAGAAGACAGCATACTTTAATTTGTCTTTTATTTATTAATTCATTTTATATACTAAAATTGTAAGAAATAGATTAAAGAAGAAAGAAAGATATTATACCAATGCTATAGTCCCATCTTCTGGTGCTACCCACACTTTCCCAGTCACCTTGATGTGCTTCAACCCTACACATGGTAGAACAGATGCTGGGAATATTGGGTTGGGTGGCCATGTTCATCTCAAAAAGCTTATCAGCTGAACAATTGAGCTCCACTTCCCCCTCCAACTTTCGTAATTGAGCCATAATTTCCCTTCCCACTTACCAATAATACTACAAAGTAATGAACTATGATTGCACCAATTTAATGAATAATTATAGATACATATATATGATGCTTTTGTTAGATGAACATGCATTGCTATGATATAGTTCGACGTTAGAAATATATGCGCTTTATCTAGTCCACTCATTGGATCGAACATAGCTTGCTCTGGACGCAAATATTCCCACCTTTTCTTTTCTCTTTTTGGTATTTGTGAGATAGATAGGCAAATTTGGATTCCGTTTAAGAGATGATGCACATACAGAGAAGTCGTTTGGTTCAAGATAGATGGAAAGATTATTGATACAAATATAGGAGGGGAATGGTAAAAAAAATGGCTATTGGTTCAAGCTAAGGAATGAAAATGAAAAGTAACCATTTCCATGCACCACGTAATGAATCTTGCTACTCGAAGGGGAAGGGAAGGTAACAAATTGGAGGAATCTATTACCATTAAGTAATGGTAATGGATTGATGAGGGGTTGAACCAAACCAGAAAAAAGGGGATCAGTAATTGAATCAATGTCTTGGAGCCCAAAAATAGTGAACCAAACGTGTGGTTCAACAATTATTATAAGAACAAAATCAATTACTCACTCCCATTCTTCTTGTTTAGTTTAGCCGCTCCTCAATATATTATCATTACTTAGTGGTAATGTCTTCCCTAGTTTGTTTTTCCCCCTCAAGTAACAAAATCCATTTGTTCGTGGCAATAGTTACCATTGCCTTTCTATTCTAACGCTTGAACCAAACACCCAACAAAAATAATAAGTTTTGTTACCATTTTTTTTATTCTCTTTCCATTTAATTTCATGACTTCAACTAAATATGCTCTTAGTGTATATGGACCCAATATACACCACCGTGCACTCATATTTAATTTTAACAACACATTACTATTCACTTGGCCGATAAACAGAATGGCGGACTTACGGAGGGGGAAGGGGAATGGAATTTGGCTAGTTGGTGCCGCTATGACTTATGAGAGAAAGGAGGGAACGGACGAAATTCATGTAAAAATTAGGTGGGGTTTTTTTGGCTGGATGTTTACACATCAATTATGCTTGTCTCAATAATGTGCATAATTCCCTCCAACTAGAAACCCTAAAGCACTCCCCCCATCGCCGAGCGCAGGCTTGCTGGTGGCCGGCCTAAGCGCGCATTGCTCACCCGGTCGCCAGCGAGCCTACTCCTTTCCAGCCCCACCGTCTTTTAGTTCCCCATTATTCCCCTTCCCCCTTCCCCCTTCCCCGCTTTCCCCCACCCCTTTCCCCTATTAGCGGTCTCCGTCATCCCCCTTCCGCGCTTTTCCCCCGCCTCGTCTCGCTGTTTGCGGTCTTCATCGTTCCCTTCCCCGTGTTCCCCCGTCGATCCCCTTCCCCGTCGTTCACTTTCCCTGTGTTCTCCTGCTTTTCCCTTGCCTCATTCCCCAAGCTCCCCTTTCATTCCCCCTTCTTCGTCGTTCCTAGGGCTGTTCAAAGACCAAGGTCGGACCGGAATCTGGACCGGACCGGACCGAAGATTCCGGTCCGGTCCTCGGTCCGAAGAAAATACTGATTCCGGGTTTCCGGTCAGGTCCGGTCCACACCCGGAAAATTCCGGTCCGGACCGGTGGACCGGAATTTTTGATTTTTTAGTAAAAAAAAAGTTTATATGTTAAAAAAGTTTAAAAATTAGTAAAAAGTTAGAAATTTAAAAACCTACTAGTTATTAACTTTAGTAATATCATTAGAAAAATTATTAAATTTTAATATATCTAATTTATAAATATTTTTAAATCAAATAATTTTTTTTTTTTAAAAATAAAGATTCCGGTCCAACAGGTCCAAGACCGGACCGGACCGGAAAATTTACGGTCCGATCCAGGTCCCAATTTTTCCTGGATTCCGATCCACCGGTCCAGCCGGTTCCGGTCCGGTCCGGTCCGGTCCTGGACCGGTGAACACCCCTAGTCGTTCCCCTTCCCTGTGCTCCCCAATTGTTCTCCATCCCCGTGGTTCCCCTTCCCCCTTCCTCGTTCCCTTGGTCACTTCTGTTTTTAGCAGTTTACTTTAGGTTTGTTTGGAAATTGGTGTGGTGAGCCAAACCGCCTTCGCGCCAGTAACAAGCGCTACAATCAAGGTATTGTCGACAAGGTGGGTGCCTCCTGAGAAGGCTCTTCCAACTTCACTGGTTCGTTTAGTGAAGACGTGTCGTCGAAGGCTATTTTTGGTTATGGTGGTTTGTTCTTCAGTTGGTTTAGATTATATTTTTTGTTTAAGTGTTAGTTTAGTTTTATCCAAATCCAAGTATCCTTGCCATTCTGTTTATGGTTGTGCTAGGGTGGTAGTTCATAGTGTTAGCCGGGCACTAGTAGGATCTTGGTTTCATACAACAAGGGATGATCTAGGAAATCTGGTCCATAGAGAAGTTGCTCCTGGAGTTGGCCATGGTTTGGTACTTGCATCTCTAGGAGTTCGAGTGTTGGGTAAGATGAGAGGTGGTTCTCAAGTTAGGTTAGAACTTATATTTGTTAGGTGGGCACTAGTAGGATCGTTTGGTTTCGGGATTGTAGGGTTGGATCTTCGGATCCAAAAGAAGGGTGAATTAAATCATTATAATTCGCCCCAAGTTCATGTGATGATGTTTGGAGTCATCACATTTTAAAAATAAATCTTGTAGGAGCCCCCTCCAATTTGTTTTGGGGCAAGTTTCGACCTCCACGCATTCTGAGTTTCAGCCTTGCAAGGCAAAACTCTGGACACCCTTGCAGCAGAGTCATAAGTCATCAAAGGATGTGACTTCTTGGTTAGTTCAATAAGTATAATCCCAGGAAGCAATTTCTGCTCAAGGATCTTGGAATTTCTCATCTTGTGAACATAGTTTTCTACAAGATGAAATGTGGCAATTTATCTCTGAAGATCGTCCGGCTTTAGCATCTCAACATATTCTCTCTCATTATATCAGGTCTTGTTCTTCAAGACAAATAATCCCAACCCACCAAAAATCGCCCAAGATGAGGTTCATTTTGACTGGATTAGCAACAAGTTGGTTTTTCTTTGTAGAATATGTAAGAGCTAGTGAAGCTCCCCTTAGTGTTTGTTTGTGTTATGTATCATGTTTAGTTGTGATAGCATTAGGTTGTAATTCCAATTTTTTATAAATGCAAAGTTTCGCGATGTAAAAAAAAATACGCAGAATGATACCTAGTTTTTTTTGTAACCTTTCCAACATTTACAAAATCTTATATGATCATACCCGCTGACAAACATTGAATACGAATAATTAAACACTAGTGGAAAAAAGCCCATATGATTTGGTCAAATCGGGCTTAACTGATCCAGAAATGAGCCGGATCAGTTGGAGGCGGAGCAGTTGACCAAAGTCAACTGATCCGGTTCAGAACCGGATCAGTTGGTTAAGTTTACTGATGTAATTTTAAGCATGAACCGGACCAGTTAATCTTAAGTCGAATCTAAAAAAAATCGCATCAACATCCAACTCAAATCCTCAAACTTGCAGTTTATGCACGAGAAAAAAGCAAACCAAAAAGTAGAAATGCACGAACCAATTCAAAAGAATTACATATGAATTACAGTAAAATATTCAAGCGAATTAAATATGACAATAATAATCGTAACAAAATTTAAAACCTAAAGTAAGAACCTAGAAAATATCAAATAATCGAAAACATAACGAATTACAAATTTTTATTTCGGAATTAATCGAAACAAAAATCAAAACCTCAATAACATTCCAACTGGGTAAGATCTTGGAAAATATCAAATAAAAAAAACAACAAACTCAAACCCTAGATAAAGTAAAAATGAAAACTAATAACGAATTACAATGGGGGAAGATGAGAGACGACGACGAAAGTTGAAGATGAGCGTCGGCGACGAGAATACAGCGGTGGTGGAGAACCTGGGCGAAGATGAGCGACGGTGTCGTTGGCGATGGCCATCGTTCTTGACCGATGGTTAACAGAAGAGGTGGAGTAGTGGAGTGAAGACTGAAGATTGGCGTTGTTATTGGCGATAGTGGTGGTTGATGGCGTCCTTGATGAGAACAACGAACAGGAGGGGTGTCGTTGATGAGAACTTCGTTGATGGTGGTGGGCGTCTGGCCGATAGATGCTGTCCGGTTGTAGGAGAGATGGTGGTAAGCGAGTTGGGAGAGAAGATGAGGATTGGGATTAGGATTAGTGGGGTGACGATAGGAAAGGGGAGGAGTAGGGTGAACACTGAAGAGAGGAAAGAGGCCAGAGGGTTTAGTGTGAATGGGTTGAGAAAAGATTGAGGAGGACGATTGAGGCGGGATGGCCTTATATGGAGATCCAATTAACGGATCCGATTTTGAGCTGAACCGGATCAGTTAACTGGATCTACATTTTGTGCCAAAAAATATTACACTAACTGATCCGGTTGCCTTACATTAACTGATCCGGTTGCCTTAGCCAACCGGATCAGTTGACTTTAACGATCCGGTTTTGTAAAAATCGGATCAGTTCTTTTGTGTCATTCAAGGTTTTTTTCTACTAGTGAAAAGTGCGTAGACATATATAATGCTCAAGGTAAAGATGACAAGTATAGATATTTTAGCTGAAAAGGAGACCACTTAATCATAAGAAAATTAATTTACACCTTAAGATGGAAAGTAGTACCGATAGAATATGAGAAAAATATTATTAAAGTATTACTTAAGTTATCTATATCAAGTGTTAATGATCTTCCAAGTTTATGTACTCAACAATCGTTTTCTTGAAGCATATATAGGAGTATATCTTATTGTTTTGTTTTTGGCTATCCCTGTGATGATCCAATCTTGGTGATCGAAATTTGTTACAAATATCCGAATAAACTCATGATTTTATGCATGGGTGATAGGCTGTCGTACACCCGTCAAAAATAATTCCTACAAAACATTCTAACAATATATTAGGGTAAGTAGGGTCGAATCCACAGAGAGATGGTTATATTAACCTAGCTTCTAAGGTATGGAGAAACTAAACAAGATCAGAAATATTATAATTAAGGTTCTAAACTAATAAAACATAAAAATCAAACTAAAAGGATCTAGGGCAATGGTTCACCATGTTCACAATCAAAATCTATCAAAGAAATCATCAATAGTTCAATTAATCAAATACCTAGAGCACAGGTTAATCCTACGGTCGGGTCTTAACGCTCAAATCAACATATGCAGTACGGTCGCTAACATAATCAGATTTGCTAATTGTAGGCAAGCCTCTAAATAGTACTATCTCTCGATCTATGACTGGATATTAGCAAGATTCAATCATACCATTGATCAAGTTGCAAGATTAACAATAACAACACTAATCAATTAGAGATATCAATGACAAATCAAACCATAAATAACATCAATGAAGATTCATATCATATGAACATCGATTCCCAACCTTAGAAAATAAAAACTACTCAATCATGGAATAAATAATAAAATCTAAACTTATAAAGGAAAACATAATCAAAGAAATCAATGAAAGAAACTAATAGAACTCATGAATTAATGAAGAACATAAAAAACTAGGATTTGCAACTAAAGCGAGAGAGAAAAAGAAGAAAACTAAAACTAGAACTAATGAATAAAACTAACGTGATGAGAGAGGAGAGAGAGAGAGGAAAAAGGAGTTAATCCTAATCTAAATAATATTAAATAACCTAATATGACTAGGAAAGTAGGTTACAAAGATAACGAAAGTCAAATAAATCATTAAATGGGCGGATTTAGGTGATCCGCGCGTACGGTGACAGATTTCAGCAGAAATAGTCCCAACTTCGGAAAGGCATAACTCCTTGACTAGAAGTCTCCTTGGGGCGTGCCACCTACCGTTGGAAAGATCTTCAAGTATAGTTTCCAGATATGCTGGATTTATTCAATTATCAGAAGGGACATTAAAAGTTATGATCAAAAGATTAGACGTGACTCTTTTTCCACATTTCTTCTAATGATCTTCCGCTTTGTTTTTGCTCAAACTCGTACTAATTATACTTCAAACATTCCTTATGCAGTGTATATTCCTTCCGAATGCTCCTAATCCTCAAGTTTAGCTAATTATACTCCAAATATATATTCATTACCTGAAATTCATCAAAAACACGAAAACATACCAAATAGAAGTAGAATAGCATAACTTAAGAATATAATGCAATATTGAACCTAAATATGAATCCAAAATGCTTTAAGATTGCAACCTAAATGCACCTAAAACTATATATAAATATGACACATCAATGGGTGTTGGCGGGTTTTTATTGCTTATGTGGGATGAGCACGTATTGGACTACCTCATTGTAAAGGTTTTGGTTTGAAATTAGTTTTGAAATAAAGAAGTCGCCAACAAGCCTTTAAAGGAAGACTCATAAACCGAATTAAATATTGGGAAATCGTAGGGACAACTTAGTGAAATCAATATCCCACACATCAAAGGGCTCAATCTCTAAAATTCCTATATGTGGCATCTCATGTCTCTTTGAAATGTTTCCCGTCCCTTGACATTCATTGCAGGAAAGGCCAAATGCACGGGCAACTTTGAAAATGGTAGGCCAGTAGAACCACTATGAAGAACTCAATAAGTTGTGTCCTGCGAACCAAGATGTCCACTAGAGGGCATATTATAACAATGCTTTAGGACCCCAGCTATCTCCCAATCAGCAACACATCGTCGAAAAAACCATCTGAACACTTCTTGTACAGGAGAGGGTCTTCCCAAAAGTAGCGCTTAGCATCATGATAAAATTTCTTACGCTGCTGGTAAGTCAATTCAGGAGGATGAGAACCACTAACATAATATTTAACAAAATTTGCGTACCCTGGGGATTGAGTAGACACAGCAAAGAGATGATCATCAAGAAAAGAATCATCTATAGGACCTTCAGCACTGGACTCAAATCTCAATCTGGAAATATGATTTGCAACTATCAGCACCTTTCTTATCGCGGATCTCCAAATCGAACTCTTGTCACAGTAGTAGCCATCAAATAAGTCGTGGCTTAACTTCCTTCTTAGCCAATATATACTTCAGTGCAGCATGATCTGTGTGGACAATCACTTTCGTACCTATGAGGTAGGTCCGAAACTTGTCAAGAGCATAGATAATAACAACAATTCTTTGCATAGTTGACCTAGGATTCATCTAATGTCTTGCTAGCATAGTAGATGGCATGAAGTACTTTGTTCTTCTGATGGCTAAGCACTACGCGAACTGCATAATCAATAGCATCACACGTAATCTCGGATGGAAAGTTCTGATCCGGAGGTTGTATGATAGGTGCAATGATTAATGCTTCCTTCCTTAATCCTATCAAAAGACTCCATACAAGAATCGGTGAAATCAAATGTGGCATCCTTGAACAACAATTGAGTAAAGGGTTTCGCAATTTAGAAAAAAACTTTTATGAACCTGCAATAGAAACCCGCGTGACCAAGAAAGCTCCTCACTCCCTTGACATTTAAGGGAGAGGGAAGCTTCTTAATCAACTCAATTTTTTGCTGTCTACCTGGATGCAACGTTCAGATATAAGATGTCCAAGTAACACTCCTTCATTGACCATGAAGTGGCACTTTTCCCAGTTTAAAACCAAATTCACTTAAGAGCAGCGTTTTAGAATTTTAGAGAGATTATACAAACACACATCAAAATTAGAACCATAAACACTAAAATCATCCATAACTACCACCATGATATTCTTGATGAAATCATAAAAAATTGCCATCATGCATCATTGAAATGTAGCAGGGCCATTAAACAAACCAAATAGCATTCTACGGTATGCGAAGGTGCCATACGCCAACCTATAACAATACGAGTAGGAATAAGTTAATCTCTATCATTTTTAACAACTTTAGTTCCCCCTTATTAGGAACAACTTGAACCGAACTCACCCACTTAGAATTTTGAGATGAGGGTAGATGATGCCCGCGTCAAGTAGTTTCATAATTTCCTTCTTCACTACCTCTTGCATATTAGGATTCAAACGTCTTTTAGGTTGTATGCAAGGGCGATGATTCTCCTCCAGGTTTATTCTATGCATATAGAAATCAGGGCTAATATCCTTAAGATCGCCAATACTATACCCAATGACCTTTTGTGCATGAGAAGCACGGTAAGAAGCTTGAAATGGTGGCTATCTATGAGATTAGTACTAACAATCATAGGGCTTTCCTCATTATCATCAAGAATTGTATATCTAAGGTGAGAAGGCAATGTTTTTTATTCTACCTTCTTTACCTGTGGCTCAGAAGTTGAGCAAATGGTCTCCATCACCTCAAAACCTTCGGCCTCATCAGCGTTAAGGCCATCCAAATCAAGGAGAAAATAATCTATCTCATCATCACCTTCTCCTTTTGAGGCTCTAAAAGCAAGAACAGCCTCCAATAGGTCATCTAACAAGGCTCGAAGAGCATCATCTCGAGCAATCTCCTCTATGACATCAATCCTGCAACAATTGTTCTCAACCATATGAGACTTTACAGCATTGGTTAGCTTAAAAGTCACTGTATCATCGCTAACACTCAAAGTAAGAGAACCAAACTTGACATCAATAACACCACCAACAGTACATAAGAAAGGCCTACCCAAAATAATGCGAATTTGACTACCCAAAATCCACAAGAACGTAGAATTTCCCAACCGTGATTGGTACATCTAAACACCCAAAGGATATTTTACAGAATGTTCTGCCATTTGAAAAGTGATTTGTGTTCATTTCAAAGAGGCGTGACATACACACTAGCACCTAAATCACATAGAGCCTTATCAATAAACAATGCACCTACATGACAATGGATGGAAAAACTACTAGGTTCCTTGAGTTTTGGTGGGATTTTATTATGCAAAACAGCACTGCCTCTTCAGTTAGAGCAACTCTATCTATACCACGAAAGTCCTTCTTCTTAGTTATCATATCTTTTAGAAACTTGGCATACACAGGTCCTTGAGAAATTAAATCAGTTAAATGAACTGTTACTTCAAGGTTCTTGACCATGGCCCTGAACTTACCAAGTTGTTGATCGACCTTGGATTTTTGCATCATGTGGGGAAAAGATAACTGTGTTATAGGAGAATCAATATCCTTGTCCTTCTGCTTCCCTGCTTCAACTCCATTTCCTAGCTCATTTTCAACTATTGAGCTACCTTCTCCCTCATTTTCAGTCACTACATTGCCCTTGTCTGGAGGTGACAAATCATCAGTGGGAATGGGTGAAGCAGCATACTGTGTGCCACTTCGAAGGGTAACAACATTAGCAGTCTCTTTGTGGATTGGTTTCCCTGGTAGCTGACCTAGTTGCCTCTGTACATTATTTTCAGCTACCTGAGTAAGTTGAGTCTCCAAATGTTTTGTAGTGTTTTTCAACTCCTTGGTGCTCTCATCATGACTCTGCTTCATAGAAACCATCATCTTCATAAGATCAAACAGATCCTTGATAGCCGATATTCTGAGGAGGTTGCTTCTGATAGCCTTGGTGAGAGGGCCTATTGAAACCCGGAGGATGATTGTGAGCGGCCCCTTGGTAGTATGGTGGTCTAGCAGCATGTTGTGGTGGATTTTGGTGAGGTGGTTGGTAAAGGCTTAAGGCATAGGTTGAGGGTTCTAAGCATTATTGTTATTATATGAGAAGTTAGGATGATCCCTCCAACCTGGGTTGAATGTATTGGAGTATGGATTGTGTGAAAGTCTCTGCTGAAAAGCACTTGCGTACTCCATCTAACTTGGGTTGGGCTGACTGTAGGAACAATCGTGACCAAAGTGACCTTGATTACCACACACCTCATAGTAGGAAGAGGTAATAGGTAGACATTGCATTAATAATACTCATAGGAGGAGTAATAGACAGTGAATATCATAGTACATCCATATTCATGCTCAATTGTGCAACCTGGAATCATAGAAGTGTATATGCATCAACCTCCAACTTTTTCTTTGTAGTATTCTTGGAAGAACTATGATTATTAGCTACGAGGTTGGCCAAAAAATCGTAGCCTTCATCAACCTCCTTATATAAGAAAACACCTGTGAGTCAACTGTATTCTTAATATGGGGTTGCAGACCATTGTAAAATGATTGGGTAAGGAACCACTTGTCAAGGTTGTGGTTTGGGCACTCTCTTTGTAGGTCTTTGAACCTATTCCATGCTTCTTTCAGTGTCTCATTAGGCTCTTGCAAGAATGTAGCCAATTTGTGCCTGATTTCTGCAGTTTTGGTAGGAGGGTAATATTCTCTCAGGAATGCTTCAAGTATAGTACTCTATTCAGTTTCTACAACATCGTTCAACCATTTCTGTGCATTGTCCTTCAAAAAGAAGTCGAAACCCATGACCTTCAATTGATCTGGAGTGACCCCTTAGTGCTTAACGGTACGATGAAGTTGCTGAAACCATTGTAAATGATTAGTTGGGTCTTCAGTTGAATGCCCTCCAAATTGGTTATGCTGGATCATATTAATGAGGGCAGTCTTGATCTCATAATTTGCCGCAGCTATAGTAGGCATAACAGGGCCGGTGGGAATGCCATAAGGGGAAGGTACCCCATAAGACTTCAATGACTTAGATGGCATGCTTGATTCTGAAGGGCCTTCCTTGGATTTTCCCTGATTATTGGACTGCTTTTCTTCTTTTGTTGCTTTTTTAGTTGCCGGATCGGATGATTTTTTCAAGATCAGGATCAGTTGGAACTCGAGTACATGTTCTTTTGGATCTCGACATAAAAAGAAACAAAGAAAAGGAATGCAGTGAGATTGCCTCAATTGGAACTTGAAGTTCCAATGAGACAGTAGAAATAGTTCAAATAATTACACAAAAGATATAGAAACTAGTCTCCCCGGCAACGATGCAAAAAACTTGATGTGTTCAAAAGTAATACCGCAAGTACACGATGTCTGTTGTTAGTAGAGATTTAGCAAATACGGGACGATCCACAGGGAGAGGATTTCTATATATTGATGTTCAATTAATTAACTATTTCAGGAGAAAGATGGTTGAATGAATAATAACTAGTGCTAAAGTAAACTAAATCAGATATGGATGTTTTTTCTTCCTAGAAACTAGTCAAATGAGTTAAGCGTGTTTACAGAGGTCAAAATCCTGAGTTGGAGTATAATCCCGAGTCTTGTCACTGGAAGTCCTGCAAAACAAGGAAAACTAGCCCGGGGGTGTTCCCGGGAAAGCCCCTCCGACGCTCAAGTTAGTTGTGATTGAGGTAGAGAGAGAAAGTGAGTAATTATAGAGAGAGATGCTCTGATTTTGTTGGGTGAGAATTGAATACCTGGTCATTGATTGGGCTTGCTGCTTTTAAAAAGTTGGGGATTTTCCCAGACAAGAAACCCTATTGGGGAACATCTATGTCTGTAGGAAACCTGTCTCCCTTTTATGGTAAAGTTATTTTCTGCCTAAAGAACTGATGGGCTCCTTGAGAGCATGCAGATCAGATCTTTCGGGTGGGCTTAGCTTAACACTGTTGGACCAAATCATGGGTCCAAACAATTAGCCCCACACCAAGTAATCGGAGTGGAAATCGCCCTGTTTAGTGCGGTTGATTGGCGGAATAAAGTAGTTGCATTTTTGCCGATGTGACTTAGACCACGAATTCTCATGATGGGTCATAGTAGAGAAAATCTTCGGGCGCTAGGATTACCCATTCACGGGGGTCTCGCTTTCAAGGCATGCAGATTGCGAAGAGGGATATTTCATGAATTCCCGAGCCCCAGGTAAATCCCGAGTCGTAGATCCCGAGCATGGGGAGCTTTGGACCCCGAGGTGATGTGGAGGCCATAAGGCTTGCTTCCTAGCAACCCCGAGATGACGCCCTGGTGCTTGGCACCAAGCGATCCCGAGGGGGGGTTGCTTCCCCGAGGTGGTGCGTTGGGTTCCGAGTGATGGGGGGTCCTTGGGCTAACTCCCAAGCCGTCCCGAGATGATGCGCTAGTGTTTGGCATCGGGCGATCCCGAGAGGGGGGGTCCTGCTCCCCCTAGGTGGCGTGTTGGGCCCCGAGTGATGGGGATCCTTGGGCTAACTCCCAAGTAATCCCGAGATGATGTGCTGGTGCTTGGCACCGAGCGATCCCGATAGGGGGGACCCTGCTCCCCTGAGGTGGCGCGTTGGGCCTCGAGTAATGGGGGACCCTGGGGCTAACTCCCAAGCCGTCCCGAGATGATGCTCTGGTGTTTGGCACCGGTCGGTCCTGAGAGGGTGGGGGGACCCTGCTCCCCCGAGGTGGCGCGTTGGGCCCCGAGTTATGGGCATCCTTGGGCTAACTCCCAAGTAATCCCGAGATGATGTGCTGGTCCTTGGCACCGAGCGATCCCGAGAGGGGGGGACCCTGCTCCCCCGAGGTGGTGCGTTTGGGCATCGGGTTTGAGCTCCTCCTCGGGGAAGAGTGAGTCATTCTAGGGGGAACCTTGCGCCAACTCAGGGGTTAATGAGCCCTTCTATGGGGACCCCGAGTTGGTCATGGAGGTGCTTTAGCCATTATTTGGCTAGGTGCTGAACCCCCTGACAAGGCCGAGGTGGGTATGTGCCAACTCTGGGGCTAATGAGCTTTTCTATGGGACCCCGAGTTGGTCATGGAAATAATTAGCCTTTATTTGGGTAAGTGATGAGTCCCCCTGGCCAGGCCGAGGTGGGTATGTGCCAACTCGGGGGCTATTGAGCCTTTCTATGGGGACCCCGAGTTGGTCATGGAAGTACTTAGCCTTTATTTGGCTAAGTGATGAGCCCCCTGGCAAGGCCGAGGTGGGTGTGCGCCAACTCGGGGGCTAATGAGCCCTTCTATGGGGACCCCGAGTTGGTCATGGAAATACTTAGCCTTTATTTGGCTAAGTGATGAGCCCCCTGGCAAGGCCGAGGTGGGTGTGCACCAACTCGAGAGCTAATGACCCCTTCTATGGGGACCCCGAGTTGGTCATGGAAATACTTAGCCTTTATTTGGCTAAGTGATAAGCCCCCTGTCAAGGCCGAGGTGGGTGTGCGCCAAGTCGGGGGCTAATGAGCCCTTTTATGGGGAGCCCGAGTTGGGTGGAGGAGCATTCTTGGCCTCATGTGATCCCGAGTGTGTTTAATCTTTTCAGTTTAGCTGGGTCCTAGTCAACTATTCTAGCGTTTGACCATTGACCGTTGACCGCTAGGATTGGGACGTTGACCGTTGACTGTGCACTTTGAGAAAATTTGGGCCTTAATACTTTGGGACTTTGCTTTTAGGCTTTTCTTACTGTAAGCCTGTCTCTGGCGAGCCCACCAAGAGTGGGGTAGAGGTTGGCGTGACACGGAGAGAGTGATTGAACTATATAGACGAAGATTGGGGTTCTTTTTCCGTACTCCTTTATCATTTCTGATTTTTTCTCTATCTCCTCTTTTCTCCATTATCTCTCTAAGTTCCTCTAATGTTCCCTACATTCCCGAGTTCGTGAGTGCCCGAGCGTATTCGTCCCGAGATCGAGAATCATCAAGAAGGTACGCTCCTCCTTAGCCGTATTTCTGTATTTTCCTTGTTAGCTAGTCCGTAGGATGGATCCCGAGGCCGATCCAATTGCTCCCGCCTCCCCCCCACATAGGTTATCAGAAGAGATTCGCGGGGTTGAGTGTTTCTCAGTTAGTACCCGAGTCCCGTGCGAGGATCTGTCATCAATTCCCGAGGCGGTCCCCTTACCTAGTCCTTCAAATTCACTTAGTGAGGAAGACGAGAGAGTGATTCCTAGCCCTTGGGATGTTTCGGTGGCCCATAGGCCATGCAGTCCTAGTTACCTCGATCGTCTTCTCTCAGACGGTGTGGTTACGGTTTCTGAAGGGGCAGAGGAGGCCTCGACTACGTCGGGTAGGAATACCCTCCTCTGGATCCCGAGGGTGGACTCCACACCTATTACCCCGAGCCTACTTTCCTGAAATACATGGAGAGAAACGCCAAGTATATCGGGACCAAATTTTGGATCCAGGACCCCTATTTTGTGGTAAGATCAAAGTAAACCGAGTCGGTGTTAACTCCTTCGGCGGGGTGTGTGTCAGTCTACCATCAGAGTATGCAGATGGGTCTTAGATTCCCTTTGCACTCTTTCATCAGGGATCTTCTGAATGCCTACCAATTGACGCTCACCAACCTTCTTCCTAATAGCTGGCTGACCGCAAATGGCTTTATATCAGTTTGTGACCTCCTCGGTCTTACCCCGAGTGTGCGCCTATGATGCAATGTTTTCACTTTGATGTTAGGTCCCGCTGATCTCCACTGCCCGGGATGGTTCCGCTTCCAATGCCGATCGGGCTATAAGGTCGTCCGTGATCCCCCATCGAATCAGAAGGGATTAGGCGGATGTTCTACCATGCCTACACTAGTGGTGACTGGGGGATCCCTATTCTTCCCCCCGAGGAGGGGCCTTGCTTTAGACTAAACCATACCGTCCCCGAGATGTCTCGGGAGGAAGCGGTGGTGGAGATCTATCTCTCCACAACACCAAGGACCTTAACGGGGGCCCTTAAATATGTGCCCAAGAATTGGCTCCCCACCCACTACGAGATGCGGAATGAGATGTTCTTGGCGTCCGGTGGTTTGAGTTGTAGTTGTGACAAGGGTAATTCCCTTTCATTAGATGTATGAATTCCCTTTTATGGTAAAGTGTTGACATTTTTCTTATTTCAGCTGTTACCCGACAACGACTGGACTCTGCGATGGCTGAGAGGTACGTCGACAGTGCCGCGTTAGCTGCTAAGATATTGGATGAGCTCGATGCTGAGACTATGTCCATCCCGCCACCTCCGAAGGTAAACTAGATCTGTCACTTGCTTTAGTTTGGGTCCCGACTTTGACTGACTTCTTCTATTTCCAGGATACCGACCCGAAGAGGGCTAAGAAGCCTCATGTTCGTTCCCATAAATTGAAGGGGGACACTGATAAGGCTCATGCTTTGGAGAAGGCTGCCTCCAAGGCCTCCGATAAGGCGACATCGGGCGTATCTACCGGCAGCAAGAGAAAACTTGAGGATCAAGATGAAGGCCCCCTTGAGGTCCTTGATGATCTTCCCCCTAAGCGACCCCGAGCTGATCACATTGGGTCGGATGTTCCTTTTACGGCGATTACTAAGCCTCAAAAACTGACGAGGGTGAGGAACGCTGTCAAAGCGATCTACATTGATGCGGATGATGAGGCTCTTCTGGCCTTGGGCCATGGGGAAGTCAACGCTCTTTATGAATCCTGGCTTGAGGTACGTGGCTATCCCGAGTTTATATATACATTGATTTCTCTTACATTAATTTGTAAATTTCTTCTATGTACCCGCAGACCTCTATCCGCATGACTTCGGTAATTAACCGTCAATATGAGACGGGCTTCAGTGCTTTAAACAAGGAGGTGGACGCCCTGAATAAGAAGGTCTCTGATCAGGAGGCTGAAATTGCTAAGCTCAACACCCAACTTAATGATCAGAAAGAGACCTTCGAGACAGCTCGAAAGGCGGTTAACGAGATGGACAAGCTGAAGGAGTCCAACAAGAAGATCAATGCCGACCTTGAGGCTACCGTAATAGAGCGTAATGCCGCTCAAAAAAGCGTCGAGGATCTTCAGCTCCAGTTGGCTGAGGCTGTGAAAAAGGCCAAGAGTTCGAAGCATAAGCTGCAAATGGCTCGTTCCAAGCTTGAGAAAGTGCGGGTGGAATTCTTGTAGGAGTGGAAGAGGTCTCCCGAGGGCTTGGCCTTTTTGGGGAAGATGGCCACCAACTCCTACCGCATGGCTGTTCGAGAGACGAAGGAGCGTCTCAAGGGAATTCTTGTTGGTCCCAACTCTGCTCTGAACTGGGACGACGTCAAAGCTGAGTTCGACCGCCGTATTGCCGAGGAACAGAAGGAGGCGTCCAATGCTCACCCTGCCTCTCAGATCCCCACAGCCGTTTCTCAGCCGGCTATTGCTCAGGCTTCTGCGACTGCTGAGGTCACCCCGAGCTTTGTGGATCCTACTGCTGATACTGTTGACCCCGAGGGTCTCTGTTCTGGCAAGGGTTCAGATGAGGATGGTGCAGGTAGCACCGACAGCTCTCCTGACAAGGCCTTAGTTGTTTTGATTTGTGCGTTTTTATTCCTGTGGAGTTTGTTCCCGGGGTCCTTAGGTTGTATTTCTCCATCTTAACTTGATGAAATGAATTAGTTTCGGAATTTTTCCGAGTGATTTCATATTTGCAACAGCCCCGAGTATATTTTCCCGAGTACAATATGTTTGTTAGATGCAACTGCCGTAGTCATGTTGAATTAGCTTTTCATTCCATGGGGTACCACTAATTGCCCCGAGTTGTAGCTAGCAAAGTAGACTACAAGCTCAGATGAAGTCATTGCTTACATTGGGTCCCGCCAACTCTAACAAGGTACAATTGAGTGTCCCGAGTTGCGGTTCATAAAAATAGACTAGGGGCTCATGTGTGGCCTATTACAAGGCGAGGCTCAAGTGTGGCCTGTTACAAAATGAGGCTCAAGTGTGGCCTGTTACAAAACAGTGGCTAAGGTGTGGCCAAGTTGTCTTAGCTTGTCAAATGTAGTATTTCTTCAGATTTATCGCATTCCAAGGTCGGGCCAGTGGAGTCCCTTCTGATGACTCTAGTCGGTATGTTCCCGTCTTGATTACTTCAGTGACTCTGTAAGGTCCATCCCACTTTGGCCCGAGCTTTCCTTTCAGATGCGTCAGCCCGGTGGCTTCGACCTTCCTGACTACCCAATCCCCAACATGAATTGGCCTGGCCTTGACCTGAGGTTGAATTGCTTAGTCACCCTTTGCTTGTTACGAATTGACTTAAGTAGTGCATTACCCAGGGGATTCGGGCAATAAGTCTAAGTTGACTTTCTTCTCTTCTTCATTTTTGTCGTACTCATAAAAAGTAATCCTCGGAGAAGGTATCCCGATTTCAACTGGAAGAACGGCATCACTGTCGTAGACTATGTTGAAGGGCGAATTGCCTGTTGCCTCTTTTACTGTTGTTCTTGCGGACCAGAGCACTCCCGGGAGATCGTCGATCCAGGACCCCTTTGCTCCTTCCAGCGACTTCTTAATTTCATTCAGCACTACTTTGTTTGCAGCCTCAGCCTGGTCGTTGGTCTGGGGTCGGGAGACTGCTGAGAACCTTGTTTGAATCCCGAACCTGGAACAATAATCCTGGATTGGCCCACTGTTGAATTGTCTCCCGTTGTCTGAGATGAGGGTCCTTGGGATCCCGAAGCGGGTGATGATGTTCCTCCAGATGAAACTTTGCACTTACTTGTCTGTTATTGAAGATAGAGGTTCCGCCTCGACCCATTTTGTAAAGTAGTCGATGGCTACCGGGAGGAACATTCTCTGCCCCGAGGCTGCTGGGAATGGGCCAATCAGGTCCATTCCCCATTTGTCAAAGGGTAAAACGGCTTGAATGGTGGTTAAAGGGTTGTAGGAGCCCGAGGGATGTCTCCATGGAGTTGGCAGTTGGGACACTTGTTTACCAATTCCGCGGCGTCATTCTTCAAGGAAGGCCATAAATACTCGGCCCTTAGAGCTTTGCCCGATATAGTCATGGCCCCTTGGTGACTGCTGCAGGCTCCCTCAGGAATCTCCCGGAGGATGTAGTTTCCGTCGAAGGGAGTCACGCATTTGAACAGGGGGTGGGTATAAGACTTTTTGTACAAGTGGCCCTCATGCCAGATGAACCATCTCGCCTTTCTCTTGCGGCTATCGGCCTCCTTCTAATCCGAAGGTAATAACCCATCTCTTAAATACTCGATAATTTCTTCCATCCATGTGCCTGTTTTGTTGATGGTGTGTACTTGCAATGAGTTGATGCTTGGCTGGTTTAGGACTTCCTATATGATGGTTCGAGGGGACAACCCCTCTACTGAACTTGCCATGCGGGCCAAGGGGTCGGCTTGCTGGTTCTCTGACCTCGGGAGGTGTTGTATGTTGAATGAGGACAACTTCTTAATGAGCTCCGGGTTTTGTTGAGATACATCCTCATGTTATCTTCCTTGGCCTCATACTCCCCCGAGACCTGTCCTACTATGAGCTGTGAATCTGATTTGGCCATTACTGCCTGGGCTCCCGAGTTGATGTAGATTTGGAGGCCTAGGATTAGAGCTTCATATTCAGCCTCATTATTTGAGGCCAGAAAGTCAAACTTCACAGCGTACTCCATTTTATCCTAGACTGAGGGAATAATCACAAGCCCGGCTCCGCTGCCAGCTTTGGTAGCTGAACCATCCACTTGTAACTCCCACGACGCCCTTTCTTCTAGGTCAAGGGGTCAGGAGTTGCATTCACTGATGAAATCTGCCAACGCTTGTGCCTTGATAGCTCTTCGAGGCTCATATTCCAGCCCGAAGTCTGCCAACTGGTCCGCCCACTCTGTCATTCGAGTTGAATGATTTCTGCTTTCGATCACTTTTCTGATGGGTTGTCCGGTTAGGACCTTAATAGGTTGCGCTTGGAAATATGGCTTCAACTTCCTACTTGCCATTACTAGCGCAAAAACCATCTTCTCAATCTGGTTGTATCTTGCTTCCGCTCCTCTATAAGCGTGGCTGATGAAGTATACTGGATGCTGAGTCCCTCTCTTTTTGCTAAAAGCACAGCACTGAGTGCGTATTCCGATACCTACAGATAGATGTAGAGCGTCTCTCCCGGCAAGGGGGATATAAGTTTGGGCAATGTTGCCAGGTGTTGTTTTAGCTGCCGGAAGGCATGTTCAGCCTCATCATCCCAGTCAAACTCTTTTCTTTTGAGTGCCTTGAAGAACAGCAAGCTCTTGTCGGCTGAGTGGGATTAGAAGCGACCCAACGCTGCTAAGCACCCTGTTAGTCTCTGAACTTCTCTAATATTCCTTGGTGACGACAAGTTTAATACAGCGTTGATCTTGTCGAGGTTAGCCTCAATTCCTCTTTCATCCACCAGGCACCCGAGGCATTTCCCCCCTTTTACCCCGAACACGCATTTCTTGGGATTTAGCTTCATGCCATGTCGTCGTAGGGTGTTCAGCGTTTCGGCTAAATCCCCGACGTGACCTATTGCCTTTTTTCTCTTGACGATCATATCGTCTACGTACACCTCAATGTTCCTCCCGAGTTGCTCCTCAAAGATCTTTTTTATTGTTCGTTGATAAGTAGCCCCTGCGTTCTTTAGCCCAAAGGGCATCATTTTATAGCAGTATACGCCATGGGCTGTAACGAATGTTGTATGCATGCAGTCCTTTTCCGCCATCAGGATCTGGTGATATCCCGCGTTGGCATCCATGAAGCTGAGCAACTCATGACCAGCCGTTGAGTCGACAAACCTATCAATCTTTGGTAGGGGATGATTGTCGTTGGGACATGCCTTGTTCAAGTCGGTGAAGTCGACGCACATGCACCAAACTCCACTAGGCTTTTTAACCAAAACCACATTGGCCAACCACTCTGTGTATTGGTATTCTTCACTGATGACCGCCTCTAGCAGTTTCTTGACTTCTTTTGCTACTGCCGAGTTTCTCTCGTGCCCCTGGTGCCTCGAGATTCTGCTTGATGGGGCGGAATCCCTCCTTGATATTCAGCTCATGGGATGCGAAACTAAGATCCAGCTCCTGCATGTCGGAGGGAGAGTAAGCAAATACGTCCTTGTATTGCCGCAAAGTGTTGACGAGTTTTTCCCTGGTATCGGGACTGAGGTTCCTGCCAATCCTCACTGTGTGCCCGAGACCTTCATCAAGCATTATCTCCTCGTCTTCCTCGACCGGCTGGGGTCGTTCTTATAGTTTTGGATTTTCTGAAAGGTAAACCCCGAGACTAGTGGGGGTGTCCACAGGGACTTCCCTCTTTATCTTTCTTGGTTTCTCTTCTGAAGTTGTTGCTTTAAAACTGTTTATATAACACTCCCGGGCTGTCTGCTGATCTCCGTAGATCTTCCCGACATGTCCTTCATCTGTTTCGTATTGCAGGAGTAGCTGGTATACCGAGATGGCTGCATTTATCCTGTTCATGGTGGGCCTGCCCATGATAGCGTTATAAGGCAGTGGAGTATCGACCACTAGGAAGTCGACTGGTAGGCTTCTTCCCTTACCCCTTTCCCCGAGTCTCACGACCAATTTTACAAACCCGAGGGGGTATAATGATCCTCCCCCGAAGCCTATCAGTGGCTGACTGGTCGGGGTTACATCCTTCTCGGTATACTTCAGCTTTTGTAAGCATTCTAGAGTGATGATGTATGCCGATGAGCCGCTGTCGACCAAGATTCTTTTGACCCTTGAGTTGGCAATTTTCATCTCTATGACGGGGGGGTCGTCATGGGGGGTATGTATGTGCCGGTCAGGCTCCCCAAACGTCATGACGGGGCATCCCACCTTCATTAGCTCAATTTCTAAGACATGCTGCTTCATTGCGTGCAGGTGAGCCTTACAGGATCGGCTGGTTAAGCCTCCCGAGGCATGTCCCCCTGCTATTACCCCGACATACCCATCGGTGTTGTCACTATCATTTTTTGCTTCCTTTTCCTTCCCTTTCTCTTCCCGAGAGTGCTTGATGTATCTGTTCAGCTTTCCTTGATCCGCCAAGTGATCCAAGGCCTTTTTCAACTCCCGGCAATCCTTAGTCGTATGCCCGCACTCTCAGTGGTATTCACACCACAGTCGCTGATCCCGTCTTTCCTTTGAGGTCCTGATAGGGGGACACATGCAATACCGACTTGTGCTTCAGATCCAAATAGATCTCACGTCGGTTCCTGTTGAAGCGGGGGTCATTCCCATGATCAGTCGTTCTTGGGAGGAGTTGTTGGTTGCTTTTGCTACTTTTGTTGGATTCCCGTTAAGGGACTTCTTCCTTCCTTTTCTTCGATTTTTCCCCGACGGGTTTGCAAATGTCTGAGGCTTGAATGAATTATTGAGCCCGACTCATGGCTTCAGTGAACGTGGTGACTTCATTCTCGGCCAAGGGCCACCTGAACTTGCCGGGCCACAGTCCCGACATTAAGGTAGTAAAGGCTACCCCGTCTTTGAGATCAGAGATCTTCAGAGACTCTTCGTTGAATCGTTTAATGTAATCAACCAGGCTTTCATGCTCCTACTGTTTGATTGACATTAAGTGGATGCTAGTCTTTTTATGCCGGCTCCCGGCAATGAAATGTTGGTGGAATAATGATTCTAACACAAAAAAATTGTGATAATGCTGGGGGAGAGTCCCGAGAACCAGCTGAGTGCTAACCCTTTGAGAGTTGTTGGGAAATAGCGACACCAGGCTGCTTCGTATCCGGTTTGCACACTCATCTGGGCCTTGTAGGCCGTCATATGATCATCATGGTCACTGCTTCCCAAGTACTGCTCAATCAGGGGAACCTTGACCTTTCCCGGGTTGGGTACCTCCATTATCTCCCGACTGAAGGGTGTCATGAAGTTGAGTACTCCTCTGTTAACCAATACGGGGCTCCTGTTTCAGGGGGGGCCCCGAGTCTCCTTCGCCTTCAGCTCTACTCTTTTTTGACCCGAGAGGGGATCCTTCCCGCCCTCTTCTGGGAGTCCGAGAATGGGTTTGTTCCTCCGGGTGGGTCTTCTTCCGATTGGCCCTCTTGGCGTTAAGGAGGTTTCAAGCATCTTGCTCTCTCCGGCGTGTACGAGTTTCTTCAATAATGCGTCGGGCATTAGAATTTGAGGTCCTACGAGAGTTAGCTTGTCGAGATCTCTCTCCTCCCCCTCGTTGCCCGTCCCGGTTAGGGACTTGAGTGTTTGGATCACCCTTGGCTCGAGGCTCTCCTTGTGTCAACTCTCGGGGTGCCCCTTGGTTGAGCTGAGGGATTCCCGCTATGAGTTCCTGTAAACTGCGTTGCATGTTTGCATTCAACTGCTGAGCTATCCTCTCTATGTCTGCCCTGGTAATAGGAGGCAGATCAGGCTATAATTGTTCTTTGGAAATGGTTAGCTCTTCGTTACGAGGTGTGGATTCCTCGTCATCGAGGGGAAGCGATTCGACTAGCACATTGGGTTGTTGGGACTGAATCGGGGTTGGTTGGGGCGGTAGTGAAGCTTGGGTAGTATTCCTTCGGGGTGCCATGTTGCTCTCGGTACGTAGCTTTGAGATGTAGTATCCCCACAGACGGCGCCAAATTGTTTCTGCCTAGAAATTAGTCAAATGAATTAAGCGTGTTTAGAGAGGTCAAAATCCTGAGTTGGAGTATAAACCCGAGTCTTGTCACTGGAAGTCCTACAAAACAAGGAAAACTAGACCGGGGGTGTTCCCGGGAAAGCCTATTCGACGCTCAACTTAGTTGTGATTGAGGTAGAGAGAGAAAGTGAGTAATTGTAGAGAAAGATGCTCTGGTTTTGTTAGGTGAGAATTGAATACCTGCTCATTGATTGGGCTTGCTGCTTTTATAATGTTGGGGATTTCCCAGACAAGAAACCCTATTGGGGAACATCCATGTCTGTAGGAAACCTGTCTCCCTTTTATGGTAAAGTTATTTTCTGCCTAAAGAACTGATGGGCCCCTTGGGAGCATGCAGATCAGATCTTTCAAGTGGGCTTAGCTTAACACGGTTGGACCAAATCATGGGTTCAAAGAGATGTAAATCAAATAATTAAAACCTAGGGCATTCTTTCGGTCCACCATGCTTATACCCCTTCAATCAATACAGTATACTTGGATTAAGGGATGAGTAATTAGAGTCTTTTATTAATCCTACGGTCGGGTCTTAACACTCTTAGATCAACATATGTAGTACGGTCACTAACATAATCAGATCTACCAATTGTAACAAGCCTATATTGAGTATGATATTTCAATTATAACTCTTTTTAGCTAAATGATAACTCATTATATTGCGCAATAATTGCATGAATTAAGCAATAATATTAAATCAATACGAATTACTCTAATCTCAATCGAAATATTGAAGAACTTTAAATTATAATAAAAGAGGTATAAACATGGCTTTCCTCAATTAGCCCTAGAAATAAACTACTCACTCATAATATTAAAGAACATAATAAACACAATCAAAGTAAGGGAATTCATCAAATTAAACTGAGTAAGAAATAATACCACATAATCGAAGAACAATGGAAGTGAAATCAACGATCTTCAAAGTGTATAATGCATACAAAGCTAGAGAGAAAACTAAGTGTTTAACCAAATAAAACGAGGAAATGAAGATGGTTTAATCGAAATTACTAAAAACCTATATATTGTGTTTGCAAAAAACTAGGAGAAACATTAAACTTAGGCATCCCGGAAAACCGCCTGGTTAACCGGGCCAAACCGTCCGGCGACGCGATGGTGATTTTCCTTTTACGAGCTCAGTTGGTAATCCGCCCGGTCAACCGGTTAAGACCTCGCGGTCGGGTGCGTAAGTGTTTCTGGAGCGTTTATCACCCGGTCAACCGGGCCAAATACATCTAACTTGACTAAGCTCGCCCGGTCGATCGGGCGGAAGCTATTCTCAAGCTTCTGACGTGAATTCTTCCTCCAAACCTCTTGTAGGACTTTCCAGATCTACTATGGGCCACCTGTGATCACTGGACTTTCCTTTCGTGGCTCAGATTAAGGCCTTAGATGCATAACCTGCACAATTACAGCTAAAAACGGAAACAAGTCCAACCATGTCAAATCACAAAAATATGAGCTCAAAAGGGCTCAAAACATATTCAATGCTAACGGAATGGGGCTAAAAACTCTATATAAAAAAAGACACATCACTTAAGTATTTGTCCAATGTAGATTTCCCCATCATCACTCCATGAATGGTCATTGAACCAAAGATTGAGTTCGGGGGTGAGGGTACGAATAAGATCAGGAATCAAATTTGCCCATTATCGGCCTCTACTAATATCGATTCATGTCAAGATTTATACAATTAAACAACCAAGTAACATGTTAATGCAATGTATAAATTAATCTATGTTGGTTCATTAAACAAACAAAAGACTAATTTTTAGGTGACATGTTATTATGCAATCAAATTACTGTGATCCTAATCCAATTGTCCAAATTATCTAAATTTAGCGTTGGAACATATATTTAGGTCTTTGATTAGCAATAATAAGCATGTGAGGTGATGAAAGTATGTAAAAATGCAATCATGCATATATGGATATAATAACTTAGAAAAGAAATAGAAAGATTAGAGATAAGGGAAGTATATATAGATACAGAATAGCGTTAATTCCTTTGAGATTTACATTGTGACAAGTGAATTGTTAGTAAAAAAAAAAAAGAATTAAATTGAAATTGACCCTCAAGAAAAATACCTTTGTTGCCTGGATCTTGTATAACGGTATGTAGGAGGAGCAATCTTGAAACTTCAATGCAAATCAATGGAGTTTGAATGTTTGAATGTGTTTTTGAATGTATTTGAATGTGATATGAAGTGTATGTATATGTGTTGTAAGTGTTGAAGCGTGTTATAAAGTTTTGTAATCATAGGGATAAAGTATGAAAGTGTATTAAAAAAGTATATGAAAGTCGTTCAAAGAAATTAACGAGCTATTTATAGGCAACGGAAACCGAAAACGACGTGAAAAGATAAAACGGAACTGTGGTTCTAACGCACAGCTCGTCCGAGGCGCATGGCTTCTACGTCTTGCACATTGGCTTTGCGTTTTTCATTTTTGTGTACGCCATCAACGTTATGCGCGCGCAATAAATATGTTGCGCCAGACGCAACATTGAGCTGGCTGGTTTTTTATCGTTTTAAGATTCTTTTTTATCTTTTGATGAAATTTATCCTTGAAATCGACAATCAGTTATCTTTAGGAATAAAAATCTGAATTTCGAAATATCCTTTAAAAATTGATTATCAAGAGCAATTAATATTAAAATATTAAAAATACAATTAATTATCAGTAATAATAAATTGGGCCTTTAAAATTGGGCGTGGATTTGATAAATATACTTTATATTTTCGAAATGCTTTCGGGCTTAGCTTATTCGATTGTTATTCCTTTGGACCGGACCAATTAGGACGACGATATGGTTCATCATTGGATACTGTATGTGAAGACACGATTAAGTGTCTACAATGGGGGATATCAGTCAAGAGTTTACAATCATATAATTTAATAATGGATCACCCAGGACAATAACTGCTTGTGAAAAGTAGACCGCCTTGTTCTTATACAACGCATATCCTTGAAGTAAGCCCATCCTTAGCCATGACAAACTCTTTACTCCCTACCCTACTTACTTCAAAAAACGACACACTAAATCGATACTTTTTCCGTAACAACTCCAAAAATTACACAAGGCATCCTATGACAGCATGGGATAAAATATGCAAACCCAAAACCTTTAGTAATTAATTACATCGGTTATATTCTTACTCATTAACCTAAATCTCAAAAATAAGATTGTATTATAGTAGTCTTTTTGATCAATTATATGTTTATATATATGTACTCTCTTGATGCCGAGGGTTATACAGAAAAATAGTTCATATTATGATATATTACTATGTAGACAATGAAATGGAATTGGAAGACATATCCTGAGCACAATCCAATGCCTATAACTATTTTTTTCCACTTCTCTCAAGTGTTTGATTTAAGACTTCAAATTCACATTAGTAAATGATCTGGGGCATCTAGTGGTGTCAAAACAGGTTCTCAAACAGGTTTTGGGTATACCCTTGGCGAATCAGGTCAGACCCGGACAGGTCAAGATTCTGATAGTCAGTGCCCCAGGTCGTGATTGGTCAGGTTTTGTTCAACTGGGTCGATCACAATTGAATCATGGGATTGCCGGGTGCCAGACAGGTTTGAACGTTCCATTTACAAGTCGATCCATAACGGAGTATGATCGCTTGTGGACAATTTGGGTTTCATGTACGCTTGGGTAGAATCACGTGTACTCGGGTTGAATCACTAATGAACTTAGTTCGATCATTGTGAAGCATCGGGTCCATTCGCTATTGAACCACTAGTACATAATTGTCAATTTACGTCGGACTTGGGACCCTCATTTGTGTCGAACATTGGTCCGACGGCACAGGTCTCGTCCCATATGAAGGATACAAGATCTGCGTCGGATAAGATACAACGCAGTTGATTGACTATTTCCGTCGGACCCTGCCCAACGTCCAACGCACATGATGCCTCGCCAGCACCATACAACAGTATATGTGTTGTCATTTGCGTCGCACTCTGAGCTATGTGCGACACAGATGAGTTGTCATCTGCGTCGCACATAGCTCAGAGTTCGACGCAAATGACTCAAATAGTACATTACTCATCTTAATCCTTTGAAGATTTACCAACCACCTAATACTGGTAATAGCCTAACAAAATAAGCTAGAAATTCAGAAATCAGAGGTAACATAAACAACATCCATTTTTGTGCTGAAGAAGTCAAAATTGTATTACAAACTATGGAAATTAAACAAATTTATATTGATAATAGATCCAAACCACTAATTACAAAAAAAATAGGAAGTGGTGTTTTTAAAACACTAATTACAAAAAAATAAAATAGAGAAAATTACAGAAAATAAAACAGAAAAAATTACAGAATTTTCATACTGAATTTTCACATCTTACGCTTCAATCCTTTCGCTGCTTCAACCAGTTGCACTCGCCGGCGAGGTCCTCAATTTCGTTGCACTCGTGTCTCACCGGAAACTTGGTGCTCCGGTTAATAACCCATTCGCAACAAAGCAGGCGCTTTTACACACACAAGTAGATAGAGAAAAAAAACGTAATCAAATTTTGCTACCATGGCTAGCTGAGATAGACCTAAATTCAGAGAGAGAGAAAAAAAACAAAAATACGAGATTAAATCTCTCTCATTTCTGCTATTAAAGCTTCAAATTCTCTCTCCTCGCCATTTTATCTTCTCCATTTTCATCTCTTTTTTACTGCAACTCTCCGTCGAATTGACTCGCTCACTGCTTGATGAGATGCGATTATGCGAAATGAGAGAGATGGAGAAAGGAGAAGAAGGGGAGGGAGAGGGGTTTAGGAGAGAGAGAGGGAGGTGGGGTGTGACGGCTGTATGTTTAGGTTTGAGAGAGTCCAAAATAAAAAAAAGGGGGGAAGAACCCCATTTGCGTCGGATGGGCCTACAAGGTCCGATGCAGATTGTTCACCAAAATCCAAAATAAAAAGGGAAGAAACCTATTTGCAATTTCACACACATTAATAAGAAACCCATTTGCGTCGGACGGGCTTAAAGATCCGACGCAAATCATGGGATCCAGCCATGTGCGTCGCACTATAGTTGTGTTCGACGCAAATCATGTTCGTCATCTGCGTCGCGTTCTCAACCCCGTTCGACGCAAATGACCCTACCACCCATCTGCTGTCATTTTGTGCGTCGCACGTTCTCTAATGTGAGACACAAATAGGCTATTTGCGTCACTGCTTCTAGCGTGCGACGCACATGGACTGACGCAAATTTGCATTTTTCTACTAGTGAACGTCAATTCAACTTTGATTGACTCCTGGTCGGATCATTTTGATTTTGTTATGGATTTTATAAATGACTCATATTATTAAAAATATTAAGATCGACATATATATATGTACATACGTGTGTGTGCGATAAATATATGGATGATAACGAAAAACTAATAAAAACACTATATTTGTTTACCGTGATGTTTAGTGTATTCTCTTAGTCAACTCTTATTCGACTAATCAACTGAGTAAAACCACTCTAATGAGTAAAGGAGTATAACGACTCTTCATATGTTATAATATTATATATTATAACCAACAATAATAAGAACGAGTAGACGATCAATTCCAAACTTTATATAAATGATTTATTATTAAAAGCATTATGATTGATATATAAGTTTGTAAATAGCTATGATGATAATGAGAATAATAATAATAATAAACATAAAGTGATGATGATAATAATAATAATAATAATAATAATAATAATAATAATAATAATAATAATAATAATAATAATACAAATAATAACAGTAATAGTAACCATGCTAACAATAGCAATAGTAATACAAATAAGAACATGAATACTAACAATAACAATGACAATAACAATATAAATACTAATAGTAATAGTAGCAACAATGCTAATATATAATAGCAATAACAATAACCAACATAACGCTGTATATATGTATTATGTTGTGACTATATATGATAAAGTATAAACAAACTATTTTATCAATATGTTTAATCATTTTAGTATAAAACTGGTATCAAAATAATTGTAAAACCAATCTAATACTCTTTTGATTATAAATTAGTATAACGACTATTGATATGTTATAATACTATAACAAATGACAATCATACATTCATATGTTTACAACGACGTTTCATATGGGGCCTAAGTGATTATAACGAGGGTTCATATGTTGCACAATAATAATAATGATAATAATAAATTATAGCCCCAAATCATTCTCCCATATAAAAGCTAACCATAACTTATTAAAAAGTAAATTCAATAAGTTAACTGTTAACAAGTAACAACCATAAGTAAATTAGTTAACAAGTACTTACTAGTTACTAGATAGTAACTTGTTAACAACCGTATAGTAACTTAACACTTAGTCATTTACTCGGTTACTCCCTTGTCCATAAGCATTATCATTTCTCAAATCTCATTCGCCAAAAAACAATACGAGTTTAATGTGATCATAATTGGTGATGATGATGATGATTAAAGTCGATCAACACAAGCTAATACGAGTATAATGTGACGGAAGCCAATGTACGGGGGTAATCATTATAGATTATAAGATTAATGAATGTATCAATATAGATTATAAGATTAGTGAATGTATCAATATAGATTATAAGCTAATTCAAGATAATAATACGCTATTTTAGCTAATAGTCTTCACGTGAAATGCATTTCAAAACCAAAAACATGTACTTCCTCCGTTTTTTTACATGTTACACTTTCACTTTTCACGCATGCCAAATGCAAAACTTTGAGGACATATATCTCTAATTTTGAATTTTGTAAAAATTATAAAAAGTACATATCAAAAAAATTCATATTAAGACGAATCTAACAATATCCCACATGACTATATTTTTATTCACATATAAATCACAAACGACGATCAAAGTGAAATTTGTGAATAGTGTAAAATGTCAAAGTGTAACATGTAAAAAAAAACGGATGAAGTATTTGGATTGAAACACGTTGTTCTCGAACGAGATCACTGAATGTATCATTGTAAGTCGATAATCTAAGTCGATGTAACACTACATTTACATATAAGTTCACATAAATAAATACAAGCATTGCATTACATTACATATAGGAATTTGATATTTTTTAAGCACAACCCTTAGGGATATAGTTATCAAATTCGTTAAATAACATCTATCCAAATCACTACAATCGACGGCTGAGAAGAGAAAAAAGACGAAGCACACATATTGTCACCATCTACCGTCCGATTCACTGAATGAACTCAAACAAAATTCCCTCCAAACCGAAAATTCATAAAATTCAATCCCACTCCCAATATAAACTACTTCAATGAACCCAAACAAAATTCCCTCCAAATCGAAATTTCAAAAAATTCAATCCACTCCCAATATAAAACCCCCAATTCTCTTCCCTCTCAATCCACCAAATCTGAGCAAAAAATTATCAGAATCTAAAAATTAAAGAAGAGAGAAAATGTCAGGAAGAGGAAAGGGAGGAAAGGGGTTAGGGAAAGGAGGAGCAAAGAGACACAGAAAAGTTTAAGAGACAACATGCAAGGTATTACCAAGCCCGCTATTCGTCGTCTCGTAAGAAGATGTGGTGTTAAGAGAATCAGTGGTCTGATTTACGAAGAAACTTGCGGTGTTTTGAAGATATTTTTGGAGAATGTTATTAGAGATGCTGTTACTTACACCGAGCACGCTCGTCGTAAGACGGTTACTACCATGGATGTTGTCTATGCTCTTAAGAGGCAAGGCCGTACTCTCTATGGTTTTGGTGGTTAAACATGATTGTCAATTAATTAGCTAGTATTCTAGTGTTGGATTTGTTTTTTCTTACCTCTAAAAGATACATTTGCAGAGATGATATTGTTTTTAGAAAAATATTGTAGGTTTTGGCTAACAATCTTGCTCTTAGATAACCCGTGTTTCAAAGGCACTTGCTACTTCTGACTTCTCTTCAATCGATCATTACCAACCTATTCATAATATTTTGCATGTGTTTTTAGTAATTTACAATTAATATATGCTTCTTTGTTTTACTGCTTTTGCAAATTGTAAATTTATGCTACTTAGATATTTAATTAACATAAACAGATTTCGTATTATTGTTTTGGTCTTTCAGTTGTTTATTGTTTTATTAATTCCTTTTTAGAATTGTCTAGTTTCACTTGTCAAATTGAATGGGAAAATATGATAATGTCACAAAGTGTGAATATGATAAATATTTTCTTCAACTTAGAATCTTACAGCTTGTTTGGTATAATAAAGCGTGTTCAAATTACAAAGCATCAAAATTTTGTGTGCACTTTTGTGATTTTTAATGGAATTCAACTCACTTTTGTTAGTTGTATATTAAAATTTTGACCTATGTATCGGATTTTGGACTAATTTATCTTTGAACTATTTCGAACCCACATGTTGCAAATTCTAGATCCGCTACTGGTTAACATGCAATGTGTACGGTAGTTAATTGCACAACATTTTAAGCTATAATATATTGATGGAAGTATTTTTATTTAATTTTCAAGTATTGATGTTCGTTGATTTTAGTATAAATTAAATGATCGATTAGAACTATCAATGTGTATATATATGCATTAATATTTGCTTTACATTGTTAACTAGAAAAAAGTAGCAAAATAAGATTATACAAAACCTTAAAGCATTTCTTGTCGTGAAATTTTACAAAAAAAAAAAAAAAAAAAATTCCCATCCATATTCTATTTCTCGACGCCAAAAAGTGGTTCAATTGAATTATAGTTTAATTCAGGTCAGTCATAAACAAATCGGGTTGAACCATGTATTTACTGGGCCTAATCAGATTTTGGGTTCATATCGGGTTGAGATGCGGTCAAGTTCAGGTTTGAATGCAGGTATGTGTGGTCAGGTCAAAATATAATTTTGCCTGGCGCCGGTCAGATCTGGGTAATCCCAGGTCAGGTTTCGACCAGGTCTGGGGACTTACCCTCACAGGTCGAACCAGGTTCAAGTCAGGTTAATATTAGGTTGACCCAGCGGTCAGATTTGTGCCCGGGCCAACAACTGGTTTTTTTTTTTTTTTTTTTTTGTTAAAAGGCTATATGTGAATGTTACACGGCCAACCAACAATTTTTGCATAGAAATTTACAAAGAGCACGCACTAGAGATTTAATTCAGGTCTTAATTACCAGCCTTAAGGGTTACTCAATAGCTGGTATATTTATTTATATATTTATACGTACATAAAATAGAAATATTAGGAATATTAATAATTTATGATTGGAGCTAGCACACATGCTCATAACATTGTTAATTAAGTAGCTAGCGACAACATTTCTTTTGTGTCCTTAATTAGTTGGCACTGGCAAGGTGACATGCAAGTTTGTTGATGACATCAAGTGAAAACTCCATAATCTGATGGGGTTCGGGTGCATCTTCATTCATTTTCTCATATTCAAAAGTAAGTTTCAACACGCAACATTCATTCTCCTTTGGAATTATTTGGAATTTGTTAGCGAATGTCTTGTAATGAATCTTTATTATATCTCCATCCACCACGCTACGATGTATAATCTTGTTCTCCTCATCAATTGCTTCAATCCTCTCGGTGAGGCACTGTGATTTCCCATCTGTTACGCAATTATATATTAATTAACTCAATATTGCGATCAAATACTCAACAAATTATAAGTTTATTTATCTCTAGGTTTTTGGAATACGGGGAAAAAAAGCCGAAACTATATTGTTTTTTTTTTATCTCTATGATTCTTGATTTTATAATTCTTGGACCTTTAGAAGCTTGACATCTAGTGCTTGCTTAGTGATTTTAAACATCACCATATTTATTAGCTAGGTTTTATTAACAAGGAAAGAAATTTAAACATTTTATGTATGTCACGACTATCATATAGTGGCTCTTAATTTGAGGACCCGTCTCCAAATTATTTATGTGCAGTGTTGATGTGAGGATTTTTTTTTTTTAAAAAAAAGTAATACACTCAAATAAAACAAATTGTTATTTTCCAATTAACCATTCAATTTCAATTAAATTTTCTACTCAAAAGTGTTAATGATCATTATGTATAACACATTCAAAACGAGAACAAATGATTCTTTATATTGATAATAGATCAAATAAAGATGAATCCCCCAAAATCATTCCACTACTTATCTATTGTAAATAACGTATCGTTGTGGTGCCATAAATCGAAAATATAATGTGCAATAAATTCAAAGGTGGATTCTGGATATAATTCGATAATTCTCTTTAAAAAAAATTCACACATACCATCCATGAGAAAATGAGTTTTAACAGTAAAAAAACCAAATTTTATATTATTGAGTCATTTATTAGAGATATCTTCATTATATCGATGTTTTAATATTATCTTCATTTTTAATAAACACAACACTTTGAATTTTACGGTCATCAACACACACGACTTTAACCACCATTAATATCTTGAATAATTTATTACTAAAGTAATTGATATAAATTTCGTAAATGAATATAGACAAATCCATAATTTTACATAATATATTTTTCTTTTATGTATTTGTAAAAATGTTGGTCATACTATACGAATAGTGTAAAGACTCAAATTGTTGCATTTATTAAAAATAAAAGGAGAATAAATTATTATTAAAAAATGGTTAAAGTTAGAGGCAAAATTAAGAGAGCTAGATAGATACTCTTTAGAATAACGAAGATCTAAAATAGAGAAGAGAAAGTGCTAATATAGAAAAGAGAAAAAGCAAAAAGTATAAAGTAAAATTTAAAAAATAAAACGACAAGGCTTTAAGGAAAGAATGAAAGAAAAATAAAAGCAGAGATTGGTTTTAACAGGGAGTCCGTCAAACCTATGTCAAATATATCGAGTGCATGACACTAATAGGGAGTTGACCATTGCGGAAATACTACCTCTGTTCTTTTTCTATTGCAAATTGAAATAATGGGTTTGTGCACGATTTTTAAGGAAGTGGAAAACGTGGGTAGTTTAGCATAAAGATACACTTTTGATTAACTAGAGTAGGAGATAAATCAATTCTTAATAAAGCAAAAACAACTTTATAAGGCAAAGTGAGTAATTACTGATGGTTTAAGTAAGATAAAGTAAGGGCAATATTGTCAACTAAAGTTGTTTTTTTCACCAAAAGTGGAATTGTTACAAAGATGCAAAACTACCCAAAGTGGTAATTATTGCAATAGAAAAATAACGTATCTTTTATTCTATTTTTATACTTCAAATACTTAAGTTTAAAAAAATTATTTTTTTCACGGGGTACGTGCCATTTAGAATCCTTAGTAGATCTTTCTATACTGATAATCAATGGCATGCATGCACTAGAGTAATTTAAATTAAGTTGATTGGTTGATTTGTTCTTTCTCCATAATAGTAAGGAACATGTAAACTAAAAACTGAAGAGGGAAACTTAATAGTAGTAAGGTATATACTATATACCGATGACATAGTCCCATTTTCTTGTGCTACCCACACTTGTCCAGTCACCTTGGAGTGCCTTATTACTATGAACATTGTCGGAACAGACGTCCGGAATATTGGATTGATTGGCTAAAAACATTTGGAAAATCTTGTCTGCACAACAGTTGAGCTCTACTTCTTTCTCCAACTTACGCAACTGAGCCATATTTTCTCCCTTCTTTCACAATTAAACTACACAAATCTACCTAGTTGTATATAATTGAATTGAGTGGGTTGAAGTAACTGAAGTACTGTTACGATGCTTTATATAGATGAGTATCGATAACAAAGAATATATGACGTTAAATATACTCTTGTTTCCGTCCACTACTTCTTACTATTAACTTATTCTGATTGTTATGTTCGCGTTGATATCATCCACATCTCGTATTCCATCAAGCAAATACAAAAATTCTTTGTTTTTTTTTACGGGGAGCAAATAAAAATGTTGAAAGGGTATCAAACCTAGCAAAAGAAGTAGTCAATCGATTAAGTACAAAAAAGGACAAAAATGTTATAGAAGGTACACAAGATTTAATTGAAAAAACCTTAAAAGAAAGGTACACCTAACAATGATAATAGAAACATGTTCCACTATTAGAAATATATATTAGATTTTATTGTTGTATATATGTATGATTTGGCCGGTTGAAGTGGACAATTACAACCATCTTTCACAAAGGAGATCTAATGAATCAATATATATCCCAACTCTTATTTACTAACAAAGAATATATGTCGTTAATGGTCTGTTCTCCCAAACTTATTTTCAGTTTAGTTCAGTTCAATTCAGTTCAGTTCAGTTTCTAAATGACGCGTGGGCTCACCAGAGCCGTACATGTGTCACCCTAGTTAAAATAAAAAGAGGGCTTAATCTCTGGGCTATACTCAGTTGGGGTAAAAGGATTGATTTTCTGGCCCAACAGTCAGAACCCAGCACTACCAGGTGGCTGAAGGAGAGTGGTTGATAGACTTCCACCAGTCATGGTCTGCCACGTGTCATGATCTGATTCCTCAACCAATCAGAAGCCACTATTCTAGGGCAGATTTTAAGGATAGCTGTCAACTTGCTATCACTATAAATACTCCAGAAATCAGGATAAAAGGCATTTCAATGCAAACAGTGCAAAGTTACTCTGATAAAATACTCTCTCACTTTCTCTCTCTATCTTTACTTTCTCTCACTACTCCTGATATCTGACTTAAGCTTCGGAGGGGGAACCACCACCCAAACCTCCAGGGTGGGTCCCTTTTTGCAGGTTCGGGAGCGAAGCCAAGGCTAAGGACTAAGCTAATTCAGGCATTGTTGCACAAGTCTCCATCTGAAGAACATCTAAGGGAACTCGTTTACTTGCGAGACAAGAAAGCTCAGCCTACAGCTGACTTGTTGGACAAGAAGAAGACGAAACATTTGGCGCCGTCTGTGGGGAGACGCAACGATGACTGATTGTCAATCGTCCAACATTGCCAGGAATCGAAGCCTTCAAGTTAATGTCGAAGATACGGTGGAACATGAAAGACCACCTCGAGGAAGAGATAGACCTCCATCCATCGTCAATGTTCCTGGACCAAGCCAGCAACCGGTCATCCAGGTGAATCTAGATCGTCCAGTGACTGCCGCCCACCTGGAGAATGTTCTGAATGACTTTCAAACTAAGATGGCAGCAATCGTCCAGGAACAGATTAAAAGCAATATGCTGTTTTTTCATCATAACCCGGAGCCAGCTGCTAACAATCCACTTCCTCCTAGGGGACGTCCCCAAGTAGACCGACCAGACCCTAGTCGACCTGTTCGTTAGGAACCCTCTAGGAGGACGGTAAGAGGAAAGCATTCAGAGGATAATGATCAACGAAGAAAGATGGACTGGAACCTGGTGGTGAGGACCCAGGACCATGTTCGTCCAAGCGGGCACCGAATGGATACAGATGCCAGAGAATATCTAGAAGCAAAGAAAGCTGCTGCATTACAACGATCAGCGACAAGATCTACACCATACCTGAGAGACCCTCCTTTGAGGTTGTCGTCCAGAGGGGAGGGACGAAGTTTAAGTCATTCTCTTGTTCATCCATGACAGGAGAAGACGGTGGCTCAACCCATGGTCTATAGGCGTCCAGTGCCTGCAAACACGTCGTCTGATCCGGTGTTAAAGGAATATCGGAAGGAGTACATACCCATTGAGGGACAGATGGGAGCCCTCCGGATTAACTGGCCCACTCCATTCTCGGCCAGGATAATGGAGGCGCCCCCCTTTCCAAAGGTTAAACTCCCTACTATAGAACCTTTTGATGGAACAACGGATCCCGATGATCACTTATCTACTTACAAACATCAGATGTACGTCCAAGGAGTAGATGATGTTACTTGGTGCAAGAACTTCCCAGCAACCTTGAAGGGAGTCGCTCAAAAATGGTTTAACAATCTTCCCCCCAATTCAGTCAACAATTTTACTGAACTCAGTTTCTTATTCACTAGTCACTTTGTTGCCAACAAGCAAGAGCAGAAAACAAGCATGCACCTAGGCAAGGTAGTACAGGGACCTAAGGAGGCTCTTAGAAGTTTCGTTAAGAGATTCAACCTAGAAGCGCTTCAGATCCAAGATCTTAATGCTGGAGTGGCCTTTGACGCCTTCATCAGGGGTTTAAGGCCAGGAAGTTTCAAGTTTGATCTTGTTAAAAAGAAAATCTCCACTCTTGCTGAGGCTTTGAGGGAAGCTGAAGCGTTTATCCACGTTACCGAAGTGTGTGCTGAAGCAAAGCATCCCGAGTCTAAGAAGCCTGAAGAGGTTGCTCAGCCAAAGAAGAGCAACCCCAAGAAGACCGAGACTTGGGCTATAACCTCCACCACCACCTCGTCCAGAAGGAGCAAGAGAAAAGAGGCTGAGCCATCCTCATCCAATCCTATTGAGTTTAACAAGGACCAATACTCCATTCTCATGGAGATTAAGGACCAATATGAGTTGAAGGCCCCAGCTGAGATGAAAACCCCTTATCGAAATAGGGATAAGAGCAAGTACTGCCACTTCCACAAGGATTGCGGTCACGAAACTAATGAGTGTAAGCACCTTAAGAAGGCTTTGGAGGAACTAGCTCGAAAGGGAAAAATGAACTCCTATATGCCTCAAGGGGGAAGGAAGTTTCAGAGGAAAGATGATTGGCAGACTAAGAAGAAGGAGAGCGCAAGCACAGACGAAGATGTTGTCCTCGTAATTTCAGGAGGGTTTGTTGCCGGAGGACCAACCAATAGAGGACACAAAAACTACCTTAGGGAGCTTGGCCAAGTTCTGTTAGCTGATCAGAAAAAGGCCGAGCCCTTTCCAAGGGTGGTAGTTAGTGAGCAAGATAGGGGCAGGTTGAGGACTCCCCATGATGATCCTTTGGTTGTAGAAATGAAAATAGCAAACTTGAGAGTAAGAAGGATTCTGATAGACACTGGAAGCTCGACGGATATCATTAGCGCTGATTGCTTGTCCAGATTAAAGTTCGATGAGAAAAACTTGGTTCCCGTTCACCATCCCATCAGAGGGTTTGGGGGAGGAGTCATCCATCCAATGGGAACTGTTACTTTGCCTGTTCGAGTGGGAGAAAAGGATACCGCTAGAATTCTGTTTATTAAGTTCTTGGTGGTCCGAGATTTGACAGCCTACAATGTCATTCTTGGACGACCAACTCTGAATCATGTCAAAGCAGTAATAGTAACTCACCTGATGTTGATGAAGTACGAGTGTGATGATGGCCGGATTGGCTCATTATATGGAGACCAGCAGATGGCTAGGGAGTGTTATCTGACTACCCTCAAGCCGTCATCATGGAAAATATGCAATGAAGATCAGACGAAGGTTGCTGGCAAAAGGAAAACGTCCGAAATAGAGAAAGATCAGACGAAGGTGGCTAGCAAGAGGAACACGTCTGGGATAGTCAAGGACCAAGTGGCCTCATTGAAGATGGCCATTGAGAGCCCTCAAACGCCTCTCGCTCCCTCAAGGAAGGCGTCTGAGCATCTTCCCAGCAAGAAGAGAAAATATAAGATCATCAAGGAAGAGCCTCCCTCGTCTGAAGAAGTCATGGCCATCATGGGACCGGCAGTTGAACGACTAGAGCCGGTGGAAGCTCCTGAAGAGGTACGTCTGGATGAAGCTCGTCCAGAAAGTACCCTCAAAATTGGATCTTCACTCAGTCCTGATTTGAAGGGTCATCTAATCCACTTGCTGAAAGAATTTCAAGATGTGTTTGCCTATTGCGTTGAAGAGATGACTGGAATTGATCCGGAGATAGCCGTCCATCGGTTGAATGTTGATCCCAATTTAAAACCTGTTCGTCAGAAGAAAAGACACTTAAGACCGGCCAGAAACCAGGCGATCGACCAAGAAGTTCAGAAGTTGTTGGAATCCAAATTCATCAAAGAAACCTATTATCCAGACTGGATAGCAAATGTGGTCATGGTGCCAAAGCCCAATGGCACCTGGAGGATGTGTGTGGACTACACTGACCTCAACAAGGCTTATCCTAAGGACAGTTTCCCTTTGCCTAAGTTGGACCATCTGGTAGACTCCACAGCCGGCCATGCTTTGCTGAGCTTCATGGACGCCTATTCAGGTTTTCATCAAATCCCGATGTGGCTAGAGGATCAGGACAAAACATCCTTCATTACTGAAAAAGGACTGTATGGCTGGTTGAGGATGCCATTCAGCCTACGCAATGCCCCAGCCACTTTTCAAAGATTGATCAATACCGTTTTTCAGCCACAGTTGGGAAAGAAACATGGAAGCATATATTGACGATATGATAGTCAAGAGCTGTCAAGAAGAAAGTCATGTTGGTGATTTGAGAGAAACTTTTGAAACTCTCAGGAAATACAAGTTAAAGCTGAACCCCAGTAAATGTGTCTTTGGGGTCTTGTCAGGGAAGTTCTTAGGTTTCTTGGTGGACCAGATGGGAATAGAAGCTAATCCCGAAAAGATTCAAGCTATTCTAGACATGAAGTCTCCTTCAAAGATAAAGGAAGTGCAGAGATTGACGGGTTGCTTGGCTGCCCTTGGACGTTTCTTGTCTAAGTCAGGCGACAAGTGCCATCACTTCTTTGCCACGATCAAGAAAAAGGCCAAGTTTGAATGGACAGCAGAGGCAGAGCAAGCCCTTCAGCACGTCAAAGATCACCTTCGGCAGCTGCCTAGGTTGGTCAGTCCAGCCGAGGGGGAAAAACCGTTTGTATACTTGGATGTGTCCACTCAAGCTGTGAGTGCCGTCCTGTTGGCTGAAAGAGAGTCCGTCCAAGTTCCTATATACTTTGTGAGTCATGTGCTCAAGGATGCGGAAAATTGGTATACTCCAGTTGAGAAGTTTGGATTGGCCCTAGTCATGGCCAGCAGAAAGTTAAGGCCTTATTTCTTGGCGCACAGTATCACCGTCTACACTGATCAACCTTTGAAGCCAGTTCTGCAGAAGATGGAAGCCGGTGGGCGAACGCTAAAATGGGCAGTTGAGCTCAACATGTTTGATATATCATTTGAACCAAGGAAAGCCATCAAGGGGCAAGCCTTGGAAGATTTTATAGTTGAACTTACTCGGCCAACCATAGAGTCAATATCTGATCCAGCTAAAGGAAGGAAGCATTGAACGCTCATGGTTGATGGATCGTCCACAGTCAATGGATGTGGGGCAGGAATCATTTGTCAATCTCCCGAAGGGGACAAGTTTGAATATGCATTAAGATTCCAATTCAAAGCGTCCAATAACGAAGCTGAATATGAAGCACTCTTAGCTGGGATGAAAATGTGCAAGGCGGCTGGAGCTGTAGAGATTGAGGCCAAATCGGACTCTCTCTTAGTCGTCAGTCAGGTCAATGGAGATTTTGAATGCAAAGAAGCATCAATGAGCAAATACATGCGACTGATCAAGGATGAGATTGAGCCATTAAAACTATTTGTTCTCGACCAAGTACCAAGGTCAGAAAATCATCAAGCAGATGATCTCTCTAAATTGGCCAGCTCGGCTGAAGGTGATGTGCCAAGAATAGTTTTTTGGGAAGTCAAACCCAAAAAGAGCATCGACCAAGAGCATATTATGTTTCTTAGCCGAGGAGAAGTCTGGATGGAGCCTATCATAGAATACAAGAAGACGGGACGATTGCCTTCTGACCCTGTAGAGGCTAAGTATGTGAAGGCTAGAGACAAGTGGTTTGAACTATGGGATGAGACCCTTTACAAGAAGTCATTCAACCGCCCTCTCCTCAAGTGCATCACCCGAGAAGATGGTCTAGAGGTTCTGAAAGAACTCCATGAGGGAGCTTGTGCATCGCACATTGGGGGAAGAGCTTTAGGAAAGAAGGCTTTAAGGACGGGGTACTACTGGTCTACCTTAAAGGAGGATGCCTTAGTCTATGCAAAGAAGTGCGACAGTTGTCAGAAGCATGGAAATGTGCATCAGAAGCCGTCCAACTACTTAACTCCCATCTTGTTACCTCTGCCTTTTGCCAAATGGGGCATGGATATCCTAGGACCTTTCCCTGTGGCCGCTGGGCAAAAGAAGTTTGTGATACTAGTAGTGGACTATTTCACTAAATGGATAGAGGCTGAAGCCATGCGAGGAATAACAACAAGCGACGTCAAGGGCTTCATCTGGAAAAACATTATAACTCGTTTTGGCATGCCTCAGTCCATCGTCTTCGATAATGGTCCACAGTTCGAAACGCCTAAGCTGAAAGATTGGTTGTCAGAAAGAGAAATCAAAGCTCACTTCGCTGCAGTCGCCCACCCACAAGCCAATGGGTAAGTCGAGTCCTTCAACAAGATTCTATCAAATGGAATCAAGAGGAAGCTGGATAACGCCAAGGGACAATGGGTTGAAAAGCTGCAATTAGTGTTATGGTCCATCAGAACCACCACCAAAAATTCTACAGGAGATACGCCTTTCATGTTAGTCTATGGCACTGAAGCCGTCTTGCCTATTGAGATTGAAGAACCCACCCTGCGAGTCATGTTGTACACAAAAGATGCCAACTGGGCTGCATTACGCACGGCTTTGGACCAAGTGCCAGAACTCAGGGGCAATGCCTTGCTAAGAATGCAAATGTACAAGTTGAGAATGGCTCGGGAGTTTAACAAAAGAGTTGTTAGACGACCACTCAAGGTGGGGGATCTTGTTCTAAGAAAAATGGAGGCAGTTGGACGAGCTAAGGAGTTAGGGAAGCTAACACCAAACTGGGAAGGACCTTATCTGATTATCCAAGAGCTGCGCAGTGGGACTTTTCGTCTCCAAGATCTAGATGGACGACCTATACAGCGTACATGGAATCCAGATAATTTGAAGAAGTACCACGTCTAACTCAGTTCACTGTCAGATACCTATAAGGTAGTTTGTAGTTACTCCAAAGTGCCACGACACATGTTAGGAAGAAGAATTGTATACATGCATCTTGGCATTTAGTCAAGCAAAATCCATACAATACAATTCCTACTTTCTTATTTCTTTGTTTATTTTCACCAAGTTAATTCACTTTGGGGCATTAAATCAGTTACTCGTCTAAAAGTGACAATAACTTGGACAAAAATACAAACAACAATACAACGTCAAAAATACTCGCTTCTATGCCGAACATCACTCCCTCGAAGAGACCGGCCAAAAATGTAACACATACATGGCCGTCAAACTGACCAAACCTCTAGTAAGAGTAACGTCAAAAGTCTCTGAGAGAAAGCTGGCCTGAAATAAGACCTTAGTAAAGGATACTTACTTTCAAAAGCACGGACAGCTAAGTAGTCTAGACCCTAGTAAGGGATCACTACTTAATGACGAGTGTTGCTCCATCAAGGAAGCCGGCTAAAACATGCTCTGAACATGTCGCTCAAGCTCGTCCATCAATTTCAACAGGCTCGGCCTAGGCTGTCCGCTCTCTTTCTTGGACTTTGGCTCGCCCATCATGTGCGGTTGAGCTAAGCCCAAGAAAGGGGGGATGATAGAAGCCTATAGGACGAGCTAAAGAGAAAAGGTCGTCCAAAAACCAGGAGGACCTAGGCAATAGATGCCCTTGTGATGGTTTGATACTGCAGGACGAGTGTTAGTAGCTCGAGTAAAACGGCTAGAACGTGGCTCGTCCACATAAACAAATAGGTATTGGCCGCTTTCCCTCTTTGAGCGAGATTCGTCTGTATAAGCAGACTGTCCAAAAATCTAGGACGAATCCCACTTAATACTTGGATATTCTATGGACGATTGGTAATCGTCCAAGGCCAAGGATGGCAATCATCTCCTGCATACATTTTGTAAACCGCCCCAGACGAGTCTCTTTTGGCAAGTCTGTTTGTTTCATATTATGCAGACCGTTCAAAAAATTCAGGACGAGTCTATTCTTGTACTTGAAGACAATTTTTAAAGATTAACGATCGTCTCAAGGTAAGCACGCTATGCTTTCATTAAACATCGGTGCTAGACGTCCGACGATCATGACGAAGTTAATATTATACTTAGTCAAATTGGAATTTACGAAAATAAGAGACAAGCAATTGGCAAAAAGTTCTTCATATATATCAATAGCAAAGGTTTACAACTTAAGACTACTGAAGGGTTAAGACTACAACGGCAGACAAGCCAAGAAACTTAGAAAAATAAACCTAAAACCAGGCTTCATCTTCAGCGAGAGTTTCTTGGTCGTCGGCAGGCTTCTCATCTTCGGCCGCAGCTTCGTCGTTGCACTATAAAACTCCGGAGGTTCCTCGGCGCACACCATAACCCGATGGATACTCTGTTGATAATCCAGACGACGGACAAAGTTGGGGACCTCATCAGCTTCGGCCAGCATTTCGAAGGCCTTGACGGCCCAGTCCTTAGTCGTTTCGACGACTTGCACCAACCCTTCCTTGGCATCGTTGAAGGCCTTGACCGCCTCCCTCTCTAGACGGGCAGTTCTCGCCCTCAGGAGAATATTCTCCCTCCTCAGCTGGACAACGGTAAGAAGAACAACATCTCATTTACCCTTTAGATCTGTAGAGACGGTATCTATGATCATCTTCAGGCGGTCTTGCTCCGTGTACAGATCGTTGATGGTAACAAGATAATTCTTGTTCGTGGATTCCAGATCTGCTGATCTCTTCTCCAAAGCGTCCAGTGACTGACGATGAAGGGTATTGGCCATCTCAATGTCATGGATGGCCTTGTCGCCTGCCGTTGTCGCCATATGGACGAGCTGCTTATTCTCTTTTCTTAGCTCCCTCGCCCATTCTTCAGTTAGCATGCTGCGAGCAAAAAGCTAGAACAATGAAAACAAAACAAGTCATTAGACGATTTACGAAAAAGGAATTGTATCAAGTATAAAACAAAGGCGGCAGTAAGCCATACCTCAGCAGCAAGTTGAGACATGTAGCCCACATGCCCGACCGATGCTCCCTTTAATCCTTTAATGTAGGATTCAGGGTAACACTTGAAAAGCTCCTACTTAAGCCGCTCTTTTTCCAGCCTTGACATTTTAGCGAAGGCAGGAGAAGACTCCTAGTCCGAATCAACGATGGGAGGAGTTGGGGGTATAGCAGGGCTTTTGCCCTTATCTGAAATAGGGGGAGAGTCAGTAATCTTGATAGGAAAGACGACAGCTTGTCTATTGGACGGACTCATAGACCGTCCGCCGACCCGCATCGTCCTAACTATATTTGGGTAATACGACTCACCAGACGAGATGGAGGCCGCTCTAACAGCTAATGGCATCTGCGACACCAGCTTGGCCACTGAGCCACTGAAGCTAGGATAGTTCTCAGCAGTCGTCTCACATTATGGGACAACCAAAGCTAAGGCGGACTCTGGGTTGATCTCAGCATAGTTAGCCGGCAGAGTGTCTAGCGGAACAGCAGGATCCGCACTCTTTTCCCCCTCAGCAGAGGCAGCAGTTGAAGGCTCCTTTTTAAGGGCCTTGTCTTTTGGGGGAGGCATGCTTTTCTCCCCAGCCTCATCAGCAGGAGTCGTCTTCTCTGCCCTCTTCCTTGTAAAGCCCTTAGGCTTCTTCGCTGAAGGTTGGTCCGCTGCCGTGGTTGGCCTCTTTTTGGACGAGGACGACTTCCCAGGGGGAAGTTTGTTTGTAGGAGCATTTTTCTGCAAATAAATAAACAAGTTATCATACTGGTCGAACAAAGGGCAAAGGTTCTAAGAAAAATCACCAAGCCTTAGACGAGAATCACCCGAAGAAGAGGAAGGCGTCCTATAATGAATACCTTCTTTCCTAAGGGAACCCCCGTCCAAAAAAATTGGGGGATTCCTAAGAGACTCTCGTCCAAGGACAGGAAATCAATTCTTCAGACTTGAGAATTTGAATCTTTTCAGACGAGAATAGCCCAAAGAGGATGGCCGTCCAAGCTTGGACGTTTTTCCTCTTCGGGTTATCCTCGTCCAAAGAAGGGTGCAATGACTTGGAGGAGTCCCCCAGGGACTCGTCCAAGTACATTCAGCATTTCAGACGAAAAGAGCCCAAAGAAGGTGGCCGTCCAAGCATGGACAGCTTCCTTCTTCAGGTGATTCTCGTCCTAAGGAAAGCATCCAAGGCCTCAGACGAGAATAGCCCAAAGAAGGTGGCCGTCCAAGCATGGACGCCTTCCTTCTTCAGGTGAATCTCGTCCTGAGGAAAGCATCCTAGGCCTCAGACAAGAATAGCCCAAAGAAGGTGGCCGTCCAAGCATGGACGCCTTCCTTCTTCAGGTGAATCTCGTCCTGAGGAAAGCATCCTAGGCCTCAGACGAGAATAGCCCAAAGAAGGTGGTCGTCCAAGCATGGACGCCTTCTTTTTCAGGTGATTCTCGTCCTAAGGAAAGCATCCAAGGCCTCAGAGGAGAATAGCCCAAAGAAGGTGGCCGTCCAAGCATGGACGGCATCCTTCTTCAGGTGATTCTCGTCCTGAGGAAAGCATCCAAGGCCTCAGACGAGAATAGCCCAACGAAGACGGACGTCCAAGCTTGGACGTTCTCCTTCTTCGGGTAATCCTCGTCCAGTTTATTTCATGCTCGTTCAAAAAAAAATGATTACCAGTGTTTCAGCCCTTTTCTCGGCGCTGCTCTTGGCATATTCTTTCCACAGGTTGTCTGTAAATTTACACATGCTAATATCACCCGTCCAAGAAGCACTGAGACGTTTCCTGGCCGAGTCTGCAGAGGAAACATAAAAGATGGTTAGTTCAATGGGCCATGGACGAAGAGGCTATACTTGGAGAATTTGAACGTATACCTCTGTCTTGGGCCAGCCGCAAGTTGGCGGCGACCAAGAAATCATCATGGTAAAACATTTCTTTAAAGGGTATCCAGTTAGTTGGAGCCTTAAAAGATCGTTGGCCGGGCCTGGAGTACTCCTTTATTCTGACGTACTCCACCACCTCTTCGTCAAAGCTGTCCTCCAATTCCAGCCAAGACTGTTTCCTCCCCGTATTTGTAACGGACCGATTATAAGCTCTATAGCTCTCGGTGGTATAGTCGTTGGCCCCACGTAAGAAAATGAAGTTAGCTTTCCACTCGTGCATCTTTGACGGCGTGCCCCAAGCCGTCATGAAGCCTGGACGGTTGCAGATGCTGAGCCATGCCCCGTCCACTGCACCAAGTACCTTGGCCGCATAGTGAATGTGAGTAAAGGCTTGAAGGGAAAGAGCCAGGCCATGCAGTTCGTAGACGGCAATGAACGTCAGGACGTTGTGCCAAGCGTTTGGGGCCAGTTGATTATGGCCGATGTTGTAGTGATTCAACACTTGCTCTATGAATTCGTGGAGAGGGAACCTCAATCCCGCGTCCAAAGCCAGTTTGTAGACGGCAAAATGACTTTTTTGAGCACTCAGTATTGTCGCGTCTTTATTTGGTATGACGAAGGAGAAGCCTGGCCTAGGCATATAGGACGCGAAATAACTAGGGTCTGGTCCTATTTTCTCTAGCCATTTGCGATTAACTAAGATAAATCTAGGGTCAGAAAGGGGACCTAAGCATTTTCTAATCTCCGACGAAGTAGTAGAGGCCTCGTCTGACTCTTCGGCAGCATCAGACCCGCTGTTGTTATTCTCTTCGACGGTGTCCTCCATGTCGACGTCCCTGCCAAACGGACTGGCTTCAGGGTTTATTTCGGATTCTTCTAAGTCATGGTCAAAGGAAGGAGGCTCGCCCAAAGCCTCTGCACTCTGAACTTCTCTTGCCTCATCGGGCACCCGTCCAGTAGATTCTTCCATATCTGAACTATTTGACGGGATTATAGCTTTTCGCCTTAGACGGGCCGTTTGCTTGACGCGCGCCAGATTACCCTGCACAGGTAAAGACTGGGTCGTCTGACTTTCTCGGCCAAAAGAATAAAAAAATACATAGTCGGCCAGAAGAGGCCCAACTCTAGAATGCGCCGAAGAAGAAGTATCGGTTCTAGGGTCAAGACAAGTTCTTGGTCGACTAAGATTATTTGAGGAAGAAGATTCCATTTTATTGATTTTCTAAGAAAAAATTAAAGAATAAAGAAGAATGAAGAGAACAAAGAAAAGATACCTGCTAAAACGCCTGGACGAGTCGGTGAAGAAAGCTGAGGTTGGACGTTCTCTCTCTTTCTCTAGAAAAAATTGCGGAGTCTCTCTCTCTAGAAAAATTCGCTCAAGGTGTGAAATGATTAAATGTTCTCACACCAAGAGTATTTATAGGGGGGTAAAAAACTTGTGGAGCCGGTCAGAAATGACCGAAGAAAAGAAGGCAATGGTCGGTTATGACCAGTAAAATTCTGGAAAGGGCGCGTCATTCCCTTCATTTTGAAAAAAAAAAAAAAAATACCTTATGTAAAATGGGCCTTAACCGTTAGATGGCCCAACAAAAAGCTACCTTGGGTAAAAGGGCCTTAACCGTCAGATGGGCCAACAATGAAAGCCCTTTTAGGGGCAAATGTTGTAGCCTAGCATCTACGTCTCTCTTAATGACGCGTGGGCTCACCAGAGCCGCACACGTGTCACCCTAGTTAAAATAAAAAGAGGGCTTAATCTCTAGGCTATACTCAGTTGGGGTAAAAGGATTGATTTTCTGGCCCAACAGTCAGAACCCAGCACTACCAGGTGGCTAAAGGAGAGTGGTTGATAGACTTCCACCAGTCATGGTATGCCATGTGTCATGATCTGATTCCTCAGCCAATCAGAAGCCACTATTCTAGGGCAGATTTTAAGGATAGCTGTCAACTTGCTATCACTATAAATACTCCAGAAATCAGGAGAAAAGGCATTTCAATGCAAACAGTGCAAAGTTACTCTGATAAAATACTCTCTCACTTTCTCTCTCTATCTCTACTTTCTCTCACTACTCCTGATATCTGACTTAAGCTTCGGAGGGGGAAACCACCACCCAAACCTCCAGGGTGGGTCCCTTTTTGCAGGTTCGGGAGCGAAGCCAAGGCTAAGGACTAAGCTAATTTAGGCATTGTTGCACAAGTCTCCATCTGAAGAACATCTAAGGGAACTCGTTTACTTGCGAGACAAGAAAGCTCAGCCTACAGCTGACTTGTTGGACAAGAAGAAGACGAAACACTATTAATTAGTTATAATTTAATACTTAGTGTTAAGTTTCGGTTCGATTCGGTTGTTTTATGTCAAGAAGAAGACGAAACTAAATAAAGGAGTGATAAAAACTATTAAAAATAAAAAATTAAAAAACTTGTTTGTGTTTAATCACCATGTTTATGTGTTTGGACTTGTTACTTACAAAAAACTTGTTGGTGTAATTTTGTAAAAGTGTGTTTGACAAAAGTAAAAGTTGTCTCGATTTCTTTTGCCGCTTTTTCAAAATGCAACCTTATTTTTATGAAAAACATGTTTGTGTTTTATGTCGAAGAAAACCTTTGTTTTTAATACGCTAAATTAACGATGAGGTTTATTCCTCACCCTAAATATACTCCTGATTCTATCTGCTACTTTTTACTATAACTGTACTTATTTTGATTGCTATATTCGCGTTGATATCATCCACATCTCATATTCCATCAAGCAAATACAAAAAATCTTTTCTTTTTTTGACAGCAGCAAATAAAGAAGTTGAAAGGGTATCAAACCTGCCAAAAAAGTAGGCAATCAATTAAGTACAAAAAAGGACAAAATTTCTTCATTTTAAATGAAACGTGGGCCTTGACGGGTTTAGAATAGGAGGAGGAAAAAAAAGGGGCCATGTGATGGGGAGAGATAGGAAGTGATACCAAATAAGGTAACGTTTCTTTTTTGGTAAATAAGTGTTTATAGTAGAAGGTACACGATATTTAATTAAAAACCCTTAAGAAAAAGGTAAACCTAACAATGATAATAGAAACATGTTCCACTATTACTATTAGAAATATATATTAGAATTTATAGTTGTATGCACGGTTTGCCTAGTTGAAGAGGACAATTATAACCATCTTTCACAAAGGAGATCTAATATCAATATATATCACAACTTTTATCTACTAATTCTTCACTCCTTAAATTCTAGACCTAGAGGCGCGGCAAACGATTGAGTGAATTCAGATTCATGAAATTCTCGGTTTGAATTTGGATTAGGTCCGGTTAGTACGAGGTTGATTTGAGTTACAATGTATAGGTTCGTGATTATCAAGTCATGGTTACAATGTTAATATAGAGCTTAATGTGAAGTTAGCGTTCAAACTCAATTCATTTGGCATGATAGTATAGATTAGGTCAAATTAGATTGTGTTGTTATATATATCTCTTCCCCATTTCTTCTTCCTCGCTTGCCTTAATACTCATAATCATATTATCATCAACTGGAGCTTTGGGATCCTCCAACAGAAAATAATAAATAAAAAATATAAACATTTATGGTGCTTTTGGAATAATGTCCAACATATAGGGTACCCACAAGTTCAAATTGGCTGAAGCGAAACGCCTATAAGTTCATTTCTCAAATCATTAGATAAAAATCATAACATAGTCAACATTTTATATCTTTACCAAACTCTAGAGAAAATAACTCAAGAGGATTCACATTTTATTAATATAAATCTTTTTTTATTGTGTTGGAGAGAAGGGCAGGATTGGACAATGATAATTAATGATACTAGCATACTATCAAGTCTATGTGTCTAACCCTGGTATTTCTTTAGTCAATTCGGGGCTATCATCATCCTTTTGAATGGTGATAAGCCCAATTTCTATTTCTATCCAGTTATTGGATTTTTTTGTCTTAACTAGTGGGTTGGGAGTTTGGAGTTTGTTTTTTTTTTTTTTTTTGCTAATTAAGTAAGTATGTATATTTCCACCATCAACAACTTTACAACCTATAACACCACTCTAAATAGAACAAGAGTTCTAAAAAGATAAGAGAACTAAACAAAAAGAAAACCTAGCTATAAGGACAAAAACCAGTTATAATCTCTCCTTGCAACCTTTTGAGTCATTACAACTCTAATTCTCTCCTTTACAATCTGTTTGATGAACTCTATCAAAATCTAAGGTCTTGGCACCATATTCTTCCAATAAGCATCATTCCTGCTTCTCCATATACTATAAACTAATGCCGAAATACCAGAAAACCAAACTGCCCTCTGAAATTTGGACTTCCTACTGCGATTAATCCAGCGAATCAAACCAGCTAAATCCTGAGTAACAGTGGTAATACCAAGCCAGTTCTTCAATTCTAAGATGCAAATCTTACTAAAATGACAGTCAAAATATAGGTGCTCATGTGTTTCTGCACCAGCTGCACATAGTAAACAATTTGGAGAATTGCTCACTCCAATGCTAGCAAGCTTTGCTGTTGTCTGTAGCCTTTGTTGTGCCGCAAGCCACACAATAAATCTGTGACAAGGAATAATCAGTCTATTCCACACCATAATATCTCAGTGAACATGAGGAGGATCACCCATCAAAGTATTATAAATCTTACTCACCTTGTAGTGAGTCTGTGCATAAAATTCAGCTCTTGTGAAAATTACTTTCAACTGGTTTTTCATCACACAGATTTTGGCCCAATACCAACTAACACCAGAACTGGGGGAATACTCCCACCAAACTTCATCTTTGAGGTAAACAGAGTGAATCCATTTAACCCACAAATTATCCTGCTTAGTGGCTATAGCCCATACATATTTCCCCATATTAGCCATATTCCACTTGATGATATCTCTGAAACCCAAGCCTCCTGCAGATTTATCACAACACAATCTCTCCCAAGCCACATTTCCAGGCTTCAAAAAATAAGAGTCACCACTCCACAGAAAAGCTCTACAAATTTTCTCTAAGTCTTGCAGCACTTTCTTAGGGAGGATAAATTTAAGCCCAATACATATGAAGGCTTAGCAAGACAGAATTGATTAATAATGCTCTGGCTGTGTAAGAAAGATGTTTAGAGCTCCACATTCTAATCTTAGCAGCCATTTTCTCAACTAAGCAATCACATTGTGCAACACTTATTCTTTTAGAGCAAATAGGGACACCTAAATATTTAAAGGGAATAGAACTCCTAACCAGACCAGAAGCATCAACAACCCTTTGCATCTCATTCTCAAACATCCCACAACAATACAAGGAAGACTTGGACACATTTGCTTTCAAACCTGAAGACTCAGAGAAACGTTTAAAGGCTTGAAGTAGGAGGTAAACTGAAAGAAATTCACTTTTGCAACAGAGAATAAGGTCATCAGCCAAACAAAGGTAAGAGAGTTTCATGGCTTTACATCTAGGGTGGAACTTGAATTGAGGCAGAGTACTCACATTCATCAACAACCTAGACAAATATTCCATGCACACCACAAAAAGCAAGGGAGACATGGGGTCTCCTTGCCTTAAACCCCTAGCAGAGCTGAAAAAACCATGCATACTTCCATTCACCATTAGAGAGAATTTAGGTGAAGAAACACATTCCATAACAATCTCAATAAAAAGGATCAGGGAAGCCCAAATGCACCAACATCTCCTTTAAGAACTGCCAATCAACTGTGTCATAGGCCTTCTGCAAGTCCAATTTAATCATACAACTTGGAGTTTGATTTGTTAGTTTCCCTTTGTGTGAGTATAAAGTTCGATTTAAATGGTTTGTTGCAAAGATATACTCCCTCTGTTTTCTTTTATCATTCTCACTTTCCTGTGCACGTCTCCCAATGCACCTCTTTGAACTTAAATATCTTTCATTATATATTAGTAAAAAGTTATAACGATTAAATATAATAAAGTACTAATTGAGACGAATCAAACAACATGACTACATTTTTTCTTATAAATTGAGAAAAATTGAGAAGATTCTTTGAATAGTGTCAAGATTCCAAGTGAGAAAGATAAAAAAAACGATTAGTTCATTGATGGTTTGCTGTGCAAATCTACAATCAGTAATGTATTTCTGTACGATATCTACATAACGCAATAAAAAGATAATTATTCGCAAAACTATCTCGAAATGTTATACACTCTCATAAAAGGTTGCATGATTCAGCGAATAAAATTGGGGCTATGCTATATTGTCATATGTGGTTCATTATTGCATAGTTACTTCATAAAGGAACTTTATTTGATTAAGTTAGATTGTGTTTTGATTTTCTTTAATATTGATTGCAGATGTCGTATGACTTTCAACAGTGCCGTCTCGGACATTTTTGGGGCCTATAGCAAAAACTAAAAAAATGGGTCCCCTAAACTGTAGAGACATATTTGCTGAAATTTGCGCTTGATATTATTGGAATTTTGCCCCTTATATCTATTGTTGGAAACTAATTTAAATTGTCGGAATTTTTTTCCGTCCACCGTACAAAAGCGCCGGCCACCACAAGAACTTAATATGGGAGAAAAGGGAGAGGGCAAGATATAAATTGTTGGCATGGTTGTTGGTTTAACTAGGAAGAATAAACAAGAAAAATTGATTAACATTATGAATATTATGAGCCATAGCTATTGAAAAGTTGAGAACTAAATAAAATGAGAGAAAAAGTTGAAGATAGGGGGAGTTTAATTAGAAGAAAAGCACAATCTTTCAAAACTTTTTTTAATAATTTATATTCCAGAGTTTTTCAAAAAAGTGGGGCCCATCGAAAGGGGGTCCTAAGCCGTCACTCAGGTTGCTCCCCCTAATAGTCGGCTCTGACTTTCAATTAACGAAATGTATCGTTTTCTTCACCAACAAAATAAAACTATAAAGGGTTTTGATATTTGAATCATAATAAAATAAATTTTCAAACATAATTATCGTAAAATCATACGTCGTGCAATATAATTTCGAAAAAAATACATAGCCATAGAGACTACGCGCCATGCTTTCATTACAACAATTAACAACATTACTACATTATAGAGCACACCATTATAATGATGCATACATTAATTAAGATAGTTTGCTATATGTATTAGATATAGCTTATTAGAGCATATATTGATGTAGACCACCCACATAGTGAAATTTAGGGATAATGCATGTTAGCTAGCTAGGCGCCCTTAATTAGGGATCATTGATGGATGAGCAGCAAGTTCCTTGAAAACAGAAAGCGCAAACTCTAGCACATGATGAGGTTCTGGTGCACCTTCATTCACCTTCTCATATTCAAGACTGTAAATAAAGATGCAATTGGCATCACCCTTTGAAACTACCTGGATATTGTTTTCCAGGCTTTTGTAGTTCTTCATTACCTCTCCATCAATCACTTTGCGATGAATTTTCATTTTCTCTTCATCAACTGCCTCAATCCTCTCTATAAAGTATTGTGACTTTCCTCCTGTTACGTGATGTATATGCGGTACATGTCAATCAATATGCATATTAATCGAGAGAGAGATAGTTCAAGGTGCAATATTAATTATACGGGATGGAAGTTTGCGATGAAATTTGCATTCAATTATTGTAAATTTGCATCATCAAAGATCTGTCAGTTCTTCATGTAGATTGGACATACTTCCATTTTCACTTTATTCGAAACTAATGACGACTACTAAATACAAGTTTGTCTTTTTTTTATGGAGTTTTTTTTAACTAATATTTTGACCCGGGTAATGCCTCGGGTCAATTACAATAAACAATTATGTTATTGTTCACGCACAAATTTCATAACTCATTTGTTACTTTTCGTATTTTATTGTTTATGATTAATTGAAAAATTGATGTCATAACGTGATAAGTAAAAAAAACCCTTAAGGGTTTGAGTTTGAAAATAATAGCTTAAAAAATATTGGGGTAAGAGAATATGTAATCATTAGTATCTTAATAGTACTATCATAAGAGTGTTAGTGATCTAAATACTTGTTCAACTCTTTTTAGTTAACTATAATTATTGTTAGGGGTCAACATTCAAGAGTGTAGAGTTAGCTAAAAGTGACTTTTTGTAGAATTTTTTTATCAATAAACTGAAAAATTCTCAAAAAAAAGAAAAAAAAACAGCAACAAGAACAACAAAAAAGCAAAAGATATTCGTGAAAATATGAATTTTTTATTTAGAGAACATGCTTTTAGGAAAGAATTGAAGAAAAGTGGCGATCATGATGAGGGTCACTCATCAAAACCCAAAAGTACCAAATTACTTACTTTTATTTTTGCTCTATATGGAACAAATCTCTAGATACCCTAAATGGTAAGCATTAAAGTCAAGCTCATGAGTGGTCCCGAGGAGGCAGGGAGTAGGGAACTATCTTTTCTTCGAGTCATACATACCTCATAATTTATATTTACGGTTATTTCACCGTATACCGACAAATTTTTTTTACACCATATACCCTTTCAACTTTTGAAATTCACCATATACCTCCCACCTTTCAAAATTACATCGACTTACCCTTTTGACTAACGGTGTTAGACTTTCGTTAGTCATTAGGCCCTAATCCTCCCCTAACCCTAATTAACTAACCTAAATCAAACCCTAATCCTAACCGTAACCCTAATATAATACACTAACTTGGGCCCTAACCCTAACTACTAACTTGGACCCTAACCCTAACCACCCCTTACCCCACCGCACCACCACCCCATCACCACCGTCACCACCACCACCACCCTCCCCTTCCCCGCTAACCCCCCCCCCCTCCCCTTCCCCCTTCCCCGTCACCACCACCACCCCCCCCTTCCCCGCCGACCTCCTCCCTTTCTCCTATCACCACCACCACCCCCTCCTCTTCCCCCGCCGACCCTCTCCCTCCCCCTTTCCCATTGCGCGACCTCGACCCCCTCCCCTTCCCCGCTACGCGAACCCCCCTCCCCTCCCCTGCTGCGCGAACCCCCATCCCATCCTCTTCCCCTGCTGCGCAAACCCCCCTCCCCGCCACATCGACCTAGAAAATCGAAAATCGAACCCCACCTTCGTGCGTTTTTTCTGTTCTTCTTCGGCGAGTTTACGGGAGAGGGAAATTGAGTCGGGAGATGCGAGAGGATGGGGGGAGGTGGGGTGGGGAAGGGAGGGGAGTGGTGGGGAGGGGGGGGAGGGTGGTGGGGAGGGGGGGGGGGTGGTGGGGGTGGGGGGGGGCTTCGGGGTGGTGGGGTAAGGGGTGGGCATTGGGGTAAGAGGGTGGGGGAGTGAGTGGGGTAAGGGGTGGAGGGATGGTTAGGGTTAGGGTATTAGATTAGGGATTAGGGTTAGGGTTTGGCATAAGTTTAGGGTAGTTAATTAGGGTTATAGGGGGGTCAGGGGTTAATGACTAACGGCGTCAGCCTTCCGCTAGTCATAAGGGTAAGTTGATGTATTTTTTGAAAAGTGGAGGGTATATGGTGAATTTGGAAACTCGAAAGGGTATATGGTGCAAAAAAAATTTTGTCATGGGTATATGGTGGAAAAACCATTACATTTAAGATATTTAAACTACACCCTATCTCGGTATCTCCCATAATATAGTGTTTATTTCTCTCTTGAGGTCAAATTTTAAAATCTTTGACCAAATATTTTTATTAATATATACAAAAAAAAACATATTCATGTAGAATCTTATTTGGTTCACCTCAATGTGTACTTCATAATATCAACTTTTTATAATTTTTATTAATACGGAATTGAAGATATTAAAGGTTAAAGGTATATCTTGGAGATAGTGCAAAAAGGAAATAAGCATTATATAATGGGACGGATGGAGTACTATATTATAAAAGTACAAAGGTAATTTTTTAATTGTTTTGGGAAGGAAACTTGATAAAGTTACTATGATTTAGAATTAATATACTTCATCCGTTCATTTTTAATTACAACATTTGTATTTTCCTATCGAGACACAATTTTGACCATTATTAACTTTATTTATGTATTTGTAAAAATTATGCTAATGAGATATTAAAAAATTACACATTGAGACGAATCAAATAAGATCTCATAAAACTATGTTTATCCTTGTGTATAGATCATCATACACAGTCAAAGTGCGAATTGTGAATAATAGAAAAGTCAAATGAGGAAGTATAAACGTGATTACTTGTTTAACTCAATAAAAGTTTCCAAAGAAAATTAGCAAGAATGTCAGAATTATTAATTAACCAGACAAAATAAAAATAAAAGGATATATACCGATGATACAGTCCCATCTCCTGACGCTACCCACGCAAGTACCAGCATCTTCGTGGACCTCAATCTTTGCAACTTTGCTGGTGCAAATATTGTGAATGTCGGGTAATTTCGCCATTATCTGTTCAAATAGCTTCTTTGCTGAGCAGTTCAGCTCTACTTGTCCCTCCAACTTCTTTTGAGGTGCCATATTTCTCTTTTGGTATAAACTAAACCCTTCTCTCGTTAGTAATTATAGAAAACAAAGATGATTATGGTAATTAATTGCGTTATGATAACGACTACGCATAAGGTGCTTTATATAGATGAGCATACAGCAACTAGAATATTATTTTGCTTTGCTCTACCAATATAATAGTTTATCATTTTACTTTACAGACTTTTGGAGAATATATGATCTCTTCTGCAGCTCCACTAAAAATAGTATTTACATATTTTTTAATCAGTAACCATATTATATAAATAATATATATAAGATTTTATACAAGCAAATGTAGCAAACTTTAGGAATTCCATGGTCACTCCCATATGAAAGTCTATGTCTTTAGTGCAATTGTGGAAGGAGAACAAAGATCTTTCAGATTAGATTCTATTTCTTTCAAGGAGTCCAAATTTTTATTGCCTGCAAAGTTGTGGAAGAACGAATATCTCTTTAGTGGCTATGCGAAGAATAAATATTTTTTTTTTTTTTGAATCGGTTTAATTTAATAGTGGAAAATGTTGAAAAGACGCCGGTGGTTAGATTAAAACGAGCTTGAAGAGTAACTCATCGTTCCAATGATGACCAATGATTCCACCATTAAAGATTTAAGGTGAGGAGAGAGAATGAAAATGAGGGAGATGGTGAAATTAAAATTAAAATTTAAAAAATAAATAGACCAATAATTTGCAAGATGAGAGTTAAAAACCGATAATTTTTTTATTGTTCAATTTTTCATAATATATATAAGATTTTATACAAGAAGAACTTTAGGAATTCCAGTCTATGAAGTTATGTCTTTGTGATTGTGGAGGAGACAAGATGTTTTTTTTTTTTTAGGTATTTTTTAGTTGTGAATATCTCTTTATAGTTTTAAAAAGCAATACAAGAGTTAAAAACCGATAAGTCAATCGATTAAAAATGAATCGAAACTCAACCGAAAATAAACTAAACTGAAATTAACTGCACGAAAAACCGATTTAAACTGAAAACTGAAAATGAACTGAATTTAACTGAAAACTGTTTCAAACTGTTTTTAAATGAACTGAATCAAACTGAATAAAATTGATTTTAACTTAACTGAATCAAACTGTTTTTAAATGAACTGTATAAAACTGAATAAAACTGTTTTAAACTAAACCGAATCAAACTGAATAAAACAGTATTAAACTGTACAGAATAAAACTGTCTCAAACTGAACTGTTTCAAAATGTAACACCTAATTTCGTAATTTTTTTAATTTACCTAAATTATTGACGTACAATGAGATGACACCTTAATAACTAGACATAGATAAAGACACATGATTTCAATTTTCAACTACTATTTGCATTTAAAAAGTTGAATTCTCAATAGTTAAAATTCAATAAACAAGAGCTTTGTGTATTTTAATAAAGAAAGATACTTGCATAGTTGTATGGACTATGGAGTTGTGATTATTTATAAATCCATCTAACTAATTTCAATAAATCAAAAACATCATTTGTCGTAAGACAATCACAAGAAATGTTATGATTCTTCAAATATAATTCATGGAATTCATCCTTGTTTAATGTTAATATTTCTGCCATAACACACCTCACTTTGATTGCTAGTTATTTTGTTCTTAGTCACTTCTACCCGGTGTTGCTTTTACTATTTTGATTATTTGCAAAAGCAATTTCATAATTCAGGAATGTTCAAAGCTCCCATATTCAACCTATTGCAAATAGAAAGAGGCATGACAGACACACTAGCACCTAAATCACATAGAGCCTTATCAATAAACAATGCACCTACATGACAAGGGATGGAAAAACACTCTTCAGTTAGAGCAACTTTATCTATACCACGAAAATCCTTCTTCTTAGGTTGGGGTTCTAAACATTATTGTTATTATATGAGAAGTTAGGATGATCCCTCCAACCTAGGTTGAATGTATTGGAGTATAGATTGTGTGAAAGTCTCTGCTGAAAAGCACTTGCGTACTCCATCTGACTTGGTCGGGTTGACTGTAGGAACAATCGTGACCAAAGTGACCTTGATTACCGCACATCTCACAGTAGGAAGAGTAATGGGTGCCATAGAAGACATTGTATTAATACTCATAGGAGGAGTACTAGACTGTGAAGATTTTAGTACATCCATATTCATGCTCAACTGTGCAACCTGGAATGATAGAAGTGTATATGCATCAACCTCCAACTTTTTCTTTGTAGTACTCTTGGAAGAACTATGATTATTTGCTTCGAGGTTGGCCAAAAAATCATACCCTTCATCAACCTCCTTATCTAAAATACACCTCTTACAGATAAGTCAATTGTACTCTTGATATGGGGTTACAGACCATTGTAAAATGTAGCCAATTTGAACCTATTCCATGCTTCTTTTAGTGTCTCATTAGGCTCTTGCAAGAATGTAGCCAATTTGTGCCTGATTTCTACAGTTTTGGTAGGAGGGTAATATTCTCTCGGGAATACTTCAAATATAGTACTCTATTCAGTTTCTATAACATCGTTCAACCATTTTTTTGCTTTGTCCTTCAAACAGAAGTCGAAACCATGACCTTCAATTGATCAGGATTGACCCCTTGGTGCTTAACGGTACGACGAAGTTGCTGAAACCGTTGTAAATGATTAGTTGGGTCTTCAGTTGGATGCCCTTCAAATTGGTTATCGCTGGATCATATTAATGATGGCAGGCTTGATCTCAAAATTTGCCGCAGCTATAGTAGGCATAACAGGGCCTGTGGGAATGCTATAAGAAGAAAGTCACTCGTAAGACTTCAATGACTTAGAAGGCATGCTTGATTCTGAAGGGCCTTCCTTGGATTTTCCTTGATTATTGGACTGCTTTTCTTCTTTTGCTGCTTTTTTAGTTGTCGGATCGGATGGTTTTTTCAAGATCAGGATCAGTTGGAACTCGAAAACCTGTTCTTTTAGATCTCGGCATAGAATAAACAAAGAAAAGGAATGCAGTGAGATTGCCTCAAAGAAAAGGAAAGTACCCCGTAAGACTTCAATGACTTAGAAGGCATGCTTGATTCTGAAGGGCCTTCCTTGGATTTTCCCTGATTATTGGACTGCTTTTCTTCTTTTGCTGCTTTTTTAGTTGCCGGATCGGATGGTTTTTTCAAGATCAGGATCAGTTGGAACTCGAGTACCTGTTCTTTTGGATCTCGGCATAAAAGAAACAAAGAAAAGGAATGCAGTGAGATTGCCTCAATTGGAACTTGAAGTTCCAATGACATAGTAGAAATAGTTCAAATAATTACACAAAAGCTATAGAAACTAGTCGTCTCCCCGGCAACGATGCAAAAAACTTGATGAGTTCAAAAGTAATACCGCAAGTGCACGGGGTCTGTTGTTAGTAGAGACTTACCAAATACGGGACGATCCACAGGGAGAGGATTTTTATAGATTGATGTTCAATTAATTAACTATTTCAGGAGAAAGATGGTTGAATGAATAATAACTAGTGCTAAAGTAACACTAGTAGAATAAAATGCTTATTGTTGCAGTCATTAAGTGACCTATTGCGGCGGTTTTAGCCTCGCAATAATTAAGAGCGCAACAATAGGTAATTAACCTATTGTTGCGGTTTTTGACCGCAACAATAATAGGCCAAGATATTGCTGCGGTTCCTGGCAAAAACCACAACAATAGGTTTGACTTATTGTTGCGGTTGTTGCTTAAAACCGCAGCAATAGGTCCTGGTACTGATAAAAAAAAACGGGCACCTAACCCATCCACTATCCACCAAATTCGCAGACGAACTAAAGATGAAATGACAAATGAGCATCAGATCTTTTAACAGAAACTAAACATCACATTCATTCACTATAGATGAAACTAACAATAAATGAAAAAAAAAAAATCAAAACTCCTAACATCATATTATAACAGTAAAATCTCCTAAAAAAATCTAAGTAAAAAATTATAGCAGTACCAACTTACAAAGAAAACAAAGATGATGAAAACCAGAAAACCAGATCTAAGAAAAAAAAAACTAAAACCGAGGAATCAGATCTAAGAAAATTACAATCGCGAGCATCAAATTCAACCGCGCATGCGCAAAGAACAAAGCTAAAACCGTAATTACACCGAGCACAGCGGCAATGATGCAATCATTGTTGACGAACTCTAAAATTTCAATAAGATTGGGGGGAGAAGTAGATGAAGTACCATGCGAGAGAAGTGACGAAGATGATAAGCCGGTGATTGACGTAAAATCAAATCTGGCCGGTGATTGACAACATCGACGAGGCTTCGTGCCCAGATGAGCCAGTGATTGACGACATCGACGAGGCTTCGCGCATTGGAGGTGAAGAGATGAAAGGCGGCAACGGGCGAAGAAGGAGAGAGTATCCACGGCGAGCCTCGAGTAAGCGAATCAATGTATCCGGACTGGGAACGATCAGAGTGAGAGTTGAAGGAGACCGGAGTGTTATACGAGAGAGAGGGAGATCAGACTATTGGAGTGAGGGAGATCGGAGTGTAGGAGTGAGCAAGATGTGAGGGAGAAATAAGAGAGAGGGAAGAGTAGGTGCGCCAGATGTGAGATGGAGAAATGGGAGTGAGGGAGGCGCCCAACTTAGGTTATATTTAGGGTTTCGTTTTTATTGCTGCGGTTTCTTTAAAAAACCACAGCAATAGGTTAAAATATTAATATTTTAATCTATTGCTGTAGTTTTTATAAGAAACCGCAGCAATAGATCCGGTCAAACAATTTTAAAAATCTCCCGTTGACATCTATTGCTGCGGTTTCCGCCCAGATTCGCAACAATAGGTTGATTTTCGATTTTTCCTTGTTTTTTTGACGTGCTTTATTGTTGCGTATGGGTAAAACCGCAGCAATTCAGCCGCAGCAATAAGCAATTATTCATTTCTACTAGTGTAAACTAAATCAGATATGGATGTAAATCAAATAATTAAAACCTAGGGCATTCTTTCGGTCCACCATGCTTATACCCATTCAATCAATACAATACAATTCAACAATACTTGGATTAAGGGATGAGTTATTAGAGTCTTTTATTAATCCTTCGATCGGGTCTTAATACCCTTAGATCAACATATGCTGTACGGTCACTAACATAATCAGATCTACCAATTGTAACAAGCCCCTAATGAGTATGATGTTTCAATTCTAACTCTTTTTAGCTAAATTATAACTCATGATATTGCGTAATAATTACATGAATCAAACAATAATATTAAATCAATAGGAATTACTCTAATCTAAATCCAAACATTGAAAAACTTTAAACTATAATCAAAGAGGTATAAACATGGCTTTCCTCAATTAGCCCTAGAAACAGACTACTCACTCGTAATATTAAAGAACATAATAAACACAATCAAAGTAAAGGAATTCATCAAATTAAACTGAGTAAGATATAATACCACATAATCGAAGAACAATGGAAGTGAAATCAACGATCTTTAAAATCTTCAAAGTGTATAATGCATACAATTAAAGCTAGAGAGAAAACTAAGTGTTTAACCAGATAAAACGAGGAAATGAAGATGGTTTTATCGAAATTACTAAAAACCTATATATAGTGTTTGCAAAAAACTACGAGAAACATTAAACTTAGGCATCCCAAAAAACCGTCTTGTCAACCGGGCCAAACCGTCCGGCGGCCCGATGGTGATTTTCCTTTTACGAGCTCAGCTGGAAATCCACCCGGACAACCGGGTAAGGCCTCCCGGTCGGGTGCGCAAGTGCTTCTAGAGCGTTTCTCGCCCGGTCAACCGGGCCAAATGCACATAACTTGACTAAGCTCGCCCAGTTGATCAGGCGGAAGCTCTTCTTAAGCTTCTGACGTGAATTCTTCCTCCAAACCTCTTGTAGGACTTTCCAGATCTGCTATGGGCCACATGTGATCACTGGACTTTCCTTCCGTGGCTTAGATTAAGGCCTTAGATTAACCTGCACAATTACAGCTAAAAACGGAAACAAGTCCAACTATATTAAATCACACAAATATGAGCTTAAAAGGGCTCAAAACATAATCAATGCTAACGGAATGGGGCTAAAAACTCTATATAAAAAAAGACACATCACTTAAGGATTTGTCCAATGTGAATTTCCTCGACATCACTCCATGAATGGTCATTGAACCAAGGATTAAGTTCGGGGGTGAGGGTACAAATATGATCAGGAATCAAATTTGCCCATTGCTGGCGGCCTCTACTTAATTTCGATTCATGTCAAGATTTATGCAATTAAACAACCAAGTAACATGTTAATGCAATGTATAAATTAATCTATGTTGGTTCATTAAACAAACAAAAGACTAATTTTTAGGTGACATGTTATTATGCAATCAAATTACTATGATCTTAATCCAATTGTCCAAATTATTATCTAAATTTAGCGTTGGAACATATATTTAGGTCTTTGATTAGCAATAATAAGAATGTGAGGTGATGAAAGTATTTAAACATACAATCATGCATATATGGATATAATAACTTAGAAAAGAAATAGAAAGATTAGAGATAAGGAAAGTATATACAGATACAGAATAGCGTTAATTCCTTTGAGATCTACATTGTGACAAGTGAATTGTTAGTAAAAAAAAGAATTAAATTGGAATCGACCCTCAAGAATAATATCTTTGTCGCCTGGGTCTTGTATAACGGTCTGCAGGAGGAGCAATCTTGAAGCTTCAATGCAAATCAATGGAGTTTGAATGTTTGAATGTGATTTTGAATGTATTTGAATGTGATATGAAATGTATGTATGTGTGTTGTAAGTGTTGAAGCGTGTTATGAAGTGTTGTAATCATAGGGATAAAGTATGAAAGTGTATGGAAAAAGTATATAAAAGTCGTTCAAAGAAATTAACGAGCTATCTATAGGCAAAGGAAACTGAAAACGATGCAAAAAGATAAAACGAAATTGTGCTTCCACTACAAAAAAACTGCTATATAGCGACGGAAAGGATCCGTCTCTAAATCAACAAATCCCGTCGCTATATGTGCTTAGAGACGGAATTAGGGACGGATCAAACCCGTTGTTGAAGGCCCTGTCGCTAAATTGAATTAGGGACGGATTTTTATCAATCCGTCTTTAATTTAGAGATGGATCCATATCCGTTGCTGAATCCGTATCTAACAATTTAGAACGGATTTTAACAATTCGTCTCTAAAGTTAGAGACGGATTTTTGCAATCCTCATCTGATACACTTATGCCTCTATCAAGATCCCCATTGCTAAGCATCTCATCACTCCGAATATTCTCACTTTGCTAATTTGTTGTGTGTTATGTTTCTATTGGTGCATGTTATGTTGCATGTACTTGTTTTTGTTGCTGCCCAATCTGATTCTGATCTCGATTCAATGTTGTCTCTGATTTTGTAAAGTCATGTGCTTCAACAACTTTGCGGGGTCCTCGAATAATGGGACCTCTCCCATTTAAACCACCTCGACACCTATAAGTCATCTGCATATGAGAAATATATACACAATTGCACATAACAATGATTAATAAAATTAATTTATGTCTAAACTTAAAACAGATGCTAATAAAAATGACATTTGCATATAGTAGATCTTAACAATCCCTACAAATAAAATAAGGATTTCTAAATTTCATAAAAATGTGATCATATTACACCATTAAACATTAAATCATTGCATTAAAATCATCATTGTCACCATCTTCATTTTCGTTATCAACACTATCATCACCATCATCATCATCATCATCATCATCATCATCATCATGGTCTTCTTCCTCTTCCTCTTCCTCTTCCTCATCACAATCATAGTCTTCTTCCTCTTCCCTCTTCCTCTTCCTCTTTCTCCAATTCTTCTTCTTCTTCATTAAGGATTTCAAACTCAAGTGAATCCCAATGCAAATCGTCATCACCATCATCTTGCCTAACTTTCGAAAGTAATGGAGGGTTTTCATTGGTCTTTTCTTGAAATGCCATTTCATCTAAAGGAGCGTGAATGGTACATCTAGGCTTAATGTTAAAGACATAAAACCATGGATTTCTTTCCTTTCTAGTAGTAGGACTAGGTGCAAAATACACTTGCTCAACTTGGTAAACCAATACAAATGGATCATACTTTGCATAACTTCTTGTATGATTAACCTCTTCAAGTTTATATTTTTCATGCATCCGAGTGCCTTGTCCGGGATCATACCATGCATATTTGAACAAGATTGTCTTATAGCTGCTCTTAGCCCCCATATAAACAAATTCTATAATCTCTTCAAGAACCCCAAAGCAATCATTTCCTTCAACACCTTTCACACAAACACCATAGTTTACGGTTGATTTATTTTTACCAAAGTTGAAAGTATGAAAATGAAACCCATTAATGTAATATCTTTTGAATTTCCATACCCTTGTCGACGGACCAAGTGCTATAGAATGAATAACGTCGTCATTTACACCAGTATCCAAAACCTATACAAATCAAATAATAGTTAAATGTTCAATCATTATCAATCGAGAGTTCATCTTAAATCGTTACTTAAGTACGATACTTACATGTCCTTTGAACCAACTTGAAAAGTAATGATCATAATTGGTCCAAACATCTTCCGCATTTACGCAGCCATATGTTCTTATCACATGTTCTTCAAATTGACTGTATATAATAGTATCTTAGTTATATATAGTTACATACTAATATCATTAATAAAGTTTAGGAATCTTAACAATTCAAAGATCATACCGCTCAAAATCTTCGAGGACCTCACAATTACTAAGGATATACCGGTGGCCAATATCATAATCCTTATCATCAAGATATACTAATTCACCTTTGGATGCGCTATAGCCATCGTTACAAGTGAAAATCTCCGGTAGTTTTGAATCCTTTGGCTCCTCATCATCTATAGGATTTGATCCTAAATTGCTTAATCTTGTGGTAATATGTCCCTCAAAATAATGGGAGCAAAAGCTGGAAATCTCCTCCGTGAGGTATAAAATATAAGCTTCAACTCGTGCTTTGTTACCAACCTTTTGCTTTAGGTGGTACAAAAACCTAAAATAATGGATTCAATTATCATTATTAATCAATTATCTTAATGAATTACAAGATAACCAAAAATAATAATTGTTTTTACCTTTCAAAAGGGTATATCCACCTATATTGAACTGGCCCACCAACTCTGGCTTCATAAGGTAAATGAACAGGAAGATGTTCCATACAATTAAAGAAACTTGGCGGGAATATTTTTTTCGAATTGCAAAGTATGTCCGCTATATTATTCTCTAATCGAATCATGTCCGTTAATTGCAAAGAAGTTGAACAAATATCTTTGAAAAACTGGCTGAGCTGAGTCAAAGCATTCCACACATTTGGAGGCAACAAATCTTTGAATGCAACAGGAAGCAATCGTTGCATAAAAACATGGCAATCATGACTCTTCAAACCAAATAACTTATACTCCTTGGTATCAACACATCTACCAAAGTCAGATGCATAAGAGTCCGGAAGTTTTAAGCTTAGCAACCACTCACACAAAGCCTTTCTCTTCTCCATGGACAAAACAAATGGAGCAGTTGACATACTAGTTGAATCTTCTCGAACTTCCAACTTTTGTCATTTACAAAAAAGTACCAAGTCTTTCCTTGCTTTCAGGTTGTCTTTAGTTTTCCCCTTAACATCGATGACTGTATGAAAAACATTTTCAAACACATTTTTTTCAGTGTGCATGACATCAAGGTTATGGCGAATCATAAGCTTGCTCCAGTATGGTAATTGCCAAAAGATGCTTTGCTTTGTCCAGATATGAAGTTTTCCAAAACCTTTGAGTTTTCCCCTAGTTCTACATAAACCTTCAAATCCTCCAGTTTTTGGCAATTGCGAAATACGTTCCCAAATTTCTTCTCCACTCAATCTCAGTGGAGGGGAAGAATTGTCAATTCTGTTTTTAAAGAATGCACTCTTACTTCGACGGAAAGGATGATCTTGTGGTAAGAATTGACGATGACAATCAAACCATGTCTGATTTCCACCATTTTTTTGAGTGAAGACCTTAGTATTCTCCATGCAATATGGGCATGCGAACTTACCAGCAGTAGTCTATCCTGATAGCATGCCATAAGCCGGGAAGTCACTAATAGTCCAAAGCAAAGCAGCTTTCATTTGAAAATTTTGCTTTTGTGACACGTCATAAGTCGGTACCCCTACCTCCCATAAAAGCTTCAATTCTTCAATGAGAGGTTGCAAGAAAAGATCTAGGTTCCCCTTAGGATTCTTTGGACCTGGAATAATCAAGCTTAGGAACACGAACGGTTTCTTCATGCATAACCAAGGTGGCAAGTTATAAGGAGTTAACATGACTGGCCAACAGGAATATTATTTACCGGATTTTCCAAATGGAGAAAACCCATCAGTGCAAAGACCAAATCTAACATTTCGTCACTCATTGCCAAATTTATAAAAGGTTTCATCAAAATCCTTTCATGCCTCGCCATCACAAGGATGGGACATAACGTCTTTCACTAGTGGAAAAAAACGCAAGGGCTGCGGTGCAAGGGTTGCGGTTTATTGCAAAATACAGCCCTTAATAGTGAAGGGATGCGGTTACCCCAAAACCGCAGCCCTTTAATGATAAAAGGGCTGCGGTTAATTCAAAAACCACAGCCCTTGAATTAAAAACTGCAGCCCTTGAACAGCCCAAAAATAAAATAACCCGTGTTACTCCCTTAGTCCCTTGAGTAGTCTCCATCGCTGGACCTTATTTCTCCCTCTCGTCCTAATTCCCATTAGCCCATCGATCTATCCTCTTCTCACCGCATCATCTCTCCCCTCTCACCGCATAATCTCTCTCGTCTCATCCTTCTTCGCCGGCAAGGGCTTGCAACGGTCAGTGGTTTTCCAAGGGTTTAGGGTTTGCCGGGGAGGGCTCGCAAGGGTTTAGGGTTCCCAACAACAATTCGAAGATTAACCCGATGTGTGAAGAAACATATTAGATTCCTCAATTTGTTTGGATTATTCTCATATCAGGTATCAAAAAATTTCTAATTGGTGGGTATTTTGGAATCTATAATTTCATTATAATTACCTTTGTTTTTCACAAATCTCTCAGTCTGGCAGAATTTCGAGGAACCATAGCCCTGTTTTATTCATCAATTTCTAAATTAGGGTTTTGGTTCTTCGTAAAAATGGAGGAAAAGACGGCGAAATCAGAAACCCACCTCCCAAATCTTCCAGACGATCTTATAGTGGAGCAAATTCTGCCCAGACTTTCGGCAAACCCCCTAATCCGCTTCAAATATGTATCTAAGTATTGGTTTTCCACAATTTCAGAAACCCACCTCCCAAATCTTCCAGACGATCTTATAGTGGAGCAAATTCTGCCCAGACTTTCGGCAAAACCCCTAATCCGCTTCAAATCTGTATCTAAGTATTGGTTTTCCACAATTTCCAGTCGAAATTCGAAAAAACTCACCTTAAATTCTCCTCTCACTGCCCTCAAGTTATCATGGTTGAGTATGGTTATTTTGATGGTTTTAACTACTTGTTATCCTTAATTGAATGTAGCAATGTGAAAGAATTAGTTTCATTGGTGTGTAAATATCCAGTCAATATCTCTTCGAATGGTGATACTACTTGTATAAAAGGATCCAATAATGGTCTTTGTGCTTGTTTGACGAAGTCTTTTGCTTTTGATTTCAGCGATTTCTTCAATTTCAAATCAAAGCGAAGAAACTCCTTTTAAATCAGCACCACCACCAAGAACAATAGCAACCACCGCATTATCGTGAAAATGCGGTGGCTGGTTCGATCTTCAGTCGTCCTCTCATCCTCTTCTCTCTCTTACGCACGACCTTCGCAACCTCGCCGCCACCTCTCAGTCCGGCGACCTCCCTGCTCTTGGTATTTCTGCACTTTCTCTCTCCTAAATAGTTCTCCTTGCATTGCTACCCTCGTTTTCTTTAAAGAAAAAATTGAGTTTTGGTTGAAAAGAAAAACAGAGAAAACTGAGGATAGCGTGTGAAGCAATCAAGCCCTAGCTGGTGTTGAATGTGTTTGACAATTTGGTTATAATTGTAAGTTGTAACAATAACAACATGGAGCTTCATGTGTAACAAATGAAGGTAGACAAAAATGTCTGATATTTGAGTCTCACTGTAGAATCATGTGTAAAATGCATATTTTCTAGCCTTCTTGGGCATCCAATATGGTTACATTTTTTACATTTCATACTTTTGCTTATGCAGCCACTTGTATCAGGTGCCGCGGTAGGATTAGAAAGGCAAGTGTGTGCTATGTGATTGTCTTTATTCTGGACTCAATTTAATAGCTTAAGCCATTGTGTGATGCGAGACATCAGCTGGCTATGTTTATTAACTAATAGAATTTCATTTGCAGTGATTGTTTACAACTTCAAAGGTGGCCCATGCATATGTGAAATAGCAACAGGTTGATGGTTTATGTAGACCACCACTAAGTTTTGTTTGGTTTTCTATTTTTTCCCTTGGCATATGTGATTCTTATGCTTAACGTCTTCTTCATTTTCGCGCATGACGCTATTGAAATGTACAAGCTTACCAGGTGAAGACAGGGTTCTTGCTGCAGGCGTATGTAGCATACGATTGCGAGGTCTTTACACCCTTTTGCTTCCCGGGCGATTATATAATTTATTTATACTGTCTTTTTTAGATATAGTTCATATTGTTCTGAATTGCCTATGTCAAATGCTACTTTGTTAACTTAAAAAGGAGGATGTCAAGTGAAAGGAAGAGCCCTTATCGATTGTTTTTAATGATGTTATCTGTGTTATAATTTACCATAGTCATATCGAGTTCTTTGAGTTTGTGCATTCCTGCAGATGAGGTTCTTTTATTTTTCTTTCTTTTGTGTGTACCTGAACTTTGTACGTCTCTTCTTTTTGTGTGAAATAGTCACATATTGTATCTTTCAATTGAAGCTAGTAAGTTATGTTTTCAAGATTAACTTAAGCTGCGTAATTGAAAATCCAGATGCTCCTGTACTTCAATTGGGATTTAGTTTTGGTTGCGACCTTTTCCATTCACTTGATAGAACTTGGAAATGCGTTTTGGAGGTGGAATAATATCGATGGTTTTGAAAGTAATAGTGCCATAACATACAGACCTGGCAATCGGGCCAATCAGATCGGATTCGGACCAGACCAATTCAGATCGGACCGTTTTCGGATCAAGTTACATTCGGACCAGGCTCGGACCGGGCCGGACCGTTTCAGATTGGGTCATCGTTCGGACTATTATTTCGGATCAGATCGGGTCGGGTTTCGGATCGGATCAGATTTCAGATTATGGTTTCCGATCATCGGATTTCGGATTGGACAAGAAAGATTTTGAGCTTTTTTAGTAGTGTAAGGGTTGTCCTATGTAAATAAATTTTGTTCTATACTAATCTTTTGAGTTATTAATTATTTTATTATTAGCCCTTTTATTGGATATTAATTGTTTAGTAGTTAATTCTCCCTACATTTTTTAAAATTATTCCGTCTAACTATTTGAGTATTTGTTATATATACTTACATGAAATTCTTCCAAAGTTTTGCACCAGTGGCCAATGATAATTGTTTTTTATAAAAAACAAACGGGTAAGTTTCGGGTACTTCGGATCAAAGCCTAATCGAAACCAATAATTTCGGATCGGTTTACCTTCGGGTCGGATCATTTTCGGACCAGGTAAGACCATATCGGATCATTCGGATTTCGGATGAGTTTCGGATCAAGATTATTTCGGACCGGACATGACCATCTCGGATTCGGATTAAGGTTCGGACCGTCTGGTTCGGACCCAGATCGGCCCACGGATCGGATATTTCGGACCGGATTTTCGGATCAGGGCCAACTTTTTCAGGTCTAATAACATACATTGTTTCCTGCAAAATTTTATTCTCGGGATTTATTGATCAATATCTTACAATCTTATTGCTGCCTAATAAATTAATAATATCATTGTGCATCTACAGTTATATCAAGCTTTGCGACCTCTCTGATGTATGTACTCTGTACTATTGAAATGCTTTAAGCAGTTCATAGCTAATAGTTTTACTAAAATCTTATGACCCTTTGCTGACTGTTATAAATCAACTATTTCTGAAGGTACGATGTGCAATTTTACCCTACGTGATAACCTGTGGTTGTTTATGTAATGTCTCCCAATTCCTATCTCTTAAGCTCCTTTTTCCCCCGATTTTCTTGTATCTGATTTCTTACTAACTTGTACTCTTTTTCTTAAGTCGGCCGAGTAGACTTCTTGCTCATTCAGGTGATAATGATGTTGCTGCCAGTACGTTTCAGAATATCCTAGAGTCATGGTATGCATATGGATTTTATGGTAGTTGCCATCTTTATGTTGTCAAACCTAGCTGGAGATGTTTTTCTGACTTTCACTTCTCCAGTTCTCCTTTATTACCTCGGTGGAGGATGTTAAACTGCTTATAGAGTTAAGCTCGAGGGCTAGGGCTTGACATGTATAATCGTGTGTTCGCCTAATTTTGTACTATTATGTGTTCCTCTGAGATGATTGGACATTTCATTATTTGAGCTAGTTGTTTTGGTCTATCTTACATTTCTTAATATCTCCTTTGGTGCCTTTGGGCGTTTGGCTATTAACATCTGTTTATTATCTCCTATTAACAACAGTGCTCTTTTTGATCTGGCAGTCCCGGTGACTGGGAGTGCTTCCTACATTATCTAGGCTGTTTGCTGGAGGATGACCAAAGTTGGTACAATGGGGCAACTAGTGAACCAAGGTCTCCACCAAAATTGGTGAATAAGCTTCCTCATTTAACAGATGACGTGGTGCTTTTTTTCTCTAGAGTACCACCTTTTTTGTATTGCAGCTCCCAGTGATCAGATGCAACTTATTTTTCAGAATTTTTTTCAAATGCTCGCTCTTTCCACTTATAGTGAGAAGTACTCTTTTTGTCCCGTGGTTTAACTTCACATGGGATTGGTACGGAGAATGAGAGTGGTGTAACTTCACATGGGATTGGTACCACCTTCTTGTATTGCAGCTCCCAGTGATCAGATGCAACTAATTTTTCAGAATTTTTTCCAATTGCTAGCTCTTTCCACTTATGGTGATAAGGAGAAACTTATTGATGAATTAGTGCAATACTTCTGCAGGTGCGTAATTAGACGTTATATCTGAGCACCAGAGTTTCACTGTTTTTTTTTTTTGGCGTACTAAAGATAGAATTAGTTTTATTTCTAATCATGGAAGAGCAACATTCTTTCAGTTTCTTTGAAATTTGACATCTCAATTACATACTGATCTGGATATCTCATGCTGAAGTGATACTTATATGGAATATAGAGAGCAGATCCATGGCAGCTGGTAGCTCCAACTTGCCGGTTAATTAGGAGATTTTGGTTTTATTTGGCAGGTTCTATCATCTCCAGAGAAGTTGCTTTGTGTAATTCAATTATTATTTTCTTTATATTTGTGTAAAAAACATAATTTGTAATGAAAGATGATACTTTTATATATATATAAAACTATTTGGGAACATTTAGGACAAAAAAATGCAAGAAAAAAACTTTTGACTGTGAAATTGTATCTCCCATATGTTTATTCTTACATATTAAAAAGCATATAAAACCATCAACATTAAACTGTAGTAGTAGGAGCTTCCTAGATAATCCATTAATTATAATGTGTTAATTGCTAGAAAGCAGTTAGAGTTAAGTTACTAGACTAGCAAATATTCTACTTTTGATGGTTCCATATTCTTTCATACTTAGAATGAAGTTAGAGACTTAATTAGCTTGGAGTGTGCGTATAATCTCCTTCATTGTGATTAGCTTGCCTAGTCACTAGTGATCATTAACGTTGTAGTGAGGCCTCTATTTCAATATTTCAGTTTAGCGCTCATAATAAGATATTTTTTGATGGTGAACGTTCATAATAATTAAGTAAATCTTGGGATGATGATTGCAAATTTTTTCAATGAATGTCAGTCGCTGCTAATCACCACGCTAATATGTGAAATATGTACCTTTAATCTATGATATCGAATCTTAACAGTACATTTAAATTAAATATTACATCATTTTTCAATTAATATTTAATTTTTTTTCGGTGAAAAGGGCGAAAAAACTTAAGAATTATTACAATCCGAGAGGTATGCGTTCATGCAAAAAATTAGGGGGATGGGGAATCTCCTAGTTACATTCATACAATCCTCTAGCTTCCTAGCCTCCTTGGCTAATAGGTCCGTCGTCCGGTTGTTTCTCCTAGGCATGTGGACAATGTCAATCTTGTTGAACAGCCGGCACAGCTCCCTGCACTCGTTAAGAATGTTTATACACGGGTTAGTCTGGAGTCCATCCTCCCGAATACTCTGCGCAGCCTGCAAACAATCAGTGTACAAATTGCAATGTAGAAAGTTGTGCTCCAACGCAAGCTGGAGTCCTTCCCTAATACCAAGTAGCTCAACACTCAAAGGATTCTTAGCATATGCCATTTGCAGAAACCAAGAACCCAAAGACCTTGAGGATCTCTGATCATGCCACCCAACCCCACCGGGTCCAAAATATTGGTAAATGAAGCATCAATATAGATCTTATGGGTAGGGTCCCTATGGTCCGGCAGCACATTGAGGGGGATATTACCATGGGTAGGGGAGATTAATTAGGGGTGGTTTCAGCAGGGGGCTTGGATGTGAGGTTGATAAATTCACTCGCCTGCTTGCGTGCAAGGAAAGTAAACTGTGAGGCTTAGGCTACCAGTTTGCCCTCAAAAACCACAAGGTTTCGGGCTTTCCGTAACTCAAAGCACGCCCAAGGGAATAAATCCCTCCAATGGAGGCCATGGACTAAAGTATTACTCGCTAGGTTCTTTTCTAGCCAAATTGGGAGGCTTCCATCTAAGAGATGAGGGTCCGGGGAGAGATCAAGCCATATTTACATAGATGTATGACATTCTCTAAGGATGTGGAGGGTATTTTCCTTTTCATAGCTACAAACGGACATGTAGGAAGGGGAACGATTCTTTTAACAAACAAGAGATTTTTGTGGGGAAGGCGGTCTCGCCACGCTAGCCAAAGGAAGAACTTGATCTTTGAGGGGGGATGGGCCCTCCAAACCTTGTAAATGTTAGCTTCGAGGTGGGAGGGGGAGGCATACACTCCTCTAGACTACACTTGTAAGCCAAAGAGGTAGAAAATTCTTTAGGTGAGACGAGGTGTGAGATGGGGAAATCCGGTGAGGATGAATTTTCCGGGATCGTAATGGCCATGATCCTATCAATAATTGATGACGGCAATTCCATGGGGATCCGTTGGAGGCTCCACGAATTGTCTCTAATGATGTGTCTTAGCTTAAGGTTTTCAACACTAGGCTGCAAAGGGCCTGCAATTAGGCCTCGTATGGCCCCTATCCCTAGCCACTTGTTGGTCCAAAAGTTAATCGATGCCCCATCCCCCAACACCCAATTGCTATCTTTGGTCAAAAGACCCCAACCTTGCCCTATACCCTTCCACACATGTGACCCGTACTTGAATTTAGTGATGTGACTTGCATGAACATATTTAGAAAAAATGCATTTTTTCGCAAGACTATCGGGCCCATGACAAAGCTTCCACCCTAATTTGGCCATAGCTGCCGTATTCAATGCTTTTTGGTTCCTAATTCCCAACCCTCCTCGGTCTTTAGGGTAGAAGGTTGTCTATCTGTCCACTAAATGGAGGCATTTGTGATCATTCGTGTCTCCCCAAAGAAAGTCATTGCACACTTTACCAATACTGGAGAGGATGGTTATGGGGAAGAAAGATGTCTGCATGTTAATATTTAATTTGCAAATACCATATTCACCGTCACCATGGAATCTCTTCCAGTTTCCTTTCTTATCCCCCCTCTCTTAGCTCCTTCACCAGGAGTGCTACATGCAAATGGCCACGGTCGCCGCTAATTCCTACACCAATCTCTTTATGTTCCTTTGAATCCTTGCTTTTTCGGGTTGATTCTTATTTTACGAAAGTTCAAGCAGCAAAATCGCGGAAGTACACAAAAACAAGCCTGGATTTATAATTTGCATAATTGACTGCTTTTAGAAGTTAACAGGCTCATGAAACATAGAAATTTAAAGACTATATGGTAATAACAGAATCCAAGAGTTAGCTTCCTCAACAAGTTAGTTTCTAACTCACTGCTCTTTTTTTTGTTATGAGCTTGCCACGCTGGCAACCTGTTCAACTATTAGCTAAGCTATAAATACTCTTCTTGTAATGGATTTTACTCATTAGATTTCATTCTCTCATCATTCTGTTATAATGAAGATTCTCTTCTCTCAATAAAAACTTGAAAGTTTTGTTTAGAGTTACTTCTACAATGTTAGTTGATACTTGATCAAATATATTCAAATCATTGATTATAACACGGTATCACAGCTGAACCACGAAGATCCTGTGATTAATTCCGCACAAAATTGCATAACTGCTTTGTTTCTGGATTTTCTTGATGTTGTTCATTTTGCCATTGGTTCTATAAGTTCAGTAATGACTTCCTTGTGACTTTATATGTTTCTATTCTGTTCGACGTAATTGCTTAATTACAAGTTTTTTCTTTCATAATTCTTGTTGTTATTGGAATTTTGGAGGTGTTTTTCAAGTTTTCTTCCATAATTCTTGCTGTCACTGGAACTTTGGAGGTGTTCTCTCTGTGAATTGGAGATTGATCGAGTTTGTGAAATTGTTAGAGGTTAATTTATTGTTGCTCAAGAATTGTTGTTTGAGGTTTTGCAGAAATTTGATAATGGATTCTTGTTGTTGAAGAATAGTTGTTTCAGGTTGATTGCTTAGCAAATTGCTGGAAGTTGATTGATTGTGTAGAATTCGTTGTTGATTTGGTGAAATTGAAGAGTGTTGAAACATAACTACTCAAATTGTTGATCCTAATGCTTAGAACTGTTCACGGACGGGACGGCCTGCTAAGCCCGCCCAGACCGGCCCGCTAAAGTTGCGGGTTTGGACAACAAACTTTGGAAAAAATTTATTGAAAGGGGTGGCTTAATATTAATGGGCGGATATGGACAACCTTAAATATATCGCGGGCAAGCCCGCCCGCCCGGCCCGTTTATCATAATATCTACTTTCTATGAAATTTAATTTTTTAATCTTAGTAATTTAGTGGTGATTTATCTTTTGCACTAATATAGCTTTGGTAACACATAATTATCTTTATTCTTACCTTTACAACTTAATTTGTTGATAATTTGTCGTCCTCTAACATTTTTGTCACGAAATTTTTTCACTTCTCTTTATTTTACATTGTGATTATCAACTTTTTTTTTTTCTATTTTAACCAAAATTATGTTTTAATCTATAGATAGTAAAGGAAATTAAGTAGACTTATTTGAAAAAATAAATAAAAGTATTAATAGGCCCGTTAGGCTCGCGGGCAAGCCCTCCCGTTTATTGGGTGGGTCATGGACAAGTAGTTAAACCCGCATAAAAGGGCTTTATTAAGGCCCGTCGGACAAAAATTTAAGATTAGGCCCAGCTGCAACCCGCCCAAGCCTACAAATGATCACCTCTACTACTGCTGTATTAGGAAGTGTTGACTACATCCATCCCGCTTATAACAACACAAAACTGGTATATGAATTGTTTGAGACGGCCCTGGAACTAGTGAAGGTAAGTGGACCAACCTAACCCAACCCATCCAAACCTGAGCCAAATCATAGGCCTAGTTCAATTGGAGCATAAATTGATCCACAATTCAAAAATAAAAGTTGGCCCAAGAAAGCCTATCTAGCTAAGTAACCCATATAACCTAATCCACATGGCCATTCTAATTCAACCTATTTTTTTAAGAAAATATTGGACTCATCAGGCCTCTGAACCAGTTCGACCCGTTAACAACTTGCATTGGATTAGCTTGCCTAACCCTCCCTAGTCATGACATGGGTAAATTAGAATTAGCTTGCCTAACCCTCCTCCCTACTCATGACATGGGTACGAAGAATGAAAGTGGTTTAACTTCACATGGGATTGGTACCACCTTTTTTGTATTGCAACTCCTAGTGATCAGATGCAACTTATTTTTCAGAATTTTTTCCAAATGCTGCGGTTTTGGCCCTTAACCGCAGCCCTTAACCCACCAAGCACTAGAGGAAAAAACCCCAAGGGCTGCGGTCAAAAGGGGCCCAAGGGCTGCGTTTTTTTACCGCAGCCATTAGACTAGCGCGTTAAGGGCTGCGGTCAATACAAAAACCGCAGCCCTTGGTGGGTTAAGGGATGCAGTTAAGGGCCAAAACCGCAGCCCTTAACTCACCAAGGGCTGCGGTTTTGGACCTTAACCGCAGCCCATAACCCACCAAGGGTTGCGGTTATTGCCCATGCCCGCAGCCCTTGTGACCCAAAAAAAAAAAAAAAAAAAAAAAAAATTCACTTTTCTAATCCTAAATGTTCCCAAACAGTTATATGTAGTATATATAAAAGTATCATTTTTCATTACGAATTATGTTTTTTATACAAATATAGAGAAAGTAAGAAAAATACGAATAAACATACATGAATAAACACAGGTTCATGGGGTTTTAACTTTTGCCATGTTTGTAAAGGTTGGAGATCAGTGACAATGATCCAAAAAATAAGCCCAATCATATTCAATTGCATATATCCGTGCAGATTGCCACTGTCCAAAACCGGCGGTTCGTAACCGCTCCATCACATGCCTTCAACTTCTTTTTTATGTTTCTTGTCCATCTCACTCATGGTATCAACCCATTTTATCTTCTCTTGAATTGTCAGGAGCAAGTTTTTGTCAACTCCTTTATTAACATTTTCCATAACATTGAGGTAAACTAATCAACTCCTTTTTGTCATAATTCTGAGGGAGCGTAGGAAGTACAGACGTAGTTGTAATTCTGTTTCAAACAATCAACATATGCATTATCACTGTTCAAAGAATCCATTATTTAGGTGGGGATCGGTACTTGGTAAGAACTTCATCTACTAAATTGACATGTTTCTATCCTATAGCTTTCATAATTCAGTTTGTGTCGGCTTTATATTTTGGTTTTACCTATAATTCTAGGATGTTGTATCCATTAAGTTACGCAATAAATGGATATTGGTAGACATTCAAATATCTCTCTAAATAAGTGTTGCGAACAAAGTTCAGATCATCAGCATCTTTGCGAATCGCAACAACTATAGTTAGGGTTCCTGATGTAAATAAACATCTACAATCTCAATTCCTAAAGACATCGTAGGTGTTCCTACTTTGTTACTCTATTTTCTTAATCATAAACAATTCGATTTCAGATAGGGACGCTTGTGAAGTCACCTCTGATCCTACCAATTAACATAGCAAGTAATGATCATGAGCATGACAAGTCTGGCATCGTTGGAAAATTGGACATTCGTATCATCATGGATGTATAAAGTCTTGTTAATTGATTAATTTTACAATAACATAGAGTTTTAGATAGATAGATCAAGCAATTAAAGTCTTAAAAACAACAACTTGACCATGCATCAAAAAAAAATTTAAAGCCCTAAAAACAATCACTTAGATGCATATTAGGCCAGGAAATCCCACAAATATCAATAACTAACTAAATTCACCAACTTTAAGCATGAAGTAAGCAATGATGGCAAAAAAACAATTGAACAAAACCAGCACCATGATCCCAAAGGGGCCAACAATGCCCATACTAATTCCTCGAACAATCATCTTCAACTAAGGGGGAAAATAAGGTTCATCCTCGAACAATCAACTTCGGATAAAAGGGTTCTAATTTCTAAAACATAATTCGATTAAAAGCAGCACAAAAAAAGAGAAAGAATAACACATACCTTTTTCTCATACTCCAGAGATTAATACAAATCAATATATAACGCCTTACTCTAATGAAATTAACCCCTACAACGCCTGCATCGAAAACAACCCCAATATTCAATCAATTATGTTTAGTTCAACCGAAAGAACATATTCAATATCACTGTCAATTTAAGTTTAATTTTTAGTCATATACTAGTTAACTTAATAATAACTATACACTTCTGAACTTGTTGGCTCTAAAGTCAAAACTTAATTTACAAGTCTTACTCAATTTAATTAAACTTGTTTCTTGAAATAAGACAAATTAAGGCGAGGAGAACAAAGTCTAATCTCAGGTTGTACATTATAAGGCATATACTAGTTAACAATATGACAATTCTTGCCGACATCAAAGGAAACTGCGGCAGCAACAAAAGAACAACAACTATAAGTCCACATGCAATGCAACACTTTCAAAGCACGTGATATTTTTCATTTTAGTAGTACAACTAACTTTCAACTTGTAGAAGCATGGACTTAGGCTATGTTTAGTTCACCTGAAATTTTCTGATCTGAACTTATCCGATCGTAACTTATTTTTTTTCGATCCGACCGATCGATCCGATCCGAACTTATTTTTTTCGATCCGATCGATCGGATCTCGAATCGATCCGATCCGATCTGAACTTATCTTTTAAAAAACATATTATTACTTTGTATTTCATTACTAGTATTACTATTACTATCATTTTATTACTATGCACAACTTTCAATAATAATAATAATATAATAATAATAATAATAATAATTTTATAATAATAATATAAATAATATTATAATAATAATAACAATAATAACAATAATAACAACAACAACAACAACAACAATAATAATAATAATAATAATAATAATAATAATATAGATAACATAATTAATAATAATAATAATAATAATAATAATAATAATAATAATAATAATAATAATAATAATAATAATTATTATTATTATTATTATTATTATTATTATTATTATTATTATTATTATTATTATTATAGCATAATTAGTTTTTTTTTTTTTTAAAAAAGAGCACATTAGTATATGTACATATAATTAAAAATAAAAGACTAAGGACTCTTGGGTCCAATGGTATGGCTTCTTACCTCCCACATGGAGACCAATGTTCAAATCTTGGTGAAAGCATATATTTCAATATTGTTGTGGGTGGGGGAGGGGGTTGGGGCTTGTTGGGTCTTTGTGTGAGTGAAAAGAGCATACAAGATCTATTTAGGTAGTAATGAAAAGAGCATATAATGATATTAAAAAAAGAACATATACTGAAAGAGCATACAAGATCTATTTAAAGAACACATTTTAAAAATAAAAGATAGATGTTATTTTTATATTGATGACATGTTTGGATTTAACTAACAACATGTTCTTTGTCTTTTATTTTTATTATAAATAAACCTATACATATATATAATCATATGATCTTGAACAAAATGGTTAAATATTCTTCTTATATCGTTATCTTGTTCTATATAAACTTTGTTTTTAAAGATAAGTCGAAATCCTTTGTAGGGAAAATTTTGAACGTGATGACAACACCATTAGGTTATCCCATGCTACTCATGTTTTATATAAACTAGTAATATATAATTTATATTATTCTACCAAAATTATTTTAAAAAATAAACATCATATACTATTGTCATGTTCGTTACATGTACAACATCAAAAAGAACATCACATATCAAAATTATTAATTAGATTAAATATAAAAAAGAACACTTATAAATGCCAAAAGAACATTCTTCTTCTTGAACACAAATAGCTTCAAATAGTGATATCAATGACATTTATAATAATAGCAACGACATTAATAATAATTACCAATATTAATAATTAATAAGTACAACAACGACAATAATTATAATCTTTTTGAACAAATGTACTAGTAAATAGTAATATTTATAGTAATAGTAATAGTAATTGTATAAAGTAATATTAATAATAATAATAATAATAATAATAATAATAATAATAATAACAACAACAACAATAATAATAATTATTACAATAACAATAATAGCATTAGTAATACTAATAATCATAATAATCAAGATGATAATAATAATAATAATAAGTTATTAAATATAAGCATAATCTGAACTTATCTGATCTGATCTGATCTGAACTTATCTGATCTGATCTGACCTGAACTTATCTGATCTGATCTGAACTTATTTTTTTACGATCCGAACTTATTTTTTCGATCGATCGATCGATTTCCGATCCGATCCGATCGATCGATCCGAATAAGTAAAAATAAGGTGAACTAAACATAGCCTTAAACTCGTATCTGGAGTATGGGCACCACTTTCAAAGCAAGAATCATCAAACATGACCAGAGCACATGTATTATGAAATGCAAAAAACACCTAAAGAACAAAAAACAAAGAGAAAATAATAAAGAAGGCAAATATGGATACAGGATAATACATTGACAATTGACACACCTATACACAACAAACCATATAATTATATACTTCATGAACTTGACTATGATTGAAATTTGTCTAGAAGACTTAGATGTTCACCCAAGATAAAGAAAACGTAATACTCACATTCATCCCACGTGTCACCATCATCATCACATCCCTTTTTGCAGAATACTCTCCCTGCAGAATACACAAAGAAGCAAGAAAATTTAAGGTTGCAGAACTAGTTTATACCGCATTCATTGACTTGCTGTCAATGAACCCCTGTACACAGTTTATTATGATTGTCAATCCATAGAAAATTGCAGCAGTTCATAAACCAAAAGATACACCAGATATAAGATTACCAGATTTACCACTTGCATAAGAACATACCACCATCAAACTACAATTAATAATTATGAAGGAGTTGAAGACTTGAAGTTGCTTTATATTTCTGTAGGTTGTAGCTACATCAAGTAAACTAAGAACTTCTAAGAAAACAACCGGATTAATGGGACAACAGTCTTAACTCTTAAGTAATACCACCAACAAATTAAAGTTAGCAAAAGAAGCAATACAATTCATACTGAGCCATCTGAGAATAAAAGGAAAAGAACTAGAGCAATGGTTTTCCATCAAAACACCATCAGGCACAAGAATATTAGAGCGAGAACAATATAGCATTCCATCTCATCTTATCAGTTATGTAATACAGATAACTATTAGAGGCTAATTTATCAAATAATTAGAAAAAAAATTAAACTATTTAAACATTTACCAACACCAAGAAGAAATCAGATTCACAAAATAGAGGAGAAGGCACGCACCAAATCACTAACACTAGCATCAGCACCGCGGCGGCAGAACCAACAACCAGCGACAGACGCGAGCAGCAACCACGGCCACCCTTGCGAACCCTAAACCCTTGCGAACATCCGACCCTTGCGAACCCTAAACCCTCGCGAGCCCTTCCCGACCCAACCACCAACCGGCGAAGAAGGATGAAAGGAGAGAGATGATGCGGTGAGTGGTGATAGACGAAAGAGGGGGTGTGGTGAGCGACGAATGTTTGTGGTGGTGATACGAGAGCAAAGAGAGGAGAGACGAGAAATGAAGGAGGAAAGGGAGTGTGGTGGTGTGAAGATTTGTGAGAGGATGGAAACCCTAGCCACCGAATGAGAGAGAAGAGATACGTGAGGTTTGCTGCTGCCTACCAGTTCATTTAAAAGTGGCCCAGCCGCCTAGCCCAGCGAGAATTAATGATAAAGGGCTGCGGTTGGCCCAAAACCGCAATCCTTTGAAGGGCAGCGGTTTTTGTATAACCGCAACCCTTCACTACTAAGGGCTGCGATTTTGGGTTAACCGCATCCCTTAATAGTGAAGGGCTGCGTTTTACAATGAACCGCAGCCCTTGCATTTTACAATGAACCGCAGCCCTTGCATTTTTTTCCTCTAGTGAAGGACTACGGTTTTTGCCCTGACCGCAGCCCTTAACGCGCTAAGGGCTGCGGTTTTTAACCGCATCCTTTCCTAAATGCCAAGGGCTGCTAGTCCAAGGGCTCCGGTCAAAAAATGCATCCTTTGGGCCTTTTTGACCGCAACCCTTGGGCTTTTTTCCTTTAGTGTTTCTTACGCGGATTCTCCGCATGCCATCTCATTTGCTTAGCCATTGACTTCGTTGCATATAGTCTTTGCAACCTTGGAGCAATTGGCAAGTAAAAAATAACTTTTTTTGGAGTACTTTTTCCATTTACTCTAGAAGTCTTATATCGATTTGCTTTACAAACAAGACATTCATTAAGATCCTTATGCTCCTTCCAGAACAACATGCATCCATTATGACATGCATCAATCCTATAGTGAGGAAGTTCAAGTCCATCAGAAAAAGTAAGCGAATCGAGTTCATACCTAGACGAATTCCAGGATTAAGAGATCCTCTATCGCTATGAAAACTGAACAGAGAAGAGGAGAGAGAGAAAGTGAAGCTTCGATCCGAAGCCACGAGTGCGATTGAAATGAAGCACAAAGAAGATGAAGAAGAAGAAAGTTGGTAGGTTGAGGAGAGAGAAAGTCGGAGGGTTTATCACCTTGGCGTCGCTGCGTCGTGCCTCCATCTCTTTCCCCCAGCAAGCAGCTCACTGTTAAACTTGGGCGATCTCACGTTAGTGTTAACATGAGACCGTCTTTTATAAGACTTTGCATATTTTAATCTTTTTGACATAATGTTTGGATTAATTCGTAAAACAAACCAGATACGGAATGTAAATTTCCGTCTCTAATTTAGAAATGGAATGTAAATTTTCGTCTCTAATTTAGAGACGGATTTGAAATTCCGTCTCTAAACTAGAGACGGATTGGAAATTCCGTCTCTAATTTAGAGACAGAGAGACAGATTGGAAATTCTGTCTCTAATTTAGAGACGGATTGGAATTATCCGTCTCTAAATTGTTTTAGCAACATATTGTAAAATTTTTGTGTCTATTTTAGAGACAGATATGTGTCTGTCTCTAACATTCCGTCGCTATATAAGCTTTTTTTGTAGTGTTCTAACGCACAGCTCGTCCGCTAGGCGCATGGCTTGTGCGTCTTGCACACTGGCTTTGCGTTTTTCATTTTTGTGTACGCTATCAACGTCGTGCGCGCGCAATATATATGTTGCGTCAGACGCAACGTTGATGAGCTGGCCGGTTTTTATCGTTTTAAGATTCTTTTTTATCTTTTGATGAAATTTATCCTTGAAATCCAAAATCAGCTATCTTTAGGAATAAAAATCTGAATTTCGGAATATCCTTTATAAATTAATTATCAAGAATAATTAATATTAAAATATTAAAAATACAATTAATTATCAATAATAAATTGGGCCTTGAAAATTGGGCTTGGATTTGATAAATATATTTTATATTTTTGAAATGATTTCAGGATTAGCTTATTCGAATGTTCTTCCTTTGGATCGGACCAATTAGGACGGCGATATGGTTCATCATGGGGTACTCTATATGGAGACACGATTAAGTGTCTACAATGGGGGATATCAGTCAAGAGTTTACAATCATATAATTTAATAATGGATCACCCAGAACAATAACTGCTTGTCAAAAGTAGACCGCCTTGTTCTTATACAACGCATATCCTTGAAGTAAGCCCATCCTTCACCATGACAAACTCTTAACTCCCTACCCTACTTACTTCAAAAATCGACACATTGAATCGATACTTTTTCCGGAACAACTCCAAAATTACACAAGGCATCCCCATGATAGCATGGGATAAAATATGCAAACCCAAAACCTTTTATTAATTAATTACATCGGTTATATTCTTACACATTAACCTAAATCTCAAAAATAAGATTGTATTATAGTCTTTATGATCAATTATATGTATTGTAATAAATTATATGTTTATATATATGTACTCTCTTGAAGCCGAGGGTTATATAGATAAATAATTCATATTATGATATAATACTATGTAGACAATGAAATGGAATTGGAAGAAATTTCCTGAGCACAATCCAATGCCTATAACTGTTTTTTTCCACATCTCTCAAGTGTTTGATTTAAGACTTCAAATTCACATTAGTAAATGATCTGGGCATCTCCCGGGCCAACAACTAGTTTTTTTTTTGTTGGTAAAAGCCTATATGTGAATGTTATACGGCCAACCAACATTTTTTGTACAGAAATTTACAAAGAGCACTAGAGATTTAATTCAGGTCTTAATAACCAGCCTTAAGGGTTACTCAATAGCTGGTATATTTATTTATATATTTATACGTACATAAAATAGAAATATTAGGAATATTAATAATTTATGATTGGAGCTATCAAACATGCTCATAACATAGTGTTAATTAAGTAGCTAGCGACAACATTGTTTTTTTTTTTGTTTTTTTTTTGAAAGAAGCGACAACATTTCTTTGTGTCCTTAATTAGTTAGCACTGGCAAGGTGACATGCAAGTTTGTTGATCATATCAAGTGAAAACTCCATAATCTGAGGAGGTTCTGGTGCATCTTCATTCATTTTCTCATATTCAAAAGTAAGTTTCAACACGCAACATTCATTCTCCTTTGGAATTACTTGGAATTTGTTCGCGAAAGTCTTATAATGACTCTTGATCTCTCCATCAACCACGCTACGATGTATAACCTTGTTCTCCTCATCAATTGCTTCAATCCTCTCGGTGAGGCACTGTGCTTTCCCATCTGTTACACAATTATAAATTTATTAACTCAATATCGTGATCAAATACTCAACAAATTATTTGTTTATTTATCTCTAGGTATTTGGAATATGGAAAAAAATACAAGCCGAAAATATATTGTTTTTTTGAATCTATACAGTTAGCCAATAAAAAAGCTTACATATGTTTCTTCATATTATTATTCTTGGACCTTTTTATATTGTATTGATTAGAAGCTTGATTTCTATTTTCTAGTGATTGCTTAGTGATTTTAGACATCGCCATATTTATTAGCTAGGTTTTATTAACAAGCAAAGAAATCTAAACATTTTAATGTATGTCAGGACTATCATGTAGTGGCTCTTAATTTGATGAGCCGTCTCCAAATTATCTATGTGCAGTGTTGATGTGAGGGATTTTTTATGTTTTAAAAAAATAGCACACTCAAATAAAACAAATTGTTATATCCCAATTAACCGTTCAATTTCTATTAAATTTCTAGTCAAAAGTGTTAATGATCATTATGTCTAACACATTCCAAAAGAGAACCAAAGATTCTTTATATTGATACAAGATCAAAATTTAAATTCCTAAAATCATTGCACTACTTATCTATTGTAAATTATTTATCATTGAGGTGTCATAAATTGAAATATAACTAGTTATTAGGTCCGGAGGGCTGGGAATGAGCCAAGCCTGCCCGTGAACAGTTCGAGCTCGGCTCGGTGAAAGCTCGGCCAGGGCTCGGCTCGCTAAGGCTCGGCTCGAGTTCGGGATCGGCTCGAGACCTAATGATACGAGCCACGAGCTAAGCTAAGCTCGGCTCGAAAAGCTCGCGAACGGCTCGAGTTATTTTTTTATTAGAAAAATATAAAAATAGTATTATTATTCATTAATAAAAAAAAGGCAAAACACTAAAAATATACTATATATTAAGATAGGGAAAAAATACACCCAAAACACAAATACTCTCAAATTACGTCAAAAAAAAAAAACAAATACTATTGGCGCTACTTTCCAGTTTGAAGTTTGAACAAAACTTAAAAACATTACTCACCAAAACTCATTTGCCCAAAACATGAAAAACTCACGCAAACCCTAAAGAGGCTAAACTCACAAAACAGTCTTTGCTGCTGCTGCATATAACTGCCGCCGCAACATATCACCGCGGGTAAGTCGCATCTCATCCTCTCTCGATCACCACCGTCAGTTGGCCGCTGCTCAACTCGCATCTCTCACTCGCAAGTCGTACACTCACCACCGTCGCATCTCTTTCCTCTCACTCACCACTCACCACCGTCGCATCTTGGGCTCTCACTCACCACCATCGGCACCTGTTGGAACAGCCATAGCCGGCGACCCACCAACAGGTAAGAAATCTTTTAAAATCTTAATTTTTGTATTTGGTGTAGTTTAGGAATTGATATTGGTGTAGTTGGTATGTAGATAATGGAAGTACCAAGTGCTCGGTACTGTAAATCTAATGGAGTAATTGTAGTAGTTTAGCCATGAATGAATGCGTGATCGAGGTAAGTTCTGCGGCAGCCATGAAGCCCAAAATTTGTTTTTATATGGAGTAATTTGACTGTTTCGTTTACATGGAGTAATTTGACTGTTTCGTTTACATGGAGTAGTGACATGAAGCCCATAATTCGTTTTTACATGGAGTAATTTACATGTTGTTTAGACAAATTATGGCAGCAAAGGTGTATTGTATTGTTCTCTTTAAACAAAAAGAGATGCGACTGTGGTGAGTTTAGGAATTGATTTATTTGACCAAAAGAGATTAAGAAATCATTCCTTTGTGGTTTATGATGACACAATGACACTACTACATAGGTGTATTGTTGTTTTAAACAAAAAAACAGAAAGCTAGATTTAACTGTAAGACTTATTTCAGTTGCCTTGTGGCCTTGTGGATGTATCACGTATGTATTTGGAATTTAATATTTAGTTTGTTATCAATGACTCAAATACTCAATGTATTCCAAGTGATTACTTCTTATTTATATTTATTAGTTGTTCTTTCAATTCAATAGGTGGATCTAGTGATGTTCCATCATCAACTCCTAACTGTTCTTCTACACCAACTGTGGAAAAGTTTTTTGTAAATGTTGAAGATGAGAATCCTCATGAACCAGAACAAGATGATGAAAAGTTGATGAGGCTAATGCAGAGGTTGGTGCTGAAAATCCCGACGAAGTTGATGAGGCTAATCCCGAGAAGATGACGAACTTAATGCTAATTTGTGAAGATCGACATTCATGGCATGGAATATGGAATCAACTTGAATTATTGTAAACTTTGGTGGTGAAACTTATTTGAATTTGTAAAGTGTGACTTGTTGGAGACTTTTTTTTATTTGTCTTTACTTGTTGGAGACTTTTTTTTATTTGTGTTTGATTGGAGACTTTTTTTTAATTTGTGTTTACTTGTTGGAGATTTTTTTTATTTGTGATATTTCTATCGCCTATAAATTATGTATTAGTGTATGACTTTCTGATTTCGAGCCATTTTTCCGAGCCTCGAGCCTCAAACGAGCCCGAGCCTCGAGCCTTAAACGAGCCTCGAGCCGAGCCTCAAACGAGCTCGAGCCGAGCCTCGCATTCCACGACACGAGCTCGAGCCGAGCTCCATTTTTGAGGCTCGACGAGCCTCGAGCTCGAGCCGAGCCTCGATCTTGAAACTCGAGCTCGAGCCGAGCCTAACACTATTCGGGCTCGGCTCGGCTCATTCCCACCCCTAGGCCCGGGCTACGCCCCGGGTAAGGAAAATTTTCATTTATTAATATTATTCTTTGAAGATGATAACACTAAATGTTGTTTGTTCTAGTGGTTAAGACTTTAGTATATGTTCTTGAGGTTCTGGGATCAAACCCTATACTATGCAATTTCTATTTTTTTATTGTTGTGAATTACGTGGAGTAAAACGTCCTTAGAGAGAGTGCCACGTGGCACCGTTCCTTGTTTCCGCATGCCTTTTAATATATTAGTATAGATGCCCGATTAATTCAAAGGCGGATTCCGGATATAATATGATAATTCTCTTTAATTTTTTTACAGATACAATCAATAATAAAACCAAACTTTATATTATTTGAGTCATTTATTATAATTATCTTCATTATATTAATATTTTAATATTATTTCCATTATATTTTTAGTAAACACAACACTTTGAATTTACGATCATTAAAACATACCACTTTAACCACCATTTATATCTTGAATTATTTCTTACTAAAGTAATTGATATACGTTTCATAAATGAATGTAGAGGAATTAATCCAAAATTTTCTTTTATGCATTTGTAAAAAAAATTGGTCATATTATATAAATAGTGTAAAGACTCAGTTTGTTGCATTTATTAAAAAAAAAAGGAGAATAAATGGTTATATAAAAAAATGAATGGTTAAAGTTAGAGGTAAGATTAAGAGAGATAGATACTCTTTAAATTTTAAAATAACGAAGATCCAAAATAGAGAAGAGAAAGTGTTAATATAGAAAAGAGAAAAAGCAAAATGTAAAATAAAAAAACAAAAAAACGACAAGTCGACAAGGCTTTAAGGACATAATAAAAGAAAAAAAAAAGCAGAGTTTGGTTTTAACAGGGAATCGCCGAATCGATCAAACCCGTGTCAAATATATCGAATGCATGATACTAATAGGGAGTTGACCATTGAGGAAACTTCTTTTATCCTATTTTTATAATTTCCTCTGTTTCAAAATACTTGATACACTTCTCCGGTCATGCTTACCAACACATAATTTTACCTATTGATATTCCTAATTCCCTTAAGTATTATCGAAAAAGAATTAGTCAACCAATCAACTTAATTTAAATTACTCTAATGCATGCATGCCATTTATTATCAGTATAGGAAGATTTATTAATTAAAGGCTCTACATGGCACGTGCCCCATCAAAATATAATTTTTTTAAAACCCCAGCATATATTTCATCCGTTCCAAAACAAATGAAGAAGAAAAACCTTAACTTTGTCCTTTTTGTACTTAGTAAGGATTAAGGAACATGTAAACTAAAAACTGAAGAAGAAAACTTAATAGTAGTAAGGTATATATATACCGATGACACAGTCCCATTTTCTTGTGCTACCAACACTTGTCCAGTCACCTTGGAGTGCCTTATTACTATGAATATTGTCGGAACAGACGTCCGGAATATTGGATTGATTGGCTAAAAACATTTGGAAAATCTTGTCTGCACAACAGTTGAGCTCTACTTCTTCCTCCGACGGAGAAAGGAGTTCTTTCGACCATAACTTGATAACTCCCTCGCCCCACGAAAACCCTAGCAGCCAAACAAAAACCCTAACAGCCGCCACACCACCCCAGCAAGCTCGCTGGTCGGCCGCTCTTCCGGTCGCTGGCTAGTATGTCTTCAGTGCTATAGCGTAGGTAGAGTGCTCTGTCTTTGTTGTTTTACTATGGTTTTTGTGCGTCAGTTTTGTGCGTCGAAGTGAGGGCCTTCGTCGGTGGTTTCCGTCCTGGTCTAGGCCCCGCTTTCCTGTCCGGTCGTTGCTATCCCCCTCCCCCTCTTACTCCTCTTGCTTCCCCGCCCCTAGTCCCTTTTTTCGGCTGGGTTTCCCTTCCCCCATCCCCTGTTAGGTGATGTTTGGCCGCCTGTGTTTTGCTTTTTCGGGTCGCCGCCGACGGGTTGGTATCCCCCTTCCCCTGTTTGTGGTGTCGGTAGTTAGCGTTTTAGATCTTCTCCTCCCCCGTTCGTGGTTTTCGTAGTTTAGTGTTTTGGGACCAGTTTGTGTTCCTAGGGTGTTGTGTTGGTCGATCTGTTCTACCCCCATCGATGTAGGTTTGATTGCGTCGAAGGTTCCCGTCCCCGGCCCCCGTCCTCATGTCTTGTAAGCACAGTCATGTAGTTAGGTTTGTGGTAGTTTTGGGCTTCCCTCCCCCTCCCCCAAGTTAGTGTCGGGCTCCTCTACCCCCTTCCCCCATTTAGTGTCGAGCTTCCCCCTCCCCCCCCCGGTTGTTGGAGATTCCAAACAGTTAAGTCAGGTACTTTCTTAAAAAATATGTTCCATCTCCGAATAAAAGGAGTGCGTTGTTTTCGAGTTGTTAAAGTTGTTATCGGTGGTTGGTTGTGGCCATCGAAAAGTTTTAGTCCGTTGGGTCAAGATTGGTGGTTCAAAACAGTAATAGTTGAGTATGTCGGTTTTTTGCTTTATGTGCTGAGGGTCAAGGTGACTCACGATGTTCGTGAACAAGGACGAGGTGCTGATAGACTTTCATGGTTGGGACGAGTATTTACCGGTTTTGAAAACCGACGGTATGTTCGAGGGCTCAACTTGTTTGGCTCTCCTTTTAGCTTGGCATTGATCTTAATGATCTTTGCCTTGAAAACTTCAAATCTGCATGCGGCACCCCAGTTGCATCTGGGGGTTTACAGCACGCCCACTCATCAGCGTTTCTCTTTCATCATGGAGAAACCTGATTTACTCTCGCTCGAGAGTAGTGAGTCACAATGGAACGTGACTCCTCACATGGTCATGAGCTCAGAATCCCAAGTGATGACAGATCGCTGGGATTGCTCATACGGCGAGACGCTACGCTCGCCATTGGTTGTTCGTTGTCCAAATCATGATCGTCAATCGCTTCTTCAACTTCTTCCATCGGCCATTCGAGGTTTGCATCCACCATCATCAACACTGACCAGCGACGCGCCCCTTTCTACGCGACTTTGTTTCGTTTGTATTTATTTCTGTATTAGGTGGAATGTACGAGCTCTTAAGGCTCATTTAGGTTTCTGTGTTTGTTTTAGTTTGGGTTGTATTAGCATTAGACTATACTTCCTCTTTTAATTAATGTACGATTTCTCGTTGTCAAAAAAAAAAAAAAAAAAAAACTTATTTCTCCAATTTACGCAATTGAGCCATATTTTCTCCCTTCTTTCACAATTAAACTACACAAATCTGCCTAGTTGTATATGATTGAATTGAGTGGGTTGAAGTAACTGAAGTACTGCTACGATGATTTATATAGATGAGCAGTGGCGGATTCAGGAATTTATGAATAGTTGGTCACTACCGACTAGGTTGCACAGAGACGGGTATGGGTACGGGTACGTGTTCGAATACGCGTATCCATATAAGATAATCCATGAATTTAAAAAAACTACTTCAAATAAAATCAATTTATGACTAATAATAGTTCATATTACAATAAAATAGTACCTAAAAATAGTACTTATTACAACCAAATAGTACTTAGCAAATATTACAATTGTTCTCGACGAGTTTTCATATTTTGATATCGATTTATAATATCATCCTTGCTAACCTTCAAAAACATGTCTTTCTCTACATAAGTAATCAAGCAATCATTCAACATTTGATCTCCCATGCTATTACGCAATTTATCTTTCACTTGCGTCATACTAGAAAATACTCTTTCTACACTTGCAGTTGCAACGGGAAGAACCAACACCAATTTCAAAAGCAAGTAGACCCGATCATGAGTTTCGGACTTTCCCGTCTCAACAAGTTTCATTGAAAGCTCGTGAAGACTCTTTAAATTCCAAAATCTCTCATCTCCTCTAACATCAACAATGAAATTTTCAAGTGACCAATCAAAAAATATCATTTCGGTACTTGAAAACTCATTAGGATAGAACTTGGCAAGTTGAATCAATTTTTTTTTGTCAAAGGAAGAAAATCGGTTAGTAGGATTAAAACAAGACATACACACAAGTAGTTCCTTACTTATCTCCGGAAACCGATTCTCAAGTTCTTGCAATTGAAGATCAATGACACTTAAGAAAACTTCAACTCGAAAATGATGAAGATTTGTAACTTGTGGGCTCTTACCTCTAAACATCCTTCTCCCCGGAACATGATATCTCTCCTCCATGTTTGGAATCTCGATGTCATATTTAGCCATAAAAGAAGTGACTTTTTCCATATGAGAATCCCATCCTTCATCTCTCATCTTTTGTAGATTGATCTTGGTTACATCAACCATGGCCATAGCATTTACAATGTCTTGATCACGTTTTTGCAAAGCCACATTCAACGCATTTGTGATTCCAAATATAGAAACCATTAAGTGTGCCACAAACACAAAATCAAATGACATCAACAAGTGTGTAAGAGCTTGTGCTTTATTTGAATCAATTGCATCAGAAACTTCACCAATTTTATCGAGTGACTCAAGAATTGAAGGATACAAATCAAGCACATTCAAAATTGTTTTAAAGTGAGACCCCCAACGAGTGTCACAAGGTCTACCTAAGCCACGTTCTTGATTTAAACCCGTTCCCGATTCAAGTTCACCTAAGGATAATGCTTCTACAACTCGTTGAGCTTGTTTCTCTCGAAGAAATTCTTTCCTTTTAGGTGAACCACCCACAAAATTCAAGAGAGGTGCAAGTACATCAACAAAAAGCCAACCACAATCTGAATTCTTTTTAGCAAGTGCAACTTGTGTCAACTGAAGTTGATGTGCAAAACAATGCACAAAGTATGCTTGAGGACATTCCTCTAATATCAAAGTTTTGAGTCCATTGATTGAACCTTGCATATTGCTTGCCCCATCATAACCTTGCCCTCGAACTTGTGAGAAAGTCAAAGAGTACTCCATGAGTAATGACTCAATACCACCTTTAAGAGTTAAAGAAGTAGTATTGGGAACATGCACAACACCAAGAAAACGCTTACATACTTCTCCCTTTTTATTAACATATCTCAAGCAAAGAGCCATTTGTTCCTTATCAGAAACATCGGCGGACTCATCAGCAAGAATAGCAAAAAAACCACCATTCATATCTTCAAGTATTGCTTTAGTTGTCTCTTTTGCACAAGCATTGATGATATCTTTTTGAACAACGGGAGAAGTGAGTTGACAATTGCCAGGTGCCAATTTGAAAACAACTTTGGAATACTCAGAATCATGTTGTGAAAGAAGAGTAAGTAATGAAACAAAATTACCTCTACTCAATGAACTTTCTTTTTCATTATGACCACGAAAAGGCAACCCTTGGAGCAAAAGCCACCTGATAGTTTCAACAGAAGCTTCTAATCGCGTTCGATAAGCACTCATGGTTTCTTTTGTTTGATTTGATAAACCAGTAATAATGCTACTCTTTTGGTTCTTGAAAAGTTCCATAGCAATCATAGCATTACTATGAACACTCTTATGACTACCAACATGCTTTTTTATTATATCCAATCTATTCCAATACTTAAAACCATTGCTAGTAAAAGCATCTCTTCCAACCGAGTTGTCCTCCTTGAATAAATAGCAAGCAAAACAAAATGCAGCATCCTTTTCAACACTATACTCTAGCCAAGGCCAAGTGTTAAACCAATCCACATTAAATCGACGGTTTTTCGGCCCGATAAGTGTTTGAGGAAACACAAAATTTTTAGGTTGGCAAGGTTTTCTATCAAGGTATGTTCTTCTTACTATGCTTTTATCATCAGGATGAAAATCACTCATCTTTCTCCTTTTCCCAGGATCTTGTGGAAGATTAGCAATTTCATATTCGCTCAATCTGGGAATAAGATGGGTTTTGGAATTGTGTGTTGGAGAAGAATGTTGTTCACTTTGTTGATGAGGAGGATTTTGTTCATCTAATTGAGATGGAGGAGGAAGATTTTGTTCATAATCTCGAGGTGGTGAAAGATTTGGAGGAGATGGAGGAGGAGATGGTGGAGGAGAAGGTGGATTTTGAGTTGGCGTTCTTTTAACAAAAAAACTTGAAATATCCTTCGTTTTTTTCCTTTTCATTCTGAAAATTAAATTAATAATTTGAATGAGATTAAAAGGTCAACACAATACAATCAAGCACATTCTAATTTGTCAATCAATCAACCTTAGTAACATAATTCCTAAATCACAAATTCACAACACAATCATTTGTCAATTTCGCATCCTAATCTAATTCCTAAATCACAACACAATTGTAATGAAATCCAATTGACAAAAATACACAAACACACAATCATTTGTCAATTTCGCATCCTAATATAACTCCCAAATCACAACACAAATACACAATCGTTATGAAATCCAATTGACAAAAATACATAAATACACAATCATTTGTCAATTTGGCATCGTAGTCTAATTCCCAAATCACAAGTTCACAACACAATCGTAATGAAATCCTAATGAAATCCAATTGACATCCTAGCGATTAAGCGAAGTTTAAGAAGGTTGAATTAGAAGAATACCTGTCACCTGAAGTTTGGCGCCGCTCCCGCTGCCGCCTCGTAGCTCCGCGCCTCCGCCCACTGCCGCCTGCCGCCTATAATCAGACATGAAGAAGTGAAGATGTAAGATTCAACCACAACACAAACATCATCACCAATCTGCAGCCCTCTGCCAAGATTAATCAACCTAAATAGATCTCAAGTTCCTCAAGTTCGAACCTAAATTCGACCTAAATAATCAACCTAAATAATCAACCACAAAGAACCTTTAAATCAACCTAAATTCGAAGTTTCGAACCATAAGTCCATGACCTCAAGTTCCTCTTCAACGACCTTCGAATAGAACGAACACAAAGAACCACAAAGAACCTAAATCAACCTAAATAGATCGAAGTCGAACATTGAAGTGATTGAACAAAAGTACAAAACCCTAACAAAATCTCACCGGTGAACAAAAATGATAAAAAAACTGAAAGAATTATAAACTCACCGGTCACGGGTCACCGGCGAGTCGGCGACGAGTCGCAAGGGTGAAGTTTAGTGTCTCAGCCACTGGCGACACTTCGCGACTTCGCAAATCGCAGATCTACGTCGCGCCTCTGAGGCCCTGAAGTGTGAAGTGCTACTGCCGTCTGCCTACTGGGTGAGGGAAGATATCCGTCGAAGCGTCGACCGTCGCCGTCGCCGTCGCCGTCGCCGTCGCCTGAAGAGTGAAGACTGAAGACTGAAGTTCGCGAAGGAGAACGAGAGAGAAAGAGAAACTGGGTGAGGAATGAGGGTTAGTTTCGCGTGAGAGAGGAAAATAAATTTTTTTTTTTTTTTTTTTTTTTCAAGAATAGTTGGTCACGTGACCTATAGGGACCACTACTAGATCCGCCACTGTAGATGAGTATCGATAACAAAGAATATATGACGTTAAATATACTCTTGTTTCCGTCCACTACTTTTTACTATAACTTATTCTGATTGTTATGTTCGCGTTGATATCATCCACATCTCGTATTCCATCAAGCAAATACAAAAATTCTTTTTTTTTTTTTGACGGGGAGCAAATAAAAATGTTGAAAGGGTATCAAACCTAGCAAAAGAAGTAGTCAATCGATTAAGTACAGAAAAGGACAAAAATGTTAAAGAAGGTACGCAAGATTTTTTTGAAAAACCTTAAAAGAAAGGTACACATAACAATGATAATAGAAACATGTTCCACTAGTAGAAATATATACTTCCTCCGTTCTGTTTTAAATGAAACGTAGGGCCTTGGCACGGGAATTTAGAATAGGAGAGAGATAGAGAGAAGAAAAAAGAAGGGACCCCTGTGATGAGGAGAGAGATAGAGAGAAGTGAATACCAAATAAGGTAACGTTTCACTTATTTTGAAAGGCCTAAAATAATACTCCCTCCGTCTTTTTTTATTTGCTACATTTTGCCATTTAGGTGTGTCTCTTATTATTTGCTACATTTGCCAACATTACTACAAATGATAATAAAACAAACATCCAAAAGTTCAGCCCAAAAAATTAGCCCACTTAATCAAATTCCCTAAACCTACCCAACCCACCTAACTCTATTTATTACCCCACTCCCTCCATTTAACCCTACCCCAACCCCCCTATAACTACTCCCTCCAAAACCCTAATCTCATAACTTCCGTCATTTTCTTCTCTCTCCTTCTGACTCTCTCTCTCCTTCTGACTGTCACTTTCCTCTCTCTTCTTCTTCTTCAAACCCTCAGATCTAGGGTTTTTTACTCCAAAATTGTTGAAAAATACAGTAGATTAATTATCTACTCTTTTCTGCGATCATTATAAACCTAGATTTTGTCATTTTGGAGTGATTTCAGAAACGAGTCCCCTGTTTCTTGGGTATTTTGAGTGATTTTGGGTATTTCATGGATGAGTTAACTCCGAAATCAAAGAAACGGCTCTTTGATTTGATGGACGAGTTAGATGCGGAGGCTAAAAATTCTAGGGTTGCAAAAAAATCCTTGGATTTTGGTTCGTTTTGTTGGTCTTGTGGCGCGCCTTCAAGAAAACCACCAGATCTTCAATTTGGTGGTGTATTTGAGGGCAAAAAACCTGAAAACTTGGAAGATCCACCTCCGGAAGGCTTTAAATCATGGCGAGCTTACCTCTCTTGGTATAAAAACCATCTCGAAATGGTTTCGGAGAGTCCCCTTTCAAATTTTGACTCAGATCGGTCCACTCCTTAACTTAAATCTTTGTTTTTAAAATTTTAGGAAGTTTTTTTAACATGCTTTGCCTGTGGGGTTGCGTTTGATTAGATTGCATGTTTAGGTTTTTGTGTTTTTTTCATGTTTTAGCCTCGATTTGTTTATACGCATGTTGTTTATGCCTCGATCTGTTTAAAAACTTGTTTATTTTGCCTTGATTTGTTTAATTTCTGTTTATTTTGCCTTGATTTGTTTAATTTCTGTTTATTTTGCCTTGAGTTGTTCTGTTTATACGATTTTTTCACTTGATCTGTTAAAACATGTTCATTTTAGCCTTCATTAGTTCTGTTTATATGATATTTTGCCTTGATCTGTATATATATGTTCATTTTAGCCTTCATTAGTTCTGTTTATATGATATTTTGCCTTGATTTGTTAAAACTTGTTCATTTTAGCCTTCAGTTGTTCTGTTTATATGATATTTTCACTTGATCTGTTAAACGTTGTTCATTTTAGCCTTGAGTTGTTCTGTTTATATGATATTTTCACTTGATCTGTTAAAACATGTTCATTTTAGCCTTGAGTTGTTCTGTTTATATGATATTTTGCCTTGATCTGTTAAAACATGTTCATTTTAGCCTTCATTAGTTCTGTTTATATGATATTTTGCCTTGATCTGTATATATATGTTGATTTTAGCCTTCATTAGGTCTGTTTATATGATATTTTGCCTTGATTTGTTAAAACATGTTCATTTAAGCCTTGAGTTGTTCTGTTTATATGATATTTTGCCTTGATTTGTTAAAACATGTTCATTTAAGCCTTGAGTTGTTCTGTTTATATGATATTTTGCCTTGATTTGTTAAAACTTGTTCATTTTAGCCTTGAGTTGTTCTGTTTATATGATATTTTCACTTGATCTGTTAAAACATGTACATCTAAGCCTTGAGTTGTTTCTGTTTATATGATATTTTGCCTTGATTTGTTAAAACTTGTGCATTTTACCCTTGATTAGTTCTGTTTATATGATATTTTGTTATATATATGTTCATTTGCCTTTATTTGTGTGTGTGTTGGTGTGATCCTCTATGATGAAATAGGATGTTACATCCAAATTGTTACTCCATTTTGCATTTAATCAGTGGTAAAATGAATAGAATTGTAGTATAAAGAATTGATGAGGCATTTGTGTTATATTTTGGTTTTTGTTTGGCTGTCCAATTTAGTTTTAATGACATATAGAAAGTTTACATGAGAGGTGCACTATGTTCCTCAATGATGAATGAGGTCAGATGATTTATACTAAGGACATTATGCCTTTTAAGACCAGTATACTCATGTTGCCACCAATTTTTTGTGCTCTTCTTTTCAACTTTTCCTCTGTTTTAATAGCATGTGTTGAGTAATATGGATGAGTGGGGACTCCCTGAGAGGAACTTAAATCATGCCTTGATCTGTGTTTTTTTTAAATTGGCCTTCATTATCATTTTGTCTTAAATATGATTGAGAAAAAAATGAAATCTAATTGAATTTTTGTCAAACAATGTTCAATTTGATTTTCTTTTTTCTCAATCATTTGTTTGATACAATGATACCCTGTTTTTTGTTCTTAACCTCACATGAACTTTTTATTTACCTAAACCCTAAACATACATTCTTGCACTACGAGTTTTTGTAAACCTAACTAAACTTAAACTTTTATTTTTACTAACCTTTTTTTTTATGGATGTTATATCAAGTGTTTTCTTTTTTTTAACTTAACATAACCCAACATGTTTACATATTATAAATGTAAGGTTTAGTACAAAATGTTTTTAACTACATATACAAAATGTTTAACAACCTATATATGTTGTATTTTACTTACAAAATGTTCTTGCACTCTAATGCCCAAAAAATTGGCCTTCAAATGCCCATTGCTTGCTGTTTTTGCTTTATATTATCCCAATACCATCATCTGAATCTTCATCCCCATAGTTTGCTTCTTCTTGATCATCTTCAAGATGACCTTCTTCTGCCCATTTTCTGCTCTCTTCTACTAATTGTGGGCTAATGACAATACTTGTTGGTAACTCACCCCTCCTCTCAAGTGATTTCTTCCCCATATGTGGTATGTGGTAATTGTTGTTACCCTTAACTATTAGAGTCTCCTTCATCACTTGTTGTAGAGTTAACCAAATATGATTGCATAGCTTAGGATCATAGTTGTCAAATGCCTTGTTCACTGCCTTCACCAACTGTTTCACACTTCTAGGTGCTATTTGATCTTTTAAGGTTTGAATTGCATTAAAAAAACCAAGATCTAACACATTCATATCTGGTGACTGTGCTGGCTGATTGATTAATCTGATATCAAAACCATCTTTTTGTGCTTCCAACATGAACTGCTCATCAGTACTTGCTATGTGTGGCCTTGCATTGTCTTGGACAATCCATATTTGCTTGCATCCATTATCTGGCCACTTGTTTCTTATAGATGGCAGTATGTGCTTTATGAGTTTCTCCCTTATGACATCTTTTGTGATGCTTAATTGAGCTTTGGTTTCAATCACCCCAGCATCTCTGTTACAACTTGACCTCTTTGCTGCCACCTCTTCTATGAATGGGAAGATTCCTATCTTCCCATCAAAACTGACCTCTCCACTTGGTGCTATGTGTGGCCTTGCTAGTGCAGCTATGAACATCACTTTGACAATGAACCTCTTGCTTTTGCATCTTCTATATGGCTCTGCTTCACCAGGAGCTAGGTAGTACCTTTGAGAAATTTTGCTCATGCAAAACCATTTCTCATCCACATGCACCAAATTATACATGTTGCTGAATTTTGGTATTGTTTGGATAGTGTTTGGTATGATAGAACCCAAACACCACAACACCCTTGCAATTTTATGTGCTGGAGTCAGGTGTGGTTTTATGGCATTAGTGTTTTTTTTTTGATTGCCCCCCTTTTCACCAATCTGTGCAATGTAGACCTGTGTATGCCTAGGGATGCTGCTGTTGCTCTTATAGTAGTCCTCTTTCTTAGAGGAATTGCCATTAACCTTTGAGGATCCAATTGAATTCGTTTTCTTCCTACCCTCCCTGTTTTTTACGTGATTCACATCTATTCTTGCATCTTCTTGAAGTTGTTGTCTTAAATTCTTCCATATTCTTCCAATTGTCCACCTTGAAGTATTCAATTCAATGGCAATTTTTTTGATAGCCCCTTGAGGTATAGTGAATCTGCCATTAAATTTTGTGTAAGCTACTTGTTGTAGCCTGTTTGCAACATGACATCTTGAGTTGTTGTGCAAAAAATGTGTCTTTGTTGACCACTATTTTGGCTGTTGTTGTTCTTCATGTTCTTCATGTTCTTCATGTTCTTCCTCTCGATTCACTATCTGTCCAATTATATTCTGAGACGTGTACATCTGAATCATCATCTAACCATTCAGCCACAAACTCTTCTTCATCATTCCCATGTTCCATTGCTGAGAAGTTATTTTCTTCTTCTTCACTTGATGCTGCTGGTGCTCTGTTAAGATCAAAGGCCTCTTGTTGTGGTTGAACTTGTAAGTCTGGTAATGGTTGTGGTACTGGTTCTGGTTCTGGTTCTGGCAGTGGGTCATTCAGATCAAAACTTGGGTAAGTTGGTGGTGAATTAAGAGCTGATGGGGATGGTGTTGAAGTGTTATCAGTAGAACTGTCTAGGGGGGCCATAGCTAAGCTATGGATGCCAGACATGTTCAAGCTGAGAAAGCTTCCACACTTTCCTCTAGTGAAGCTATGAAATCAGAAATGGCTTGTATAAAACTCTATGATGATTTTGCTCTGAGAGTTAATCTACCCAAACCCCCCCCCAAGGAAATGGCTACTGGTGGGTGCTTTTTATGGTGGTTTAAGCTGCTGGTTGGTGTCTTTGATGGTGGTGGTGGCTGGCTGCTGGTTGGTCTCTTTGGTTATGTTGATGGAAGTGGTGAAAATAATAAATGCAAGTGTAAAAGTGGTTGTGTATATATAGTCCACAATTTCTTAGGATTTTTTTCATGTTTTTTGGGGGAAAATTCAATTCCCCCTTAAGTTCGAATTTTTGGGTAAAATTTCAATACCTGTTATGTAATCTACCTTTAAAATTTTGGAGGGAAAATTTTAGTTCCCTTTGGTTGTATAATTGTAACAGAATATTTTAGTTGTATTGCTTGTATAAAAATTTTGGAGGGAAATGAAATCCCTCTTTCTATAAAAGTGGCGCCTACCTTAAAGCAAATGTGGGCCAACTCTTTTTTTTGCCTTCTAATCTGCTTTTTCACAACTTAATTAACCACAATTACTTTTCTTCAAAACACCCACTGCACACCCACTGTACAGTGGTCCCCACCCTTTTCCTTGGTCTTTGTGAAAAAGTGCTTGTAGCAAATAAAAAAAGACAGAGGGAGTAAGTGTTTCATTTATTTTAGAACGGAGGAAGTATTAGATTTTATAGTTGTATATATGTATGATTTGGCGGGTTGAAGTGGACAATTACAACCATCTTTCACAAAGGAGATCTAATGAATCAATATATATCCCAACAACTCTTATTTACTAACAAAGAATATATGTCGTTAAGGGTCTGTTCTCCCATGCTTGTTTTCAATTTAGTTCGGTTCAGTTCAATTCAGTTCAGTTCAGTTCAGTTCAATTCAATTTAATTCAATTCAGTTCAGTTATGTTCCTAAATTATTATCATTACTATTAATTAGTTATAATTTACTTTTGTTCAGTTCAGTTCAGTTTAGTTCAATGTAGTTTAGTTTAGTTCATTTGTTTTATGCCGAAGAAAACATGCCCTAAATATACTCTTGTTTCTGTCTGCTACTTTTTACTATAACTGTACTTATTCTGATTGCTATATTCGCGTTGATATCATCCACATCTCATATTCCATCGAGCAAATACAAAAAAACTTTTCTTTTTTTTGACAGGAGCAAATAAAGAAGTTGAAAGGGTATCAAACCTGCCAAAAAAGTAGGCAATCAATTAAGTACAAAAAAGGACAAAATGTTATAGTAGAAGGTACACGATATTTAATTGAAAACCCTTAAGAAAAAGGTAAACCTAACAATGATAATAGAAACATGTTCCACTGTTACTATTAGAAATATATATTAGATTTTATAGTTGTATGCACGATTTGGCTAGTTGAAGAGGACAATTATAACCATCTTTCACAAAGGAGATCTAATATCAATATATATCCCAACTCTTATCTACTAATTCTTCACTCCTTAAATTCTAGACCTAGAGGCGCGGCAAACGATTGAGTGAATTCAAATTTGTGAAATTCTCGATTTAGATTTGGATTAGGTCCGGGTAGTACGAGATTGATTTGACTATACAATATATAGGTTCGTGATTATCAAGTCATGGTTACAATGTTAATATAGAGCTTAATTTGAAGTTAGCGTTCAAACTCAATTTATTTGGCATGATAGTATAGATTAGGTCAAATTAGATTGTGTTATATATATTTCTTCCCCGTTTCTTCTTCCTCGCTTGCCTTGATACTCTTAATCATATTATCATCAACTGGAGCTTTGGGATCCCCCAATAGAAAATAATAATTAAAAATCTAAACGTTTATGGAGCTTTTGGAACAATGTCCAACATATAGGGTACCCACAAGTTCAAATTGGCTAAAGCGAAACGCCTATAAGTTCATTTCTCAAATCATTAGATAAAAATCATCATATAGTCAAGATTTTATATCTTTACCAAACTCTAGAGAAAATAACTAAAGAGGATTCACATTTTATTAATATAAATCTTTTTTTATTGTGCTGGAGAGAAGGGCAGGATTGGACAATGAAATTTAATGATAATTGTCTAACCCTGGTATTTCTTTAGTCACTTCGGGGCTATCATCATCCTTTTGAATGGTGGTAAGTCCAATTTCTATTTCTATTCAATTATTGGATTTTTTGTCTCAACTAGTGGGTCTGGAGTTTGGAGTTTGATTTGTTAGTTTCCCTTTGTGTGAGTATAAAGTTCGGTTTTTATGGTTTGTTGCAAAGATATACTTCCTCTGTTTTCTTTTATCATTTTCACTTTCCTATGCACGTCTCCCAATGCACCTCTTTGAACTTAAATATCTTTCATTACATATTAGTAAAAAGTTATAACGATTAAATATAATAAAGTACTAACTGAGACGAATCAAACAAGATTATATTTTTTCTTATAAATTGAGAAGATTCTTTGAATAGTGTCAAGATTCCAAGTGAGAAAGATAATAAAACAAAGGGAGTAGTTCATTGATGGTTTGTTGTACAAATCTACAATCAGTAATGGATTTTTGTACGATATCTACCTAATGCAATAAAAAGATATTTATTCTCAAAATTATCTCAAAATGATATACACTCTCATAAAAGGTTGCATGATTCAGTGAATAAAATTGGGGTTATGCTATATTGTCATATGTGGTTCATTATTGCATAGTTACATCATAGATGAACCTTATTTGATTAAGTTAGATTGTGTTTCGATTGTCTTTAATATTGATTGCAGATGTCGCATGACTTTCATTAACGAAGTCTATCGTTTTCTTCAACAAAATAAAACTATAAAGGGTTTTGATATTTGAATCATAGTAAAATAACTTTTCAAACGTAATTATCATAAAATCATACGTTGTGCAATATAATTTCGAAAAAAATACATAGCCATAGAGACTACGCGCCATGCTTTCATTACAGCAATTAACAACATTACTACATTATAGAGCACACCATCATAATGATGAATACATTAATTAAGATAGTTTGCTATATGTATTAGATATAGCTTATTAGAGCATATATTGATGTAGACCACCCACACAGTGAAATTTAGGGATAATGCATGTTAGCTAGCTAGGCGCCCTTAATTAGGGACCATTGATGGATGAGCAGCAAGTTCCTTGAAAACAGAAAGCGCAAATTCTAGCACATTATGAGGTTCTGGTGCATCTTCATTCACCTTCTCATATTCAAGACTGTAAATAAAGATGCAATTGGCATCACCCTTTGAAACTACCTGGATATTGTTTTCCAGGCTCTTGTAGTTCTTCATTACCTCTCCATCAATCACTTTGCGATGAATTTTCATATTCTCCTCATCAACTGCCTCAATCCTCTCTATGAAGTATTGTGACTTTCCTCCTGTTACGTGATATATATGCGTTACATGCCAATGTGCATATTAATCGAGAGATAGTTAGTTCAAGGTCAAATATTAATTATACGGTATGGAAGTTTGCAAAAACAGGCCAGGTGGCTTTGATGTCTTGCATTGAATTATTGTAAATTTGGCTCATAAAAGATCTGTGAGTTGTTCAAGTAGAATGGTCATACTTCCATTTTCACACTTTTCAAATCAAATGACGACTACTAAACACAAGTTTGTCTATATAATTAGTATTTTACCCCGGGTGATGTCTTGAGTCAATTATAATAAATAAATACTCCCTCCGTCCCTAAATAGAGTGTCTATTTTTCCATTTATGTTTGTCCCAAATAGGTTTTCCATTTCCTTATTTGGTATGGATCCACCAATTAAAATATTAGTTTGCTTTCAACTTTTATAATATCACCCACTTTCTCATATGGCCCACATTCTCTCTCCTTAATAAACAATTCATAAAAAGTGTATCAAGACTACCAACTTCTATATTTAATTATGATTTAATACAACTAAGGTCATACACATGATTTCTTCTTGATACTTGTGCCCAAAAGAAATGGACACTCTATTTAGGGACGGAGGGAGTATGTTATTATTCATAAATTTCATAATTCATTTGTTACTTTCCATTCTTTTATAGTCCAGTGAGAAATTGAAAATTTGATGTCATGACGTGATAAGTAAAAAAACTGAAGGGTTTGAGTTTGAAAATAATAGCTTAAAAGGAATTGGGATAAGAGAATATGTAATTAATATAGTCTCTTGATAGTATTGTAGTAAGAGTGTTAGAGATCTAAATACTTGTTCAAGTCTTTTAAGTTAAGTATATTATTATAAGACATTATCATATTTTATTTAAAAAAATTAGACAACAAAGTTATTGATGGCTAAACTCTCACTTTTCATTTCAATACCTTGCGGTTACGTGTTCAATATCTTTGCGATTACGTGTTCAATATCTTTGCGGTTACACAATATTTATACGTTTTAATTGGGGAATTCACATGGACATAAAATATCTGCATTAGAAGCTTGAGTAGAGTGTCACATGGTATATAAGCTTCCTTAAGAACGCCTTTTAATATATTTGTGTAATTGTGTAGATAAATACTACATACATATATTTTTGTTTAAGTCACAACTACCTTCTTTTTAACATTATTATTAACTTTTTATTCTTTCTTTAATATAAGTGGCGAGTATCTTCTTATTCCCTACTTTGTGTTAATCCGAATAATCCTAACTTATGAAAACAGTGAAATTGACAATGTTAGGGATCAACAATCAAGAGTGTAGAGGTAGCTAAAAGTAACTTTTTGTAGAATCTTTTTTATTAATAAACTGAAAAATTCTCCAAAAGAAAGAAAAAAACACCAACAACAACAACAAAAAGCAAAAGATATTCGTTAAAATATGAAATTTTTTATTTAGAGAATATGCTTTTAAAAACAAAAGTGGCGAGCATGATGAGGGTCACTCATCGAAACCCAAAAGTCCCAAATTACTTTCTCTATTTTTGCTTTATATGGAACATATCTCTAAATACCCTAAATGGTAAAGACGTAAAGTATTAAAGTGAAGTCATGAGTAGTCCCATTTCAAAATATTTATCTTCGAATCATACATACCTGATAGTTTGTTTCTAAAATATTTATATTACTATATTATAAACGATTTTTCTAACCTATGTCACAAGGCATGGTTAAGAATTTCAAGATTTTATTTAAAAAAATATAGTACAACAAGATTATATTTGGGGATAATAGATAAGGATAGAGATTTTTCTAACCTATGCTTTGAAAAATCATATATAAGATATCATTATACAAAAAGTTTCCATTTCAAAATCCAACCAAATTAAAAAAATTGATTATATGTATCTTAAGTATCTATCCTTATCTATTATCCTCCAATAGAATCCTGTTGTATTCTATTTTTCTAAAAAAAAATCTTGAAATTCTTAACCTATGCCTTGTAGCATATAGGTTAGAAAAATCCTTGTAAAAATTATGCAAATGAGATATTTAAAAACTACATATTGAGACGAATCAAATAAAATCTGACTATATAACTATGTTTATTTTTGTGTATAATCATCATAGACCGTCAAAGTGCGAATTGTGAGTAATAGGAAAATCAAAGGCCCTGTTTGGCAACAGTTTTTGCACTAGCTTTTAGTGTTTTGACTAGGTCAAAACACTAAATGAGTGTTTAGCATAGTAGATGTGGGAGTAGCTGTTGGAGTTTGAGGTAGCTTTTCCTAGCTTTTCCCAAACGTTATAAAATATAGCGTTCTACCCTTTTTTATTTTTTTTTTCAGAGGAAAATATTGCTACAATCAGGGAAGACTTTCTCTTCATCTCCACACCTCCATAGCTGCTGCAGATATCCTCTAAAATCTTGAATAATTCGAAAAAAATCCCACTTTTTATGGATGAATTTGGAATTACCATAATATGCTATATAATTGCTTGAAAATCGCACTTCCAGTGCTGTTGCTTCTTCTCTCCGTGATTATTCTAGGTTTGATGAGTGTCTCCTAAAAATAACAATATATATATGTTTTACAAGTTATTTGGGAATTAACAGTGACATCTACAGATTTCTTCCTCCTGGTCAATGAAGAGAACAACTGACAACTACTTCAACAGCCAACAGCTACTCCAACAGCTACTTTTGCCGAACAGGCCCAAAATATTACAATTAAAAAAGAACGGAGGAAGTATAAACGTGATTACTTGTTTAACTCAATAAAAGTTTGCAAATAAAATTAGCAAGAAAGTCAGAATTATTAATTAACAAAAACAAACTAAAAATAAGAGGATATGTACCGATGATACAGTCCCATCTCCTGACGCTACCCACACAAGTACCAGCATCTTCGTGGACCTAGGGGTGTCAGAAACAGACCTGACCGCTGGGTCAACCTGATTCTGACTTGACTTGAACCTGGTTCGACTGTGAGGTCGGTCCCCGACCCGACCGAAACCCGACCCGGGATTACCCGGACCCGACCGCACTTTGGCAAGATTATATTCGACCGACCAGGCATGCACCCGCATTCAAAACCGAACCCGACCGTACTCAACTAGATATTACTAAAATTCAATTATTTTTTTATATCTACAAAATCATTTAAATATGTTAATTTATAAAATTGCTTACATTTAATAATTAATTCAATAAAAAATTTAATTACATTTAATTTAGGAAAAATTGACAAAAATAAGCCAACTTTTACCCCGTCTTCCACAATTAAGCCAACCTTTTGAAAATCCAGAGATAATACAAGCTTATCATCATTTAAGCCAAATTTAGGTTAGTGATTTTAGTTTACCTGCTAACACAGGTTGCAACAAGTTAATTACGATTAATTATAATTAATTATGATTAATTTTATTTTTTAATTACTCTTATATTTTCCTCTCTTCTCCCTCACCATGACCACCACCTCTCTTCTCCCTCTTCCTGCTGCCCTCCTCCTCCACCACCGCCACACCACCCACCCCTCTTCTTCTCTTCCCACAACCACCACAACCAAACCCACAACCACCAAAACCAAACCCCAGCACTAATCCAAACCTCCACCACGCCCGAACCCACCCCAGCACTAATCAACCCCACCCAACCACCAACCCATTAACACCCTCTCTTTGCCACCCTGAAACCACCTAAACCCAGAACCCACACCCAAACCCTGAAACCCCGAAACCGCACCCCATCCCGAAACCCGTAACCCACACCCAAACCCCGAAGCCACCCCGAAACCCGTAAATCACACCCTAACCCGAAACCCGGACGCCATACCCAAACCCGAAAACCCGAAACCACGCCCCCACCTAGAAACCCGAAACCCCACCCCGAAACCCGGAACCCATACCAAACCCCGAAACCAACCAAACCCACTCCATCCCGAAACCCAGCCGAAATCCACACCCAAACCCACCAACCTCGAAACCCAGAACCACACCCCCAAACCTCGAAGAAGATGGTGGATGAAGAAGATGGCACACGGTGGTAGAGAAGGAGAGAGAAGGGGTATCTTTGGTTGGGGTTTTGGTGGGAGAGAGAGTGGGAGGAGAGAAGTGGGAGGGTGAAGGTGATAGGTTAGGAGACGATCTTGTTCCGATCTTGTGTTGTGGTCCATTGAGAGAAGTAGAAACTAGGAAGGGACTGGCTGGGCGGGAAATATGGGTTTGGAGGAGAGAGATTAGGGTGAAGGTGATAGGTTAGGAGACGATCTAACGATTCAGCTTCTTTTATGGTTTGTATCCAACGGTTAATATTTATGATCCGTGTGCTTTGTATTGTTTTCTTGTGTGCCCTTGATTATGATCATCTAATGGTTTAGATTTTGCCCATTAAATGGTTTTGGATTTTGCCTTAAGAAAACCAAGAATCCTACCAAATTATTATTCAAAACAACTAAACCCCAAATCTCATACTCTATAACCCCATTTTCAAATAATAATCATAATTATCTAAAGTAATAATTAAAATTTTCATAATTTATATTATTTGTTTAACCGAAATTTACTCGTGTCAATTATCTCATTTGTCGGTGAATTGATTAGGGAATAACAAATAGCGTAAGCACTAATCGGTTATAGACTTATAGTTATGCTAGTTATATTGCTCTAAGGTCATTACTTATGAAACTAAACTTCTTGGAAAATTACTTATACAACTATTAGTTGCTCAATTAATGTTTTGATTATAGTCATTTACGTGAACTATAGTATAGCAAATTAGCAATATGCTTCATATCAAGATCTTGTGAACAAGCAATAAGATTTAATCGATTAAGATCTTGTTAAAATGCAAAAAGATATAGTAATTTAACAAACCTCCCTATATGTTATAATAAACTATGTTATTCAATGTCTCCTATTAAGGAAAGCTCTACAACTCTATAGTGATTTACTTCTTAAGCTAGTATTCTTATAGTGTTACGTATGCAAATATCACTCAATTATGTAATTATTTGTTTATAATATCCATTTAGTGAACTTATAGTGTAACGATATAACTTATATATATGAACTTCATTGAGTTGATAGTGATTGTTTGTTATATTATCATCATAAAGATGATGAACTTAAATGGAGTATTGTTATCTTGAACTATCGACTTACATTCATACATTCATTATATTGATCTTATCTAATAATAACTTGTTTTAATCCAACTATATAGTAACTAGCAAGTACTTGTTATAATCACTTAAACCTCATATGAACCATCATTGTAAACATATGAATGTATGATTGTCATTTGTTATAGTATTATATATAACATATCAAGAGTCATTATACTAATGTATAATCAATAGAGTATTATGTTCGTTTTACAATTATTTTGATACCAATTTTATACTAAAATGATTAAACATACATATTGATAGAAATGTTTGTTTATACTTTATCATATATAGTCACAACATAATACATATATACCACATTATGTTTGTTATTGTTATTGTTATTGTTATTATTAGCATTGTTGCTACTATTACTATTAGTATTTATATTGTTATTGTTCTTGTTATTGTTATTGTTAATATTCCTGTTCTTGTTTGTATTATTATTGCTATTGTTAGCATTGTTACTATTATTGTTGTTATTATTATTATTATTATTATTATTATTATTATTATTATTATTATTATTATTATTATTATTATTATTATTATTATTATTATTATTATTATTATTATTATTATCATCATCATCATCATCACTTTATGTTTATTATTATTATTATCATCATCATCACTTTATGTTTATTATTATTATTATTATTATTATTCTCCTTATCCTCATAGCTATTTACAAACTTATATATCAATTATAATGCTTATAATAATAAATCATTTATATAAAGCTTGGAACATATGAACCCTCGTTATAATCACTTAGGCCTCATATGAACCGTCGTTGTAAACATATGAATGTATGATTGTCATTTGTTATAATATTATAACATATTAAGAGTCGTTATACTAATTTATAATCAATAGAGTATTAGATTGGTTTTACAATTATTTTGATATCAATCTTATATTAAAATGATTCAACATATTAGTATTTATATTGTTATTGTTATTGTTAGTATTCCTGTTCTTATTTGTATTATTATTGCTATTGTTAGCCTTGTTACTATTACTATTATTATTATTCTAAACATCACGGTAATCAATATAGTGTTTTTATTGGTTTTTCGTTGTCATCCATATATTTATCGCACACACACATATGTATATATATATGTCGATCTTAATACTTTTATTAATATGATTCGTTTACAAAATCCATAACAAAATCAAGATGGCCCGATCAGGAGTTACCCGAAGTTGAGTTGACGTTCAATAGCGAATGGACCCGATGTTTCACAATGATCGAACTAAGGTCATTACTAATTCAACCCGAGTACATTTCACTTAACTCAACCGTACATGAAACCTAAATACGACCTGCGCAAACCCGGCAAAAAAATGTCAACGGGCGATCATATCCGGGAATGGATCGACTTGTAAATGGAACGCTCGAGACTGTCCCGGCACCGGGAATCCAATGATTTAAATGTGTTCGACCCAGTTGAACAAAACCCGACCAATCATGACCTGGAGCACCGACAATCGGAATCCCGACTCCGTCCGGTCCGACCGGTTCACCGTGGGTATACCCAGAACCTGTTTGAGAACCTGTTTTGACACCCCTACGTGGACCTCAATCTTTGCAACTTTGCTGGTGCAAATATTGTGAATGTCGGGTAATTTCGCCATTATCTGTTCAAATAGCTTCTTTGCTGAGCAGTTCAGCTCTACTTGTCCCTCCAACTTCTTTTGAGGTGCCATATTTCTCTTTTAGTATAAACTAAACCCTTCTCTCGTTAGAAATTATAGAAAACAAAGATGATTATGGTAATTAATTGCGTTATGATAATGACTACGAATAAGGTGCTTTATATAGATGAGCATACATCAACCAGAATATTATTTTGCTTTGCTCTACCAATATAATAGTTTATCATTTTACTTTACAGACTTTTGGAGAATATATGATCTCTTCTGCAGTTCCACTAAAAATAGTATATACATATTTTTTAATCAGTAACCATATTATATAATAATGTATATAAGATTATACAAGCAAATGTAGCAAACTTTAGGAATTCCATGGTCACTCCCATATGAAGTTAAAGTCTATGTTTTTAGTGCAATTGTGGAAGCAGAACAAAGATGTTTCAGATTAGATTCTTTTTATTTTAAGGAGTCCAAATTTTTATTGCCTACAAAGTTGTGGAAGAACGAATATCTCTTTAGTATAGATGCTTTGATTTATTTGGAGGTGTCAATCTGCGTCACTGGGTGGGTTTGGGTTGACCCAACCTGGGTCGGAATGATTTGGGTAGGAATAATCTGGGTGAGAGTGTGCCATGGGTCGGAACTGGGTGGGTCTAGGTGGACTTGGGTCGGGTTCAACCGGGTGAGGGGGATCCCAGAACTGGGTCGAAACTGGATCGGCCGGTGTCTGGGTTGGGTGAATTTGGGTCCGAATGGAATAAGGTGAAGTCGGCCCAATTCGGCTTTCGGAATAACTTGGGTCGGAAGAAATCGGCTTTCGGAATGACTTGGGTCGAACGAAATCGGCTTTCAAAATGACTTGGGTCGGAAGAAATCGACTTTCGGAATGACTTTGGTCGGAAGAAATCGGTATCGGAATGACTTGGGTCGGAAGAAACCGGCTTTCGGAATGACTTGGGTCGGAAGAAATCGGCTTTTGAAATGACTTGGGTCGGAATAAATCGGCTTTGGATAGGACTTGGGTCGGCTGAAGCCTCAATCCGACGTCGTATTGGCTTGGGTCGGAACAAATCGGCTCTCGGAATGACTTGGGTCGGAATAAATCGACTCTCGAAATAAGGCGACATCGGGTGCGAATGGGTCGGCTTAAGCTGGCTTTCAGAATAACTTAGGTGGAGTTTGTTTGGCTCTAGCCGTCTTTCGGGCGGACTTGGACTCTTGGAGAGTCTAATGTTTACAATTGTCGTTTTAGTGTTTTCATATATTATATTAAGTTACAAAGTCGAAAGTTATAACAATTAACATGTGATATTGTGATTGAGTCATTGTGAATTTTGTGATAATACATTGATACTTATAAAACTAATTTAAAAAGTTACTAAACTAAGACTTATATTATTGGCTATTACCCATCGGGTTATTCATGATTGCATATTTGCATAATTGCATTATTAAATACACATTAAAGATTTAAAGTTATTGAATTTAATCATTAAAGAATAATGATTAAATATTCAAATATCAATCATCAAATGATCACATGATTAATACTTAGAGTTGGTACTACTAGTTTGGATTTGTCATTTTTGACAACTAACATGTCTAACAAGTATTCAAGTAACAACCACAAGAGTTAAGGCATAAGTCCATACCAATTATTGATTAGAGTCAATAAACTATTAAACTTAAACATTTAGTTAGTTAGTGATTTACTCACTCTCATTGAGTCACTATATAACAACAAAAATAGTTAAAAGATGAGTTGAATTAAAGAATTAGAAATTAAGAAATGAAAATATGAGATAAAAATATTATATATAATAAGTTAATATTATGTAGAGTTGAAGACTAAAGTATGATCGTACGAAGATGGAGACATGAAGTGATGAAGTTACTATGTTGTCATTAATATCTTATTAGCTTGACATTAATGAAAGCATCGTAATTATAAAATTGTTCAACTTTCATCGTTCATGGAACAACAATCACTAGTAGAATAATTGTTTATTGATGCGGTCATTAAGTGGCCAATTGCGGCGGTTTTAGCCGCGCAGCAATTAAAGGCGCAGCAATAGGTAATTAACCTATTGTTGCGGTTTTTGACCGCAGCAATAGGCCAAGCTATTGCTGCGGTTCCTGGTCAAAACCGCAGCAATAGGTAGTGTCAATAACAAAAAAATAATAATTAAAAAGTAACATATTGCTGCTGTTTTTACAAACAACAGCAGCAATATGTTGCTTATTTTTCTAAAAAAAAAAATTATACATTTATAATGTCCATATATTAGTACTACACGTCTATACCCACACAACATTTTCAAAGCCACAACCAAATTTGTTAGAATTCATTCAAGTGTCAAATTAATTGACAAATTACATAACTACAACATTTGACTTTATAATTTTTATGTTGAAATCTTAAAATACACATATATAAGATCTAAAAAAATATATACAAATGATATCTAAAAAAATATATACAAATTAATTTAATTCACCATAAACCTAAAATACATATTCAATTAGATCTACAAAATTAACAAAAAATTAAATTGAAAAAAGATGAGTACAATCCACAAAACCAGAAATAACAGCATCCTTAAGACTCTTAAAAAATGAAATACAAAAAATTAACAAAAAAAAAAAATGAGAACGAAAATAACAGTATCCTTAAGCACAGCAGCGCCTGATCTCGCCGGCGACTGGAGTACAACAAACTTACACTGCCAATTAGCTTCATGAGCACTTAAACTCGCCGGAGAAGAGGAAATTCTAGAAAAAAAAAAATGAGAACGAAAATTAGATCTACAAAATTAACAAAAAATTAGATTAAAAAAAATGAACGAAGAGGAAGACTTACAACGAGCGACCGAGAAAAATGAAAATCGCACTACCATCTGAAAATCGCAGATCTGAAATGAGAGGGAAAGAATGAAGACCGACGAGATTTGGAAACTAACGAACGACGGAATGAAGAACGGCGAGATCTGAAGCCATTGATGCCGAACGAACGACGAAGAGAGTTGAAGGAAATCAGAGATGGCGACGAACGCGGCCCGAGACGTCGCGAAGCTTGAACCCAGATGCTTATCGTTCGTCGCGAAGAGAGTTGATAGAGGGTGAGAGGATGAGCGTGGTGAGTGAAGAACGAAGATGATGAAGAGTAGGACAGAGGAGAAAGAGGAGTTGAACTGTTGAAGGAGTAAGGAAAGAGACCGAAATAAAAAAACGGCGGAATGGGTTTAAAAAGAAACCCTAGCTGGGTGGGTACCTCCTATAATTAATTAATTTAAAAAACGAACCACACATATTGCTGCGGCTTCTAGCAAAAACCGCAGCAATATATTAAAATATTATTTTAATATATTGCTGCGGTTCTTGCCAGAAACCGCAGCAATATATCTGGTCAAAAAGTCAATTTTTTTCAAAAATTTTCCGTTGAAACCATATTGCTGCGGTTTTTGGCCGAAACCGAAGCAATATTTTTATTTTATATTTTACCTTTTCTTTTTACGTGATATATTGCTGCGTATGTGTAAAACCGCAGCAATATCACCGCAGCAATAAGCAATTATTCTACTAGTGAATGATTAACATTAATCGAATATGGAGATGATAATTGTGATCAAGATGATACATAATCATATCAGTAGAGGATGAAACTATGAAAGTAGATCATAGTTAATACCAATCATATCAGTGCAGGATCAAAGTAGATCATTCATCATAGTTAATACCAAATACCAATCATATCCTTCCTCATGTATGATAGTGGAGGATCAAGATCGTTGATGTTTCGGTTGTTGATCTTAAAAGATAGTAACATAGCAGGCGATCTTATTAAACGGTCCATATCAGGAGTCTCGAGTCTATTTGATTCTCCGTCTCTTTGATTTGCTATACGTATCGTCGTATCGGTATTACGGTAATTACGCTATTACAGCTTTGCCTTAACAATTTCACATCATTCATAATCATCTCTACGTGAATTTTCCAACTTGTTTAAAATTAATAATACTAGTTAAACTTCTAAAGTTTATAATTTTTATTAATTTTTAATAATAATACTAGTTTAGGAATTTAAGTAGATTATCAATTACTAAATAAATCAATACTAGAAGTCTAGAATTATAAATTTAGAAATTAGAAAATAGAATACTTAACCATTTATTTAAGAAAAATTAAAATCCAACCATTGATATATTTGAAAGCCATGTGCTTGGTCACTCTTAATGCTCATTGGTAAAAAAAATAAAAACAAAGCAAGGATCATGAATGAATTAAGACGATTGATTAGAGAATAACAAATCTCAGTCCTTCATTTTTTTACTCTCTAACCTTAGAACTCTCACTAAATCTCAGCCCTTCACATATATCATCCAACAGTTGAGATTAACTTTAAAACCCTAAAATCTAACCCTACAGTCCCTACTATATAAACCTCCTTTTTAATTCCCCCCTCATTTCGCCAATTTCTGACCCTAATCTCAATTTCTCCCATTCTCTCATCTCTCTCAGTCCTCACTCCTCAGATCTATCTCTCTATCTGCGAAAAGTCTAAAAAACAAACCCTAAATTTCTCAGTTTCTCTCTCATTTTTTTCGATCAAAACCCTAATATTCTCAGCCCCTCTCTCTCTCTAAAAGTCTCATCTCACATTCTCACTGACTTGTTTTCTCTCTTAAATTCTCACTCTCTCTAAAAAAAACTTAAGATGTGAAGAAAACGCTTATTTTCTGCAAATTTAGTTTCTGCAAAATTTTCTTCGAAGTGTGGAATTCTTAATTTCTGATTAATGGAGGAAGCTAACAAGAATTCATCAATGGCGAATGAGGAGAGAGAAAATGAGACGAAAACTGCACCAGAAACCAAGAAAGACGACAACAATGGAGGGGGAGGATGATGGGGTGGATGGGGGTTTTCTCCATTGTCGTACCTATCAGATCTTCAAAAAGATGTTGCGTTTGCCGCCGATGAGATTTCTCGCAATGTACTCTCTCACTCTTATCTCTTTCTATTTCTAAGTTTCATTGATTTTTCCCTAATTTTCATTTGACCTAAAATCGGTGACCAAAAAAAAAGGAGAAAATAGTTTCTACTACGGAAATTTCAGTGTATGGAATTTGCACTTCAATTGTATAATTTATGTTCATAATTTAAAAATGTGCAATGAATTTGTTCAATCTCAGTCTACTTTGATTCCGGTATGTTTGCATTGTTAAAGTTTTGTTTCCGTTGTTAAGTTCTGATGTAATCTATGAAATTTTACGAGTGATACAAGCTAGGTTTAGTTGGTTAATATTGGCTGATATTATGGAAAGTAAAATTAGTTAGAAGCATTAGTAGAGTATTAACTTTTCACAATGGGAATGATCTTTTCTTATTTAAGAAGGTTGATTGTTACCTGTGAAATTTTGTTTTAGTAATGTGATATTGGCTCGTTAGGGATCTTCCTTTTGTGGCGAATGCTGTTATAATTTAGTCAGTATTTGTATGACCTCATTTAAATCAATATGTTTCTGGTATGTATGAATGATATTTTCTTACTTGGCCCTTTGGCAGTTTCCGTCCTCATCTCCTCCCTTATTCCACGTTGTCCCTGTTTGGCGATAATGGCAATCATCTTTGATACCTAAAAAGCCAGTTATAGTAAGTTGATTGTAATGTGTATTGGGCTTGTCCAATGCTATAGAGAACTCTAGTATGCGAGTTTATTAAAAAAGAGGAGAATTTAATTCTGCAATGTTATTTATACCTAGTGTAAGCTTGAAGGGCATGCTTATGTAGAGTCTCGTTGGGCATAAGTAAGTACCAAGTAAAGGAGTTTAACTCAGTCTAGCCGGGGGTTAGTTGAGTGAGCTTGACAGAGAGGGGTCACCTTCTCATTCATAAATATATGAGCTTCTCGACATCAATTACTTAAGGGGTTACCTTTAGACATTTTGGAGGAGTTTGCACGTAACAACTAGGCATCCCTTCTATGAAACCAATCCTATGGTGTGGTTAAAGTGTGATGAGTTTACCCTACAGAGCACTTGCAAATTTCTGTGTGACCTCTGAACACTAGTGGTGAGAATTACTGCAAGAATTTTTTTGCCTTTCCTGTGTAGTTGGGAGGAATTACCGAAGACTTGCGAGGAGGAAGACTAGTTGTTTGGTTGGGAGGAATTAATAGAGTTCTTCATCATCACGTGTAAATTAAATTATTTATTTGTAAGTACTTGATATTTTGTAAACATTAAAGTATATGAATATAAGAGTTTTCTATTTTTCCTAATTAACTTGTCTTACTCTTTTGGTCTTTCCAAGATCCCAATGCAATTTAGTTATTACTTTCTCTTTCTTCCATTAATCCCTTCAAATTCAATGTACTTTTCAATTCAAATATCAAGGTTCACAAGTCACAAGTGAAATATTGAAGAAAAATGAGATTAATCATTAAACTTATGGACTTGTCCTTATTATAAATTAATTAACAAAATTATAGAGGATGAATTATTACAACTAAATATAATCAAGGCACTCCCTCCATCACTTATTAATTTCACCCATAATGCTAGTTATAAATTTCAAAGTTAGTTAGTATCTACTATCTAGGATAGACTATAGAGAGAGTACCATAAGCATCTAACAAGTTGGCATTTTAATTTACAACTTGTATATTATCAAAAGTCAAAACTCAATATAAAAAAACATAAAGGATAAGTCATCGGGAAAAAAGTGCAATTATAGTATACAAGTATTAATGTCTTATACAAAATAAAAATAACATGTTATGGTTGCGTAGGGTAAGGTTGGGTCGGAAAGGTTTCGGGTTGGGTTGTAATGGATTTGGGTCGGGTGGTAATGGGGTCGAGTGTAACTGGGTCGGGTGACAACTGGGTCGGGTGGTAACTGCGTCGGGTGACAACTGGGTCGGGTGGTAACTGGGTGTGTTTAACTGGGTCATTGGCGGGTGAAGTTGGGTGCGGGTTAGTTTTTTGGGTCAGAAACAGGTTGGGTCTGGGTCGTTCTTCACGGGTGCAACTGAGCACGGGTCCAACCTGGGTCGGCCCAGTTCAGGTTGGGTTACCAATTCCACTGGTTCAACTGGAAACGGGTGGATGCTGGGTCGGAATGGGTCGGCTTTCCAACCGACCACTCTCGGCTCGGAACAGGTTGGGTTTGGGTCGCATGCGTGTTCACCCGTGGGCCGGCCCAATTTTTGACACCTCTAGATTTATTCAAGAAGTGATGCATCGAAAAACGGGTGCCACGTGTGAACCGGGGTTTTAATCGTTGCTAGTTTTGAGACCCGTGTAATGCACATGTTTGTTTTTTCATATTTTGATTTATTAGTTTATTGTGTTGTCATTACAGTTTTTTAGAGTTATTTAGATTAGTTGAAAAGTGTATTTTTTTTATAAATAATAGGTTTATTAATATAACACAATTGTTATGTCTCTTATTTTGTATAATTTACATATTAGGACTAACTTTAGTTGTTTAAAGAAAACGAAATTCTATCGAAACTTGTCCTAAAATCTCTCTATATATATTACTATTTCCTTCGTTTCATTTTACTTGCTACACTTCTCAATTCACGGACTCCTAGGCAATTTTTGGAGAAGAGAGAGGTAGAGAGTAAAAAGAAAAGAGACCCATGTCAGAGGAGAGAGATAGAGAGAGTTTATTGCCCAAAAAGGAAGTGTAGCAAGTAATGTGAAACTTTCCACAATGGAAAGTGTAACGAGTATCATGAAACGGAGGAAGTATATGAAATCTGATTACCCAAATTTATTGTCTAGTTTTGAGACTTTACTCATGTGATGTACGGGTTCTTTTAATATATTAAAACTAAAACCATTTGTTATTAGGTGTGACAATAAATTAAATATTGTATGATGATATTTGGTTGGGCGTAAAGTTCTTGGAAATAAAAAAGTGGTTTCCCATTTTCCCTTATCTAGTTGGTAAAGGTTGAAAAATAGTTTTCCAAATGGTGGGAAATAATTTTCTAATGATGAAAACAATTTCCTTCTCAAATAAGTTCAAAACACATATTTCTCCCTAATCTTCATCTCGCTCTTTGCTTTCTTACATTCATCCTCCCATCTATCCTCCATTTCATTCTAAGTACTATTTATTTCCTCTTCAATTTTTCATGCAATTAACCAAACAATGAAAAACTAATGTACAATGGCCTTTTCCATCTATAAAAAGGTTTTTTTTTTATGTAAGATCAAATCATTTTAATACTCAAAATATTTTACGTCCAACCTAACGACGGAGCGTAAGTGTTCTCACAGTATTTTTCTTCAATCCGTCTTGCATGGACCCGGTTCACATTAAAAAATAGTGTGGACCAGGCCTAGACACGTGCCCCATTACAAACCAGTTACTCCCGCTTTCCAAAATCCGCGCGATTTTCTTTCTCTTCAATAAGATTCTCTCGCCCTAAAAATTTAACAAAAACAGTTGTTCAGAACAAACATTACACTATATCATTTTAAAATACACTATATCATGTCAAAATACACTATCATGTCAAACACAATAACGATCGATTATGATAATTTTGTGTAATATAAAAATAAACTACACTATAAGATTTCAAAATACACTATATCATGTCAAAACACACTATATCATGCAACACTATCATGTCAAAAAACACAGCAAAACACTATTATGTTAAAATACACTGTATCATTTCAAAATACACTATATCATGTCAAAACACACTATATCATGCAACACTATCATGTCAAAAAACACAGCAAAACACTATCATGTTAAGATACACTATATCATTTCAAAATACACTATATCATGTCAATATACACTATAACATGCAACACTATCATGCCAAAAAAACTCAGCAAAACACTATCATTTTAAAATACACTATATCATTTTAAAATACAGTATGTTATTTCAAAATACACTATATTATTTCAAAAATACACTATCAGGAGAGTGAAGTTATCAAAGGAGAGAGAAGTTATTAGAAGAGAGAAAAGAGCGGAAAGCGGCAAAAACGGAAAGTTGTAATCATTAAAACTCACGTGAGATGAATAAGGTGCACTAAGTTAGTGTGCACCGGGTTCATATTAGTTTTTTTAATTTTTCTTTGTTATGCCCTGTTCTCATTCTATGGAAAAACCATATAATTATGTCATTAAATGTTACACAATATATAATGTATCTATTAAAATAATCCATTTTCTTGTTATACTTTTTTCTCTTTTTGAGACTTTTTTTTCTTCTATCTTCTTTTGTTTTCCCTCTCACATATCATATTTGTTCTATTCATCACCTTACAATTAATCCTCTTAATGTGTATGCATGAGAAAATTAACAAAAGTACTCCATATCCTCATCAAATTTACTTTTTTATTTTACCTGTCTATTTATCATTCATATCAGAAGGCTTTTATTTGGTTCTTTTTTACCATATGGATAATTCCTATTTAATAAGTAAATAAAAAATATTTTGATTACATATAACTTTATAATCCATCAGTTTCGAAATACATTACTCATTTTGTCCCTTTGAGATATCTCAGATATACTACCTCTAACTTTTTAATGATTAAGAAGACCATGTATAAAATTACCCACTATCGCTATCACTACTAATTTTTATTGCTATTTTCTCGATTACTTAATAACATGTTATTTTTCTGTTAGGAGTTTGTTGAATATTTTTTTAGATAAAAGATGACTTGTTAGTCATTTCTTTTTTGGGATGAGAGAGTGAGGCAAATCATAATAAATAATATATCACTTGTCTCTATCTTTTTTGGACCATCTTCTATATAGGTCACTTGTCCCGATTCTTTTGGACCATTTCTATATAGGGTGTCCTAATATTAGTGAGGATTCTCTGTCTCATTTTTGTGTCTCATCTTGTGTCCCACCCCGTTCTCTTTCCAATATATGATCAAGAATAGGTGAGGTGTTAGAAGGATAAGGAGTTGAGCATAAGATGGGATATAGAATGGGGACAGAGAATCTTTACCTTTTCAACATACTTGTCCCATTTTTTGAACATGGGACGGAAGGCGTAAAGAATAGTGGGATATATCTTACTAAAATTGAAAGTGTTCAAATTGATGTGGTATAAATGAAAAAGGAAAATGTTCAGACCAACTCGAGCAAAAGAAAATATATGATAAGTATATAAAATATGAATCTCATTTTTTTTAAAAAAAATTGAGTTGAATTCATTGATATAGAAATTTTAAAATTCGACATGTATAACAAAAGTTATACTAAATTTAGGTATTGAGATTATTTTTAGTTGTTTATTAAAAACAAAATTATATCAAAAAATAATTCTTAAATCTCCATACATTTTTTGAATTAATTTATTATTATCTTAAATCTCATTCGAAAAATTAGTATATGTGGTGTTTTAATATTTTAAATCAATTTATTATTTGAAATCTCATTCGCTTAATTAACCTACATGGCGCTAGAATTTAAATCTTAAATGAATTACTTATCTTTTATCCCGTTGATCCACAATGGGTGTTTGATAATGTGGCGTTCTAAAATTCTCCCGAAAAACGCCTCCTTTTTATATATATACTAGTCTTATATGCACGCGATGCGTGTGAAGACATATAAAATTGATCATATATAATAGAGATATAGAGATACAATTATCTTGTTTTTTTTGTTTAATTAAAGCAAATAGTTAATCTTACTTTTTTCCCTTTTTCTTTTTTTGGTGTCCCCCATGTGTTGCCTTATATAACAGAGATAGAGATACAATTATCTTTTTTTTAATTAAAGCAGGTAGTTAACCTTCCTTTTTTGCTTTTTTTATCTTTTTCTATATTTTGGTGTTCCCCATAAGTTGACTTATGTAATAGATATATTAGATTAGACTTTATATATCAGTTCACTTTACTTGCAACACTTTTCTTTTATGGCAATATATATTGAATCATTTGTAAAACTACTACATTTAGCATTGAGTTCTCACTATCTCTCTCTTCATCATATGGATCTAGAACTGTCCAAAAATGACTTGACCTAATTTTCTTGGGTTTTGAACAAGATTTTTCGACCGAAAAGTTTGGATTAGGGTTATGGTTGAGCCTAACCATATCAAATTGACCCGAAATTTTTAATAAAATTTAAAATAATAATATTTTGAAATGTAAAATATAATATTTTAACGGTTTATTCACTAAGTACTCCCGAGTTTTCAGAAAATGCACTAGGTACCCTCGCACTTTTCAAAATTCAACAGGTACCTCTCACTTACTGTTTATTAGCATTAAATGCCCTTACACCTAACGGACGTTAGTGCTCCTTTAGTCGATATTTACAAGTTTGCCATTATTTTGTGGCGCCATTATCTTGTGGCGCCATTATGTTAACCTCTTGTCAGAAACCATCCCTCAACTTCCAAAAAATCCGTCCCCTCAACTTCCACTCCACTGTTTTGGTTCATCCATGGAACCCCAAAACTGGAGCTTGGGAACAAAACTCCTCAATCATTTGGTGCGCATTAGCAAGGTTTTTTTGGTGGAATTTCTTTGGAGTTGAATAATCTGAACAGAAGAGTGAAGAAAAAGCACGATTTTGTGGAATTGCGAAGAACTTCAAAATTTGTAAGCGACGATTCAAAAACTTGGAAAGGTAAAATCTTACTTCCTTTTTTTCAACCTAAATTGCTTGAAAGCTTAGTAATTTCGCAATTGTTTCAACTATAATGTTTTGCATTGTTGTTGGATGTTAGGGTTAGCAATTGTTGTTTGAGTTGTTTTTTTTCAAAATTTTTGTGCTTCATAGTTAGGTTTTCTTTAGTTTGTGTTTGATTTGGATGTAATCTTGTTCTTGGGATGGTTGTTGTGTGGTTATCAGTACATTACAATACGCATGATTTTGATGTTATGGTGGAGGACACTAATTTTGTATCATTTAATAGGTTTGTTTGAGGATGTTCTTGAGAAATAAGTGAAGCAAAATGTGTAAGTGCCTAAACTTTTTAGGTTGTTAGTTGAAAATCCTTGGACTAAGAACAAAATTGAGGTGCGCACTGATTCTGATTTGATGAAAATGTGGGTGTGGGGCTTGGGCAAGGATACCATTGAGGTATGGGTTGAGGAGACTGCAGAACCTAGGGGTGTTCAAAAGTATTCGACCCACCGACCCAGTTCAAAATAACTGGGTATTTTTTCATATTGTCAAAACTGCCGAGTCGGGTACCTGACCCGGGATAAGTCGAATCGGGTCATTGGCCGATCCATATGACGATCGGGTACCCAAAAACCCGTTTTTTTTTTTTGGGTGGTTTGGAAGCTTTTGCGTTCTGCTAGACATGCAACTCATGCAAGTGTTCGGGTTTAATTAGTTTATGGCTTTCTTTTATCACTTTCCTGCCAACTCTTTCTCTCCTTCTCTAGTTATCTTCTCCCATCTACAATTATAATGATTGATAATTACTAAATTCCACTAAGAATATTTCGCAACCTTCCACCAAGAACATTTCAATCAACTTCATCACAAACACAACAATATGACCAAAGCAGGTATTACTATATGTCTGCAAACTTTTGGTCTGCTTCATCTCAAACCGGGCATCACTTCGTTTTTTTTCGTGTTAATTAGAATCATAATTTGTTTTGTGAATTATTTTTGTTGAACGATTTTTGATTTTTTGAAATTGTATAAAGTATTGAGATTTTCGGGATTTTATCGGATTGATCTGATTTTATGATAAATCAATGATGGCGATATATTAGTTTTATGTAACTTTTTATACATCAGTTGATTTATTTTTTGAAATTTTTTTGTGTGACTTGTTGAATGTGTGAATTTCTACACTTTCCAGCGATAAATATTTAAGGCAAAATTGGCCTCAACACCTTGAACTATAGCGCGGGTGCACCAAACAGCCTCAACTACGACTTATAGCCAGAACACCCCAATGTACGGACCTGGGTGCACTCTGTACCATAAATGAGGCAGGTGATCGGAATTCTCACTGGATATAAGTCGAGTGCTAGATATCAGGCAGTCATAGAAGCGTTTTCCTTGATTGAGGTGAACTTCCAAGTTGTTTGGAATACTGCAGGCAATCTATATAGACAGTAAACCCTACCATTACCTAAACTGGTATTTGAATTCTTCTTGAAACTTGAAGATGAAGCTGAGCTTATTTTTGTTATGCGGATTTCACTCTTTCAGAATTTAGGGTTCATTTGGGAAGAAAGAGGGAATTTGGGGAAGTAAGAGTGAATTTGGAAAAGAAAGTCTTTTTATTCAGTTGAGGAAGGAGAAAATGAAGGCACGCGCCTTTTTTTTGTTTAAGTAAAAAGTTAGGGTTAAAAAAGAAGAAAATAAGAAAGGGGAGAGAATCCGATGATAATTTGGGGCACCGACCTCATTTATGGTACGGACTGCACCTAGGTCCGTACTTTGGGGTGTTCTGGCTATAAGCCGTAGTTGGGGCTGTTTGGTGCACCAACGATATAGTTCAGGGTGTTGAGGCCAATTTTGCCAATATTTAATTGATGGATTGTGATATACTTAGCCCCAAAAATATTACATACGTGTAAAGAGTATAAAGTACAGGAGTTTTGATTTCAAAATTCTTGATGAAATTATTTGTAGTTTGATGTTACAGGGAGTTAGAAGATCATTAAAAAAATTGAATCCGGGTACCTGTGACCCGACCCGCAAAAAGTGGGTACTAGCTAACCGGGTACCCGGTTTTCCCAGGTCGGACCATGGGTCGACTTCTTTACTACCGGCAAAAGCGGATTCCCGGCTGTTCGGGTACCCGAAAAACCGAGTACCTGATAATGGACACCTCTAGCAGACCCTAGTCAAGTTTAATTTCTAGGTCTGTTCTTGCAAAGAAAGATAAGGAGGAGATGGAAAAGCTTGACAACATTAGGAGAGTGCAGGAGATATTACAGAGGGAGAGGGAGGACGAAATTAGAAGACAAAAGGAAGAGGAGAATGAAAGAAGGAGACAAGAGGAAGAGTAGAGGAGAATGGAAGAAGAGAAGTTGTATGCAAAAGGTTTGTGTGTTGTCGTTGAGGTGTCTGTGTTGTCTGTAGACAATGATGAGGTTGAGTACATATATGAGAGTGTACTCACCCCAAGTAGCTGATGAAGGGTTCCCTGCGTCCTCTCAACCAGATCTGAGCCACAAACCCAAGAGCATGGTTCCACCCCCTCACAGCCCACAAGTGAGCCCACTGAACAACAACACCCACAAAGAGAACACCAAGAAAAAAAAACCACAGCAACAAAAACAACCACACCCAAGAGGAGAAAACTGGCCCCAAGGCCCAAGAAGAAGTTTGGCCCTTAATCTAAAACTCAACATCAACCCCATCCCACTGAAGTGCATGAGTCCACCCCAACTGAGCATGAGCCCACCTCCTCACAACCCACCCCTCACCCCCCCAAAAAAAAAAAAAAAAACGAGCCTACATCACCACCTCTTTCACATTCCACCCTCTTACACCCCACCCTAACCGAGCATGAGCCCATTCCCTCACAGCCCACCCCTCACAACCCCCCTCACACCCCACCCCACCCCACCCCAACCGAGCCTACATCACCACCTCTTTCACATCCTACCCTCTCACAACCCACCCCAATTGAGCCCACACCAACTGAACAACATCACCAACAGTCAAAGGGAAGGGGAAGAAGGTTACACTAGTGAAAAAAACCTTAAATGACACAAGAAAACTCGGGAGTACTTGGTGATAAAACCGATCAACAACAATTCATCAAGAGGTTAACATTATGGTTCACGTGGGCGTTTCGGTAGTTATTTTGATACTAGGTTGGCCTCTTGAAAACTCAGGGGTACTTGGTGATAAAACCGATATTTTAAATTATGTGACTAATAAATTATCAGTCATATATATATATATATACGTAAAATAACTGTTTGATAGAACATCGTTTATAGTACTAATATGATCGGTATATCATACTTAAGATGAAATAATAGTTTTATTAACGAAAAATACTCATTTTATATGAAAAATAAAAAAATAAAAAATCGATAAAGGCACCGTGGACCAGTATCTTGACCCCAACCTAACCTGTAATCTGCAAAAGTATTCGTCCTGAATATTCAACTTGACCTGCATTTACCAATCTGGACAAATCTACATGGGTCCCATTTTTTATTTTTCTATATCTCTCTCGATCTTCTCCTTAATGTATGTGCCTCCTCTCCTATATTGTAAGTAAAAGTGAAGAGTGGAAGTATATATGCACCTATGATCATTTTTTTTTATAAAGGTAAGGAAAAAGAAGTTATGAGACCCTCCACACGAGGGGAGCTCCAACCTTATCGTTTACAAGGATTGAATGAAGAGCTGAATGAGAACACTTTTCAATACAAAAACTAGAATCTATGAGGTGGCCAACATTGGCAATCTAATCTGCTGCTTTGTTTGATTCCCGGTAGACATGTCGAATAGTCCAAGAAGAAAAGGAGCGGAGAGAAGTCTGGATATCCTGAATGATATGAGCGATCTGCCAAGGGGGGGACCAGATGCCTTTGATGGAGTTGATAACCATGAGGCTATCTCCTTCTATGTGGAGATGAGTAATAGCATTTTGAATAGCTAGCCGGACTCCATGCTGAAGGGTCGTAGCTTCTGCCACCGAGACTGAAGATGTACCAAGGTTCAAGGCTGCGACTTTGACTAGGTTGGCGTCGGAATCTCTGATGATAAAACCTGTTGCTGCTGAAGAATCACGAACGGAACCATCGAAGTTGAGTTTGAAAAATGGAGATGATGGAGGCTCCCAAGCCACCAGGATTGAAGAAGGGTACTTGGGAGTGGAGGGATGGAGAGAAGAGAGGAAAAATGGGGAGCCAGAGGAATTGCAGTAATCAACTGCATTCCTAAGACTCCATTTTGAGAAAAGAATTTTTTCTTTATGAAGAATCCTATGAGTATTAAGCGAGTCGTTATGAAAGACGATATTGTTTCTTTCTCTCCAAATACTCCAAATTAGGAAGACAAATTTAGAAGCGTAGCTTTTATTCTTTTTAATATTAGAAAAAGTATCTAATAAAGTGGCACTAGTTAAGGAATGGGGCAACCGATCATTAAGTTCTTTAAGCTGCCAAAGGGGGAGGAGCTTGGAACAATGTCAAAAGATGTGATCTATGGATTCCTCCTGGGTGGCACAAGGGCACAATGACTAAAAGGGATGATATTTCTTTTTGCAAGGGTTGGACAAACCCCAAGACTATTATGGCAGATCTGCCATAGAAAAATCTTTAGCTTTGGCGGGATATCGAGATTCCAAATCCAACGGTGAGGCCATTTTTCCTTGCTAGGTGGGAGGTTATGAGCCAGCCAAGTAGCGGACTTAACTGTGAATAGTCCTGAAGGACTAGGGCCCCAGTTAGGCTCATCACGGAGGGAAGTAGACGGTAACGGAATGTCTTTAATGCATTTGATGATGTGGTCAGGGAGAAGAGTTTTTAATTTGAGAAAATCCCAAGATTTATCTGGTAAAATGAAATCTTTTAATAGCAGGTTAACATCTGATTTTCATTTAACTTTAAGATGGTCATTAAGTTTTCCTCTAGGCACCAGTTATGGAGCCAAAATAAGAATTTGAGAACCATTTACGATTTTCCAAAGAATGCCTTTATGGAGTAATGGGCGTTGAAGTAATTTTTTTTTTCCAAATGGGTGAGTCATTTGGCTTAGGTTTGCAGTTAAAAAACGATTGATTTTGAAGATATTTGTCGGAAATGAGTTTAACCCAAAAATTATTAGGTTCGGTGAGAATTTTCCAACCAAGTTTTGCAATAAAGGTTTTATTCACTGGCAAAGTTTTTCTAAGGCCTAAACCCCCTTGGGATTTTGGCCTGCAGATTTTATCCCAGGCAATTAGTGGGGTTGCATTTCTTTCCTTATTTTGACGCCAGAAAAACTTCATGTGAAGAGAATCAATAGAGGTAGCAATGTCAGGTGTCAACATAGTTGAGGCGCATGTATATGCCGGTAGGGCCTCGAGGTTGGCCTGGATCATAGATAATCTCCCTGCTTTGGAGAGGAAGCCAAATTCCCACAAATTAATTCTTTGCTCTGTTTTTTGGACAATATGGGCGAGATTAGCTTTAGATAGATGGTGGGAGGTGAAGAAAATTCCAAGACATCTGCCCAAGGATGAATTAGGGAGCATGTTAAAATGGCTAGCTAAAGCCACTTTACGAGGCTGATTGACCTTTTTGGAGAAGATCATTGATGATTTGTGGAAATTAATTAATTGACCAAAGATGGTACATAAGTCATTGAGTATTGTTTTTAGATTGGTACAAGCTGATGTAGTAGCTTTGCAAAAGAGTAGGCTATCATGCAAAGAGGAGACAGGGAATATTAGCAGTTCTCAGAAGGAGTTTAAAGCCAATGCCTGAATTGGGGACTTGGCTTTGGATAGTCAATTTCCTTAATAGCACTTCCATGCAGATAATGAACAGGTAGGCCGATAGGGGGTCACCCTGACGAAGCCCCTGGAGGGGAGGAACCAGGATGAAGGTTGGCCATTAACTTTGGTTGAGTATGAAACATTTGTGACACATTCTTTTATCCATGAGACCCATAGGGTGGCAAAACCAAAAGCACGAAGAGTTTCCCAAAGGAAATCTCATTCAATTCTATCATAAGCTTTCTCCATGTCTAATTTTAGTGCACACCAACCAGTCTTATTTTGAGATTTATGGAATGTATTGAGAGCTTCTTGAGCTATTAGGAGATTATCATGAATAGAGCGATCTTGTGTAAAAACATTTTGTAAGGGGCTTAATTCTTTTTGCAAAATTGGTCGTAGACGGTTAACCAAATTTTTTGATATTGCTTTATAAATAGTGTTGATTAGGCTAATCGGACGGAAATGATCTGGGGTTTCGGGAGCCTCTTTTTTGGGAATAAGAGTGATCAGAGTATGATTAAGTGAAGGAGGGAGTTTCCCATGGAAGAAGAAGCTGTGAATAGTAGTGGTTACTTCTCTTTGTATGATGGGCTAGTAAGCTTGGTAGAATTTTGCACCAAAACCATCGGAGCCTAGGGCTTTTAACGGATTCATATCAAAGATAGCATTTCTGATTTCTTTGGCAGAGACTGGAACAAGGAGTTTATCGAAGTCTTGTTGGGACACGAAATGGGTGGATAAAGTTCAGATCAATCTGTCTATTTGCGGAGTGTGAAGATTTGAATCGTTTCTTAAAAGAATCTGAAAGAAGAGCAATTTTTAATCTGAAAATAGTCAAGTGGGCCATTGTTTTCTTCATTCAATTATGGACAAATCTAGAGTTGCGGCCAAGTTTTCCTTGCATTATGACCCTAAGCTTTTTGGTTAAAAAGCGGTAGTTTTTCTCTTTGCAAAATGAAACGATTAATATGTTTAATTAGGATTTGATTATACGGTTGTAGCCATAGTTTATGTTGTATTTCTTTTATTTTTTCGTCATTGTGGAGTAGTTTATTTGAAGTGTGCTTGTACTTTGTTTTAGCCCAAGATTTAAGTTCAGTTTTAATGCGATTAATCTTTTGCTGAATACGATAGAAACGCGAGCCTGTAATTGGAACATTCCAAATTTTCTTAACAATATTATGCGAGTCATTGTCTATCGTCCAAAAATTTTGGAACCGGAAAGGAGGCGGTTTAGTGATTTCCCCATAATTGGTGGAGAAAATGATGGGTGCATGATCGGATGCTGTAAAGTTACCATAGGAAATAGTGCTATTGTCAAAACAGTCGAAGAAACTTTTATGACAGATGGCCCAGTCTAAACGTTCGTAAATGATGTCGTTGTTACGCTTGCCTCTCCACGAAAAAGCTTGTTGTAAACAAGGAGTGTCTATTGCTTGAAAATTAGTCAAGAGGAGGGGGAGTCGGTGAAGTTGGTTCTGTTTTAGAGGGCATCCGCCTAGTTTGTCGTTGGGACATCTCATTAAAATCCCCAAGCATAAGCCAGGGGCACGGGAGAGTAGTAACGTAGTTATTCAAATAAGTCCAGAACGTATCTTTTTCGACAATTTTAGCCGGGCAATATGTGCCCAAGATTGAATACATTTTATTGTGTGGCTTGTAGAGAACGTTGAGATAAACCAAACGATAATGAGAGTAATGATTTTGAACAGTGATATTGGAGTTATTCCAACATACCCGCATTCCACCCACATGGTTAATTGGATCAATAACTAATTTATTGTGCAAGTGTAGAGCTTTAAGAATTCGGTGGCTATTATTATTATTAGTTAAGGTTTCAATGATGAAGACAATATCCGGATTATATTTGTTCTTTAGGTATATAAGCTCACTCAAAGCTTGGGGCTTTTTACCCCCTAGCTTGGATATTCCAACATAATATCTTCATATAATAACCGGATTGGTGAGATAGATTCGTTTGGTAGGTTTAAAATAAACCCGTTCATACATAGACAACAAATATGACCTCATTACCTTTCTTCTATCCTTGTTTCAGTGCTGAGAAGACAAAATAGGCCTGCCAAGGAAACAAAATGAGTCAGGAGGTGTAAAACCACCCCTTTGCAAAAGCGAGTGTCAATCACTCGGTTCAATAAGGCTTCAAGAGCCTGGTCATTTAGATAACTATACATTTGGACTAACAGTCCATTAACAAACCAATCCGATACCGCATCTGGCGATAAAAAGCCAGCGGGCAGAGAGATGGGCCTTTCTTCTCTTCCTCCGATGATTGAAATGATGAAAAAATGATCCTGCCACATAATAAACATGGGAAACAAACAAAAAAAAAGTCTTCCTCCAAAGATTCTTTTATTAAGTACCTGCTATAAGAGCAAAAGCAAGAGTAAGAGCAAGAGTCATTAAGGGGTGTGAAAACACCCCATTTCATTTGCGTGTGATGAAACACACGAGTCCAAGTGGGTCCCCAGACCCAGGGCAAAGAGACTTTAATTAAAACTGCAAGAAATGGAGTATAAGATGTATGATTGGTTGGAGATGGATGGTTAGACAGCCAACTATGATCCTTTCTGAGAGACTGCCTGAAAAGCCAGAAAACAACATTAAGGGAGGTAAAACCATCCCAGTTCCTTTGCGAGTGATTGAGCACTCGAGTCCAAGTGGGCGTGGAAACCCAAATCCAAGAATAGGTAAGAGCAATATAACAAATAATAAAGTATCATTGTGAGAGCAAGGTGAAATAATTCTGCTTGTCTCCAGACATCATAGACCATATTGAGCAATTGGCTAAAGTAGATGCAAAGCAATAAACCAAAACAAACAAGGAGAAGAGAACGAAATACAGACAATAAGCAATATGATAATATATTAGTTGGATTACATCCCAATTCCTTTGCGAGTGATGGAGCACTCGAATCCAAGTGAGTGTAAAAACCCAATTCAAATGATAGTTAAGAAAACTAGAACTGTTAATTAAGCGGGCATGTAAGAGAAGGAATGAAGGCAGAAAAGGCATGGAGTATATAGAGAACAACGAAAGTAAAAGTTGTAATGTTAAGATAGAATGCATTATAAGCAACAAAGCTACTGCCCACATAAACAACAATGACAATGATACTTAGAATATTAAGCATTCTGTTTAAGTAAACGCAGGAAGATAATAGACAAAAAATGCTAAAATTCCAGAGACAAGGAATCCAGTAAATTAGCAGCGCAATGATAAAGATAACAAGATAAAGATTAAAAAAACATGGCACAATTCCTGGACATCATACAGGTAATCAACAAATGAACACAAAAGACATACCAAAGCCAATGAAAAATATGCAGGACTAGGTGTTCTTTAATAGGTAAAAGAGTACAGTGAGAAAATAAAGTCCAACCATAAATCTGAAGTATGAGAGAAGTTGAAATAGTGATGTTGAAGAAGAAATCAAATCTATAAAATAAAGGATGGTATAAATTATTTGGCAGAAGTTTAGAACCATTGATTGAAAAAGTAGAAAAGTCCAGCCAAAACCAAGTAAAGTGTAAATGAGCATAATATTTAAAGCATAACCAAAGTACAATGCTTAGAAGTAGACACTTTTCTATAATTAATATAGCATAATGAAAATCTGAAATGAAACAAAGTATCTTTAGATTAGAATCTCGCGAGATAGTGGCGACAAAGAAGACCATTAAATCCATAGCAGTATGAACCCAAATGAGTGATAAATTCTTGGATATAATGACTAAGAATGAAAACAGTAGATAGCAAGTGATTAAGAAAAATCTCAACCAAATGAAATTCAAAAGGGGAAGTAGAAGACTTACCTGAGGGAGCCCGTTTTGATATGGCACGCTGGAGGTTGGCCCATTAATCGTTTGGCAGGGCACGGTGGAGGTCCTTCCAACACGGCGCAACAGAGAGGCTGTGACAGGTTATGTGCGAGTGGATGTTGACAGTGGTCGTAGCGGTGGTGGCGGAGGTAGGACGATGGTGGATGGTCTGCGCGATGGTGAGGGGTAAAAGAAACAACTTTGTTCAATATCTATAACATAAGAGGGAGCATTAAGATAGATTTGCAGTGAAAAAGATTTGAGAAGGGATAGATCAGGATTGGAAAAAGTCCATAGGAAGAACTTAGGGTTAGGGTTTTCATTCATTGAAGGTTATTTGTATTTTTTCTTTTTTTCTTTTTTTGGTTTTCGCTCTCCAGAAATCCCTACATCTTTTGGAGCATTTTCTCTCACTTATACACTGACACACATGATTACATATCCCACCTATGATCACGATGTGTATGATAGTTGCAATGTATTAATTTTGACATATAAGCTAGTACAATATTTGAAGTTCTATGTAAATATTTTAAACATAATTATTATTGAATAGGGAGATAAACTATTTGTTGCTGATATGCTTTTTATGAAACACTCTCTCTCTATTCAAAAAGTTAACATGTGTACGTATGCATTCAAAATTTATTCATTGTTGATATACTTGCTCTGTTCTGAAATAAGTAAAACATTTCTCTCTTTGAGAAGTGTTTCACTTATTATAGAATGGAGGAATTATGTGTTATAATTACATATTAATGTACATGTTCAGAAACAAATAAAATGTGGGTAGTTCAACATCAATTTGTTGTTGTCTTGCTAATGTGTTTCAATATAGTTTATTAATTCTATATTGGTAGAGAATTTAATTCTCTTTCGGATATTATTTGTCATAGGATTTATTTGTTTTACAATAGTGTTCTTATCTTATTAGGTTTCCTAATAAGATTAGGACTAATACTTTATATTTTCACTATAAATATGATAAATGAGAATCATTGAAATTCAGGGAGTTTCAGAATTCTAATATATATATACTTCCTCCGTTTCAAATTACTCGCTACACTTCTCAATTCACGGACTCCTATGCAATTTTTGGAGAAGAGAGAGGTAGAGAGTAAAAATAAAAGAGACCCATGTGAGAGGAGAGAGATAGAGAGAGTTTATTGCCCAAAAAGGAAGTGTAGCAAGTAATATGAAACTTCCCTATATGGAAAGTGTAGCGAGTAATTTGAAACGGAGGAAGTATATATATATATATATATATATATATATATATATATATATATATATATATAATTAAGTGAGATATTATATTATGTACTCTTATCACAATTTAAATGTCTCTTTTTCGTGGTATTTAGAAAACATCTTCGACTATTTAATATACTAAACCAATACTCTCTCTGTATTTTTTTATCTTTCCTACTTTTATTGTGCACGTTTGTCAATGCATGCTTCCACCCTATATATCTTTCACTATATATTAGTGAAAAATTTAACGATTCAATATCAATAAAATACTCATTGAGACGAAACAAAACCCCACATGACTATATTTTTTCTTATATATTGAGAAGAATTCAGAAGAGTCACTCTATTGTGAATAGTGTCAAGATTACAAGTGAGAAAGATAAAAAAAATACAGAGGGGGTACTAATAAGGAAAACCATAAAAGTTGATATTTGGTTTGTATATTGAAAAGAATTAGTAAGATCTCGCATGGTAAGTTTTTATTTTTTACTTTTCTCTTATATAATGAACAGATAATCAAATTTGATAAACTTTAACATTACACAGGAAAAAGCAATAATTGTTAGTATATTTTATATTATAAGATTGCTTAAATTTTTAGATATCAACTAGTAAAATTGGTAAAGTTATGTAAGGAAGTATATATTTTTCAAGCAACAATGAAGAAAACTCAAATGGTCTAATGTAAGTTCAAGCAAAATCTATAAGAGAAAAATTTACTAGTTGACATATAAAAATTTCACTGCAACAAAATATGGTATACCAAAATTTCCACCTTTATCATCCTCTTATTCTCAAGCATCTTACCCGCAGTCTAGGGTTGTTTTCTTTACCATTAAAATTTTCATTACTTCTTTGACTAATAATTAGGTATGAGTTGGACATTAGGCTTCATTAAGATTTAAGGACACCATTCCGACAGCAGCCCAAGAAAACTTATAGCTGTCGGGGTCGATTTTGTATTTGGATTCGGAAGTTAATCGTGACTCCCAATCTTTAACAACTTGTTTATTAAATGACTTGGCAAATCGTTTATTACACACACATACAGTATAAAAGGACAAAAGGGTATACATGCACTCAAATTGATGCCAACACAATTCAAGTCAGAAAACAAAAGAAGAATACTATTCAAGTAATAGTGATCATACTATCAATTACGCAAGGAAAATATCGGCCAAGAAATATAAAAGGAATATGAAAGTGAAGTTAAAGTATTTACAGTTAAGATCACAAGGGAGTCTCCTAGAAAATCAATAATCACTTACTAATATTAATAGGTTACGCATTCTACCTTTCTATATATACTTGTCATTGGTATGAGGGTAATAATGTGCAAAAAGTGCAGCAGAGGCTAAATCCTATGAAGCAGATGTCATGTACGGAAGAAGGCTGTAATTCAAGGTTGTGCAGAAATGTATATACTTCCTCCGTTACATTTATTTTGGGACAGAGGAAGTACTACAACTTGCAGCACCATATCATTTGCAGGCTATACATCTGGTGATAGGAAGGCTTTTGCTTTTGAAATAATAGTAGGGTTGAAGGATATCATACCAAGGAACAAAACCAATGGCACAACCAACAGAAAGAAATAAGGGGAGGGAGACACAGCTTTAGAACTCAAGAGAACGTGACTGTGTACAAACCCGTCTTCCATCCTTATCCATGACTTCAGGGCGAAAGGCTTATCCATGACCTCTATAATTCTAGCTCCTTTCGCCCAATTACCATACCCACCATAACCAGTGTGTCTACCGTAGCACAGCCACATGTTCTTGTGAGGGCAGCACCAGTCGTTGCCATGGTCATGCCCTACAAACACAGCCTACCACCAAAAACAGGAAAAGGCTCAATTGTATATAGACATCGTATGCTACAAAGTTTTTCATAATTACATGCATTTACCATATATTCCTTAAATTAAATAACATAAGATTACCTGAGCTGAAGGCCGATCTTCCAATACCTTCATTATCCCCGACTCAGTTTCTTGAGTACAAACAGATTCCTTATTTATTGAACCCACGCAAGGCCGAGGAACCAAAAACAACCAAGGGGAGGCCTTCTTATATGCTATACTAGGTATGTGCCAGAAAAATAGTTCAGGAACCCTGCAAAATTTAAAGAAAAGAAAGTCTCCCATAATTTCCATGTAGTAAATACAACCAAAGCTAAGAATAATGTCATTGAGAATGAATCTAACAAAAGAACCCTATACCATAAAATATAAATCTAAATGTTGGTGTCATGTTCATCATTTTGAGTTGTATCATAAGATTCTTAAGTTATGGTTAATAGTACCTAGAATCAGGATTAATTTCTTCAGCTATACTTTTGAGCCACTCTGCTTGGGCACTTGAAGTAACTTCCGGATAGGAGCCTCCTCCTGAATCTAGAAAATAAATAAATGCCACTGGCAAATCTGGGTTCTCTGATGATGAGATTTGCAGGACATAGTTCGATACACTTGGCCAAAGATTTTTTGGTCCATGCTGAGAGAACGAATGCGTGTTATTTCCTATCTGATTGTTCATCAACTGCACTCTTGTTGTACCCACGAAGCTGCAATCTCCATCTCCTGATGAATCATATGATGCAACAAATAACAGATGGTAACGATTACATATGAATTCTCAATGCATCTGCATGAATTTTTTTTACAATTCCGAGGATTTTTAAGATGAAGCCTTTCTCAAGAGTCAAGACTATACACATACAAGACCTTTATGTTTTTGTTATCTTATACTTCATTTAATTTCCTTTTGAAATAGAAGACCAGACCCTTTATATGCAAGTTGTTGATAATACAAAAATGATACCTAACCAAATCAATAGCAGAGTAATGTGAAAGGCATTTTGAGGGGGTGTAAAACTCTCTCCTAATAAAAAGTTCTTTTTTCTCATTTTGTCAAAAAGGGTTATAAGTGGGAAACATCATAACTTTCTCAATCTAAGTGGATTATTCCTTGAACTTGCCACCATGAGAAAATAAGTAGGATCTCAATTACCTGTGAACGATGAGTTAGATGGCGAGCAAAGTAGTGGGGGAACCCCATCTTCTGAAAACCATTCCTCAGGCCACTCGAAATAATCATCGTCATGATTACCGAACACGCTGGCCCAAGGTATGCCCCTATCTCTTGTGGGTGAAGTAGCTTGATCCCAGTACAGGCTTGCATTTGCAGTAGGTATATTATTGGCAGTAATAACATCTCCAAGGTATACAACAAAATCTGTCATGCAACTGACAATCACTTATAAGAACAAACTTAAAAGGCATGTACAAAATTTTCATGAAACCGATACACCTATAACTAATTAGCAGTAAATCAGAGAGGAGCCTGAATTTGCAACGATGACAATGACCAGACGAACTCACATGTGTCATCAGGATAAAAATAGTTAGCATAATTGGGTTAGTCTGATTTGAAAGAACAATGTACATCTAACTCCAAATCATGAGTCTAAAATACCTACCAAGAGGTAGCACAAAAGTTGGAACAGGGTCCCTCTGTAACAACTGACAACATAGCTGCTATAAAGCCTTTTATTCACAATTTTTATCACCAGAAGCACTTGGAAGAAAACTCTACTGTGTCAATAGCATTGAGGGTAGACTTGGAATAGGGCTAATGAACTAAGGGGACATGAAGATGAGTTTACAGAGTGTTAAAGAGAGATGAGGTAGTGACAATGCAAGGATGTGTGATGAGAAGCGGAATTACTAATCTCATTTTGGTGCCAATACATTACATTAGGTGAAAGATGGGAAACAATTACCCCAATCCTCCTCTTTGCACACTACCTCATCTCGTTTATCATACTATCACTACCCTCCCACGTCTATTTCTCTTTTATTTCTTCTCCTATTCTTTCCTCAACTTATTACCTCCATCTAGCTATCCAAATATCCAAGCATTGCCCTGACATTAGTAAACAATAACACCTTCATATTATCCTTGAACTGGATATTCTTCAAGCCAATCAGCAAGTTGATTACATATGATCTTCAACATTAAAATTCCACGTATTGAGTTATGAATTATCTTTTAGCTCAAATGCACGCCCATCACAATACATGAAACTGAACTAATTACCCGGGTTACAACCAGCAGTATGTTCCAACAACGAAATCTAACCTTGACTTATAAAGTTGAATTTTTATAAAAGACAGAATAGGGAGGGTTTAAGCGAAAAAAAAACGATGCAAATTAAGACTCGCTTCCATTACTTTAATCACAAAACTTAAGAATATTCATATATAGCTAAGGTTTTCATGTTGGTAAACACTTCAAGCGTTCTAGGATTAGCAACTACTAAAAAAAAAAAAACGAGCACATTTGGATGCAATCGAGTATAACAAGCATATCTCTAAATCTCCTTCAAGATGCTCAGGCATACGAAGGAAAAAAGAAAAAACAGTAATCAATTATAGAAGGCAAAAGTTCGGCATGTGACATCATTCCAACTTTCCTTCTATGTCTCCAAGCTCAAATCATAACAGTGAGTTCAATCACATTCAATAATTCTACAATTTCTCATGTGTATAGTTAAACCCAACAAACAAATGTCATCCATGAACTCATGCAATAATTAAATCAGATAAATTTTCCAAAGCCAAGGAACCACTGGAAAAAAAATTCTGTAACCATATCAATCCTAAGCCTAAATTTAAACATAAAATTGATCAACAGCTTCTTCATAGTACTCCTTAATTAACACAATCATAACCTTTTACCAATTCAAAATTCCAGACTAATTAAAAATTAAAATTTACTATAATATTGGCACCCAAAAAAATATCCAACATTGATATCACATTACTCCCAAAATTTAGCAAAACTTTCATCTATTCCAAATTCCAAACAAACCCACATAATTAAACACTCTAAAAAAATTCTAGATTTATTTTTATTTTTTTTTTAAGATTCAAACTTTTGCACACCCAAAAATAAAAGTTAAAAAAAACTAAAAAAGGACCTGGGTTTTCATGATCAAGAAGAGATGACATGGCTTTCTGAGAGTTGACATCTTGCTTAGGGCCCCACTTAGTCCAACCGTCTTCACCAAAATGCAAGTCTGCAAAAATTGCAATCTTGAAAGATGATGATCCTGCTTTTTTAGGCTGCAATTTTTTCAGCCCAACTGCAAAGTCAGAGCTTAATAAAAGGACCAAAATTTGGAAGAGTATGAAGAAGAAGAAGTATTGCTTTTGATTAATTGAAGAACCCATTAAAGGAGGAGATAGAAAGATGATACTACTATAAGATTAATTTGGTGCAAAATCAAATTTTTGACAGAGATGAGCTGAGTTCGGTAACACTAGGGAGGAAGGAAAGGAGGTAGTTGTGTTTCAAGTGTCAAAGGTTGACAAAGTCAGAGGAGTACTTCGACTTTTCTATTTAATCTCGGAGAAGTTTTTATTTTTTGTTAGGGTATTATTAATACTAGTAGGATTTAGTCCAACTTATACTGAGTTATCATCATATCATGAAAAGATAAGTTATGATAAAAAAAAAAAAAAAAAAATCGAAAATTTAATGCCTTAGCTTTGGGTGATAATTTTTAAAAGGTCTGAACTATTGATTAACCTGTGTAGGTCCCAACTTTAGGGGGTCTTAACTTTTAGCGGGCCTTAGTGACTTGAAACTAGCTTAATAGGTCATCATTTGTAAAACTTAGGTTACACCAGAAGGGTTAATTGAGGGAGGGATGTAGAAACTAGGTGAGATTTTTAAAAAAATCGCCAGTTTTAAGTCACCGAGACCCGCTAAAAGTTAAAACCCCCTAAAGTTGGGACCTACGCAGGTTAATCAATAGTTCAGACCTTTTAAAAATTATCACGCAAAGTCGAGACATTTGTTGTCAATTTTTCCAAAAAGAAAAATAAGTTTAGGCCGTCAGAGATTTTTTTTTTTTTGTTTTGACATGGGATTTAGTAAGTTTATCAAGTTTCAAATGGATTAATTAGCTAGTAATATAACCCAATCGCTATTTACCGTCCGTATTTACTTAAAATCGTCCGTATTTTTTTCTTTAAATACCCCCCATGCCCCTCCCTCTTTCACCTCACTTTACCCTCTCCACTCTCATCAAACTTCATCCCTCTCTCTACCATGAAGCACTAACACCACCACCACCTTCCGAACACCACCACCGGGCCACCACCATTGGCGCACCACCTCCGCCACCGACGAACCACCGGAGCACAACCGAAAATGTCCGAGGAAGAACCCTCAACGCCGCCGGAACGAAATATGGTAAGTTTAAGATTTTATTTTTTTAACGCTGCCGGAATTTTTTTTTGCGCCACCAGAGCAGGGTAACAGATGAAAAATCCGTTACCCAAATGGAGGCAACGGAAAAAAAAACCGTTGCCTCCGATAAAAAACCGCTGCCTCCACAGAGGCAACGGAAAAGCAATCCGTTACCTCGGAGTGAGTGGTAACGGAATAGTGATCCGTTACCACCGTGTGGTGGTAACGGATTTTCTATCCGTTGCCCCGCGACTTTTCGAATTTTTTTTTTCCACCAAGTTTTCCGGCGAGAGGGGTTTGTTTTCCACTACATATTTCCGGCTAAGGGGTCGCTTTTAACACCAAAAAACTACAAAACTAACCTGATTTGATGATTCTCCGACTTCCTTTGCCTTCTTCTTTGGGCCCATGCTTTTTCCGGCGACTTGTGGTGGTGGTGGTCGACTTTTTCACGCGGATCCGGATCTCGCCGGTGTGGTGGTGGTGTTGTGGTGTCGGTGGTGGTGTGGGCTGCCGCCGGTGTGGTGGTGGTGTTGTGGTGTCGGTGGTGGTGTGTGGGCTGCCGCCGGTGTGGTGGTGGTGTTGTGGTGTCGGTGGTGGTGATTTTGTGGTGTCGGTGGTGGTGTTGTGGTGGTGGTGGTGGCTATGGTGGGAGTGAGTGAGGAGTGAGGGAGTGAGGAGTGAGGAGTGAGGAGTGAGAGTGAGATGGGGAGTGAAGAGTGAGAGTGAGAGTGAGAGTGAGATGGGGAGTGAAGAGTGAGTGATGGGGTATTTGGGGGGGGGGGGTTATTTCTCAAGTATTTGTAGGGGTAGTTTAGGAGTATTTAAGAAAAAATACGGACGATTTTTAGTAAATACGGACGGTAAATAGTGATGCCCTAATATAACTAGTCTCCATTCACCACTTTAGTGTTATGTTTCAATTGGATTAATGTGAAATTTGTGGTTTGTAAGAGTTAAAATTGATGAGTGGTTGAGCGAATGAGGTTTTAATTGGGGAATAAAAATTGAGGAAACTTGGGTTTAGAGAGCATGTTATTTGATATGAAAATTAATTGAATGATTGATAATTATTATTTATCAAAATATGATAACTAGCCGAGAACCATTGTAATAGTTTCTAATTAATTACTATTGGCGAATAAACCGATTGTTGGTTGTATTGTGATTGGTGAATGGTATGACCAACCATTCCCAAATTCCTGGATCCGCAACTGTTACTACCTTAAAAACTTCCTTATTGCTACCGCTAACTTGTGAGCTTATCCGACCTGTTGTTTATCTACTTTTTGTATCTGGACCCCTTCACATAACGATGCCCAAAATAGTACATCTTCCATTATTCTTTTGACACCCATCCTTGCTATTCCGGTTGCCTCAAGAAGGAGATGATCTTTGTTGAATCTGTGTAGATTTGGACAATGGGTCTTATTTTGCATCTCTGCTTGAGCGCTTGAAGCAGAGCGAGGAACTTTGTCTGCAACGGTGAGATGGCTCATACCCTTTATGCGCCTTGAGGGGGTTTAATGGGAGTTGAGAGATGGAGAAGAGAGAGAGAAATGTAGGTCTTGAAATTTGGAAATGGAGCACTAGAAATAAGGAACGGGGGAGGGTTAAAAAAACACGTAACTGGTCAACGTCGGATTTTTTAGTCAACTTTCACATTCCGGCCATTGGTACCTTTTAAAAACAACAAAAATTATAAGGTAGTTTTTTGCCAAGATCTTTTTTTTAGGTAAGAGAGAGAAATGTAGGTCTTGAAATTTGGAAATGGAACACTAGAAATAAGGAACGGGGGAGGGTTAAAAAAACACGTAACTGGTCAACGTCGGATGTTTTTAGTCAACTTTCACATTCCGGCCATTGGTACCTTTTAAAAACAACAAAAATTATAAGGTAGTTTTTTGCCAAGATCTTTTTTTTAGGTAGTTTTTTGGCAAGAAGTCATTTTTATAAGGTAGCTTTTAACAAATTTTTCTAATAATAATAATATATTCGTGGTCCCGGTGATATTTTTTTTTTGTGAAAAGAGGAAACAATATATAAATTACTTAAAGTTATTACAATCCGAATTTAAATGTTGCATACAATAACTAAGGAGAGTAGGGAAAATCCTAGTTACAACACATTCCAAATCCATGACCCTACAATTCTTTGCCAAAGCATCCGCCGGTTTGTTGAACTGCATACCACATTCCTTAATCAGAATGGATGGGTATCTCCTATGCCACTTCCTGCAAGTGTTGATCATATTTCCAAATCTGTCAGAATATTCCTTTTGTAAAATCGGGTCGACTGTTGCCTTACCGTCTGAATATATAACCGCCCTCTGGTACCGATATGCTCCCATAATATATAATGCTTCCAAAATGGCTAAAAGCTCAGATGCAAGATAATCATTAGTATAGACTTTTTTACCCAACATATGACCCAGTGACCCTCACCATATGTCACTACTCCCCCAGGCCCACCATATTATATAGACCAATAAATGATGCGTCCACATGGATCATAAGATAGTCGCGGGGATGGGTAACACTGTACTGGCTAGGCATGTCTGCCATAGGTTTACTAAGGCCTACTAAACTATACTCTCTAGCATGGACACTAGCTTTATAGCTAATAACAATGGGAGGTGTTGGGTCTTTACTATTGAAAACACGCTTATTCATATCCTTCCATATCTCATGACATACATAAGGAAAGACACTTTTCTACTTGGATCCCTCTGGACAGGGAAACATTAGACAAGTTCTCTTTAAACCAAGTTTTTAAATTTAACGTATGAAATTAAGGAGTATCACGTAAAGCCCAAATAGCACGAGACTTGAGACAGACCCTAATCAGATGGTTAGAATCCTCAATGCAATCATGACATCGAGGGCACATGGGTCCTGGACAATACGTCTGATGGATACAAGGGACCTATGGGGAATTCGGTCATGCCAAAAAAGCCACATAAATACTTCACCTTAGGTTCCATGTCCCCTTCCCATATCCAAAGGAGGTTAAGTATTTGTTTTACCTTTATTTGTGTTCTATTATTGTGATCACTCAGTTTAAGGTGATCACTCAGTTTAAGGTTACTCCTTTTGAAGTTTATTAAGTTTTTAAGTTCTATGTTTGGTTTTGCCACTTGGGCATTATTGGATTGTGCGTGTATGAACACTATAATCTAGTAGTAGTACTTCATATTAAAGATATGTTATGCACTTATGCTTGTGTGTTCTGGAATGTATTAAAGAAAGCTATTTTAATAAATGTGTTTTCAATATTGAGTTGGCTTGATCACTTTATTTGAACTTATGATAGCTCTAATTATGAAGCATGAAAACCTCTCAGATTTAAGGTTTTCCTAGTTCTGAAACACAATTCATAATCAAAACAATTTCATGCCCATAAAAGCCCAAAAATGGTTGAGACTTGAAAATTCCCAGCTTCACTAATGTTCCTGAAGCATTTTTTTAGATAATTTTATTGCAAGAACATGAATTTTCTATGTAGGAAATAGCTTTAACATTTCCATGAAAAACTAACTTCAATATTTTTAATGATTGAGGTAATCTTAACTAATTTTTGAAAAGTAAAGTGATTGATTATGAATGATGACTAATTATAATCATGATTTGATAATTGTTTAATTAATAATGTGAAGATAATGATACGGCTTAACCCTAATGAGGATGCCTAGACTCATATATATGTATATCATAGGTACAATAGTACAATGACAAGGATACCCTTAGTATCCTCTATTACACCCCCTCAATATGTGCAAGGGGAACCATGTGCAGATTGAACCGTAAAAACTCAAAACGCTGACCAGATAAACCCTTAGTAAAAATGTCAGCAAGTTGTAACTCAGTAGGTACATAACGTACAACTAAGTCACCATGAGCAACACGCTCCCGAAAAAAATGATAATCAATCTTAATGTGCTTACTACGATCATGCTGAACAGGGTTAACAGCAAGATAAGAAGCAGAAACATTATCACAAAACAACTTCACGGGAGCACGAATGATGGTAACTCAGTAGGTACATAACGTACAACTAAGTCACCATGAGCAACACGCTCCCAAACAAAATGATAATCAATCTTAATGTGCTTACTACGATCATGCTGAACAGGGTTAACAGCAAGATAAGAAGCAGAAACGTTATCACAAAACAACTTCACGGGAGCACGAATGATGAGTCCCAACTCAGCTAATAGAGAACGAAGCGAGAGGGTAACCTGAACCGTGTATGCAATAGCATGATACTCTGCCTCGGTGGAAGACTTGGAAACTGTGGGTTGCTTTTTCGAGCGCCAGGAAATAAGATTACCACCTAGAAAGATGGCATAACCAGTGGTGGAGCGACAACTATCCGGACAACTTGCCCACAACATCAGAATAGGCAATCATAATAAACATGGTCTTAGAGGGACGAAGCCAGATACCGTAATCTGAAGTACCCTGCAAGTACCTATAAATACGTTTAACAACCAACAAGTGAGCGGTGCGGGGCGCATGCATAAATTGAGAAACTAAATGCACAACATACGTAATATCAGGTCGAGTCATAGTCAAGTAATGTAAAGCCCCAACCATACTACGATACTCAGTAGGATCGGATAAGAGATCACCATCTGTAAGCGAGAGAGTAGTCCGACTAGGTATAGGTGTGCGAACGGGTTTAACAGTGTGCAGATGAAATTTGAGAAGAAGATCATGAACATACTTCTTATGACAGATAAATAAACCGTGGGAGGAGCGGATAGCCTGAATACATAGGAAATAGTGAAGATCACCCAAATCTTTCATAGAAAACTCCGCAGTAAAGAGAATTGAATTTGGTGATCAAAGGAGCAGAGTTGCCAGTGACAATAATATCATCAACATAGAGAAGAAGAAAAAGAATGTACTTGCCACGACGAAAGATAATCATAGAAGTATCAGATTGAGAACAAAAGAAGCCCGCTGAAGCAAAAAACTGCTGAATCGAAGATACCAAGCTCGGAGAGCTTGTTTTAAACCATAGATGGCTTTCCTAAGCCGGCAAATGTGATCGGGAAAATCAGGATGAATAAAACCTGCAAGTTGTTTCATATAGACCTCCTCAATGAGATCACCATGTAAGAAGGCATTTTTCACATCTAATTGGCGAATGACCCACTGATAAGAAATAGCTAAGGACAAGACCAACCGAACGGTACCTTCCTGCTGACCAAACCCATGATCAACCAGACGAGCCTTAGGCCTAACCACATGACCCTCTTCATCAGTTTTATCGTATATATCCATTTTGTACTGACCAAGTTCTTAGATGCATCAAACGGTACCAAATCACATGTTTTGTTGACTAACATTGTATTAATCTCTTACGCCATGGCTTGACGCCATTTTGGAATTTTATTAGCTTTAGAGAAATAAGTAGGAGCTTGTTCTTTTTCAAGTGTGTTCAAACTTAAAATGTATTTTGGTCTAAAAATTCTGTCTTTTGCACGAGTTTTCATGTCATGAATGTTAGTCGAAGAAGGAACCATAAAGACACCGCGTGGAGGAGATGCAGTCAAAGAAGTGGGAGGGTTGACATAGGACGACTAGGAGAGGGGAGTGACTCGGAAAGACCATGGGTGGGCGGGTCTAAGATCCTAGATGGGGACCCAGCATGCGCTGGATGTGTGGTGGGTAAATCAGCAGCACAAGGCGTAGAGACGCCCAGCGCATTGGGCGCTGGCTGTCCAGCGTGCGGACCAACACTGCTGGATGAGGGAGAGCACATGCCATTGGGCGTTGGAGAGCCATCTGGCGGACCAGCAGCACAAGACGGGAGATGGGGAAGCCTATTGGGCGTTGTTGGCCCAGCGACCGAATCAGCATACGCGCGAGGGAAGAAGGGAGAAGGCCCAGCGCTCGCTGGGGAGCTTGTGGGCTAAGCAGACGAGCAAGGGGAGGGGGTGAGGCAATGTCCGGGACACGCAAGCCAAGGGGAGGGGGGTTAGACTGAGGAGGCGTGGAAAAACCACTAGCCAGGACATGCGAACCAAGTGAGGGGGGAGGCGTGTAGGAAACCGATCAAGGTAATTGGAGAAGGGAGGGATCCGTATCGGTAGAGTCAAGAGAAGACGAGGACCGAGACGATACTAACTGACGATAGGGAAACACCGACTCAAGAAATATCACATGACGACTCACATAGACACGACCTGACTTGGGTTCATGACACCAATACCCCTTGTAACTCGGAGCATAACCAAGAAAGACACATTGAATTGACCGGGGAGTTAACTTATTCGATGGTTTGGCAGAAAAATTAGGGAAACACGCACAACCAAACACACGTAACATAGAATAATCCGGTCGTTTGGAGAATAATTTCTCAAAAGGAGATAAACCATTCAAAATAGGAGTAGGCAAGCAATTTATGACATAGGTGGTCGTATACGCAGCATTGACCCATAATTGACCAGGAAGTAAAGACTCAACGAGCATTGTATGAGCAAGTTCAATAATATGTCGATGTTTGCGTTCAGCTACACCATTTTGTTGTTGTGTTTCGGGGCAAGATTTGCCAAAAGAAATACCACATTTTCGAAAATGATCAAGGAGTGGGGCATTATCAAATTCCCTACCACCATCACTTTGATAGTATTTGATTTTTGCAGTCAAATAAATTCTCAACCAAGGCTTGGAAATCCATAAAACGATCATGCACCTCAGATTTGCGTCTTAAAGGATAAATCCATGTATAGCGAGAAAAATCATCCACAAAACACACATAATATTTAAAATCAAGATTAGAGAAAATATTTGATTGCCATAAATCTGAATGAACTAGTTGCAATGGTTTATCAAAAGAGTGTATTACATCTTGAAAGGTAAGCGATGAGACTTGCCTAAGCAACACGAAACACAATAAAAAAGTTGACTAGTGGCACAAACAATGGCCTTATTATGCTTAAGGGCAGCTAAAACTCTATCACCACAATGTCCAAGACGACGATGCGAAGTGGGACCGGACGCTAAAAGAGACAAAAGAGCAATTGGCCTCCTAGGATGAGTGGTGAGGGTCATGGGATAGATATTTTCTTGACTAGAAGTATTGAGAAGCACCTCCCCCGACCGATTGTCCTTAACAAAAACATGAGAGCCATTAAAACTCACAGTACAATTGTTATCTTTAGCCAACTTTTGAACTGACTTTAAATTGAATTTAATATAGGACAATGATAGACTGAATTGAGAACAAGAGGATGACTGTTAGAGTTTAATGTGACTGTGCCAACATGTTTAACTGGGATTTTAGTACCATTTGCTACTTCAACAGAAATTGGACCTGTATAATGAGATTTATTTGACAAGATACCTGGATCGTTGGTCATGTGAGAAGATGCTCCGGAATCAGGAAACCAAGTGGTTTCATTGTACTCTCCAGTGGGAAGGCCAACAAGAGCAGCATTGGATGTCTGAGCATAACGAGAAGGGCATGAAACAGCAGAATGACATGGATGGAAACAGATTTGACAGACTATATTTGTGGGATTTGGTACCGTTTGATGCATCTAAGAAAGTCGGTTTCTTGAATTCAACGTGGAGTTCAAAAAAAATTGCGGAAGCGAGATTGCGTAGAAGAAGAAGAGGATCGAAAACTACGCTCTTGATACCATGTGAATATAATGATACAGCTTAACCCTAATGAGAGTGTCTGGACTCATATATATATATATATATATATATATATATATATATATATATCATAGGTACAATAGTATAATGACAAGGATACCCTTAGTATCCTCTATTAAATAATAAGAATGGATTAAGACATAGTGTGACTCTATTTAAAAGAAATTAGAAAATAGATACAACCTAGGCCGATGCACTAATATGAAACGTCTTGATTCACCGCCTGAGAGGATCCGGTGCTTGCTGTAGAAGAGGCATGCAATCGCAAGTTTGTGATTCATGCAGTTCTAGATTATCCTTGATTACAACATATACTATTTATTTAGTGGGAATAGAAGGTGGTAATACGAATTTAAAACCCCATTTTTCATATTGTTTTGTTTGTTCACTGGGATTAGAAATTTTAGGGGGGATTGAGCATGGGATTATATAGCGTCTAGCTCCATGGGAATAAGACGTGGAGAGGAAAAAGTTAAAGTCTTTGAGTAATTATGTTATTTATTCTCAATTTTCCCTTCACTCACGTTGGTAACCTACTGCCTCCACCATTGTATATATAAACTAGTTTTTAGGCCCGGGCTATGCCCCGGGTAATTATATCTTCCATTTATTAATATTTTACTTTGAAATAATAACATCAAGTATTACTTGGTTTAGTGGTTAAGACATTAGTATATATGCTTGTGATCTCGGGATCGAATCTTACTTAATGCGTTTTCTATTTTTTTAGTATATGTGGATTACATAACATAAAATACACAAAGCGGAGGTGCCACATGACGTAGTTCCTTGCTTAAGAACGCCTTTTAATATATTAGTATAGATATTTAGGTTGATTAAAAATTAAACTTTAGTTTTCAATGTAATGATTGAAATAATTGATAATGATCTAAACTTCATAACATTATCTTAGCAATCTAACCAGTAACAACTACACAACTATGAATAGGTACGTAGTTCGATCTTATGTAAAACGTATAGTCGTTACTCGTGTAGAGATGTCCTTATAATTAATTTAGCATCATCTCAGTCATTTTTATTCTTCTTACAAGAAGTTATACGAAAGGCCTGAAAATGAGGAACCAATTCTGTTTACAGACACTCTACTAGAAAACCTTCCTCATCTCGGTCAAACCCATATTCAGTTACTCTCTCAACCTTTCTCTGAAGAAGAAATCAAAACTGCAGTTTTCAGTTCTAAGCCTCTTAAATCTCCAGGCCCAGATGGTATTCCCCCATCTTTCTTCCATCAGAACTGGGAAACAACAAACAAAAGTGTTTATAAGAGTGCCCTAGAATTCTTCAATAGTGGCTTCCTCCTCAAGGAAATGAACAAGACTTACATTGCTTTAGTCCCTAAAGTTGAAAGACCTCAGCAAATTAAAGATTTTAGACCAATTAGTCTATGCAACTCAACTTACAAAGTAATCTCAAAAGCAATGGTAGGAAGACTGAAAACTATCCTAGGGGACCTTGTGGGAGAATTTCAAAATGCCTTTGTTCCAGGAAGGCAGTTGACGGATAACTGTCTTATTGCCCATGAAGTGATAAATTGGATCAAAAAAAGGAAGAAAGGCACCCTTTATGCAGGACTTCTGAAAATAGATTTGAGCAAAGCCTATGACAGGATTAGGTGGGACTTTATAGAAGCTATTCTAAAGAAAATTGGCTTCCCAGGATCTTGGATCCAATGGATCATGCAATGTGTTACCACTGTTTCTTACTCAGTTTTGGTTAATGGAGAACCAACAAGATTCTTTAAGCCTTCAGCTGGTCTAAGACAAGGCGATCCTTTATCCTCTTATCTCTTCATTCTTTGCATGGAAACCCTTTCAACAAAATTACTTGCAATCCAAGCAGTGAAGGATATCCAAGGTATTAAGATTTCAAGATCCGCCCCATTTCTCACACACTTATTCTTCGCTGATGACGCTTTGTTCTTTTTCAAAGCAATTCCTAAGAGTTGTTGGTCTCTTAAGAATCTTCTTCAAGAGTTCTGTTTGAAGTCAGGAGAATTGATAAACTATGACAAATCGCATGTTATTTTTAGCCCAAATACACCAAGAAGATTTATCGATTTAATGAGAAAACCTCTAGGGGTCAAGGATGTTAAGGAAGTAGGAACTTACTTAGGGTGTCCGATGGAAGTTGATGGTAGGAAAACCACTCCTCTCAATGAGTTATTACAGAAAGTTCAAGACAAGATAACTTCTTGGAAATTCCTAAACACTTCCCCATCTGGTAAGCTTATTCTCATAAACACAATTTTGGCTTCCCTTGCTGCACATGTGATCTCTATTTACCTACTCCCAGTCAAAATAGAAAAGAAAATCACCTCAAATCTCCTAAGATACTGGTGGGCTTCGTCTCAAGATAAAAAGCCAATCTATTGGAAAAAGAGATCAGTCCTAGAATCTCACAAAAGAGAAGGAGGTTTAAGTTTGCGCAACATCAGGAATATGAATATTTCCTTACTAACAAAACAAGCTTGGAGGATCTATCACAATGAAAAATCACTCATCCATAGACTTTACCAAGCTAAGTATCACAATGACCCTCTTTCAGCAGCTCTTAAAAACAAGAAACCTTGCTCAACTTCTTTCGCATACAGGAGCCTATGGAAGGCTTCATCTCTACTTAAAGAAGGATTTTATAAGCAAATTGGAAATGGCAAATCTACTGGGATTGAGATTGATAGATGGTCAGGGCAAAAAGTCATAAAAATGAATCAAAATTCAGCCTGTGGTCTAGATACTCATACCATCACTAAAGTGGCGGACACGATAAATGAAAGAAGAGAATGGAGAGCAAGCCTCATCTGGAAAATTTTTCGAGAAAGAAGACGCAAAAAACACCCTTTCAATTCATATTCCGATTCTGAGACAGAGAAGATAACATAAGGTGGTCACAAACGAAGAACGGATCCTACTCGGTCAAGTCGGGTTATTGGTACCTCCAACAAAAGGAATACAATCAACATCAAGGCTCTAATATCTGGCACTACTTTTGGAACCTGCAAATATTCCCAAAATGGAAATTCTTCATTTGGAGAATACTCAACAAAGCCCTTCCTACCTCGGAAGGTTTGGCGAAAAGAAACATTCAAGTGGATATGTCTTGCAAATTCTGCAATCTTTATCCGAGAGACTCCGGAGCATCTCTTAAGAGATTGTCAATTCTCCAAAGCAAAATTTGGTGGACCACAATGGGAATTAGAACTTCAACTCCAACTATAATCCCTCTACAAAATTGGCTAACAAATTTTTTGAACCTTTTCGAAAGAGGAAAACAGAAAGCAAAGATCAAGAAAATTATCAAGAAGTGGAACAATTTATAGCTACGCTTTGGAGCATCCGGTTGCACGTGAAATGAAGTTGTCTTTAGAAACGCCAACCCAAATTTGCTTTCAATCATGAGTTTATTCAGAGACAGCAGGGATAGAATTTTAGCTTTTCAAACGAGAGATACAACAAGGAAAAAAGAGTCGGAAGCTCAGAATAGCGACACCCCTCATGGAAGCTACAAAAATTGGAAAATAGGCACTTTGATGGATAACAACCAAACTACTATAAGTGTTGACGGCTCCTGGAAGATTAACAAGGGTAATCAAAAAAGTAAAGCAGCTATAGCTTGGATTAATGAGCAGAGCATAAATCATTATAGCACAAGAAGAATCTTTGCTTCCTCTCCTCTCCAGATCGAAGCTTATCTTTGTCCTCCAAGCTATTAAAGAGAATGAAGGATTAGAGAATCTCCAAATTCAAACTGATAATATTGAAGTAATCAATGCGCTGAATGACCCAAAGAAAGGAGATAGAACCATCTCTCCAATTATAGATAGTATTAGAGATCTAGCTTTAAATTTCAATTATGGTTGTTGTGTTAAGGTTAGTAGAAGTAGTGTTCAAAAGGCTCATTTACTTGCAGTTGCAGCAAGAAAAGAGAGCCCTTAATCTTCTTTATGGTTTTTCTCCTTGTCAAAAAAAAAAAAAAAAAAAAAAAAAAAATTAATTTAGCATTTATGCAGTGACTTTTGTTGAAAATGGGATAACAACGAAAAGAATGGTGTTATTATTCTTTTATCACTAGTACACTACACATCATTGTCTTTTTTATTTCTTTGACTAACGTGTTTTCTAGTAATAATCCAACTTAAAGATATACTTTCTCTGTTTTACATTGTAATACTTTCACTTTACTATAACTCCTATATTAATTTTGACCTTATTTTTTTAAACTTCTATCTTACAGACATGTGTCAATATGCAAAACTAATATTAGTGTCAGTGTTTGTTTCAAAGTAACATCTTGTGCTTTTAATTACTCTAACATCCCCGTAATATAGTGTTTGTTTATCATTTATTTACGAAAATTATGGAAAGTTAAAGATATTACCATGTGTATTATTTAATGGTGTACTTATATTGGAAAACTAATTGACTTTTTTTACTTTAATAAATAAATAAAAAGAACTATGTGTAACCCCCGACCTCTAAGCATCTTTATTAGGTTAATTAATCTTGATTATTAGCAGCGGAAGACCTAACCTTTGGTCGATGTGTTACTGTCGTACTTTCCGTTAGGAAAATACAAAGCAACATATTTATATAATCATATAATAACGTGGAAACTTAAACATATTAGATTAATAAAAAATAAAACGAAGTTATTCTTAACAAAACTAACGGTTTACTTAAGTTACAGAAACTATAAATGTTTGAGTCATTTTAATAACAATTCCTCACTGCTAAGCCATTCCGTCATCCCCATCGGTACCTAAAACATAAAAACAAAACGTCATGAGCCGAGACCCAGTAACATACTACTCTAACAACGTAAGTTCATTTCAACTCATATTATTTGAAAACAGAGAGGAGATAATATAGTCAAACCATTTCATAAACATATATAATATTCAGAATAGAAATCCAACCATTTATGAGATATTATCCTTTTAAAATCTTGCATCATTCTTAATGGTAACTTGGCGAGTACAGCATCATAACATCATAATCATTAAATCGAAAGGGGGCCACAATAAAGGTGACAATTGCGGTGCCCATAACGTTAATCCAAAAGGCGGTCACAACAAAGGTGACACTTGCGGTGCCCATATCCGAAAGGCGGTCACAACAAAGGTGACACTTGCGGTGCTCATATATAAAGTACTGCCAAGAACCGTCTTTCACTTTCCTTTATCATGTTTCGTGATTTTTACATATATTCTATAAAACATCTCTTAAGCATCATGAAATTAAAACCAATTTATTATCATAACATCATCGCAAACATCATTTAACAAAACATTTCGTATCCCGCAATCCATAAACACATATCATTAGAACATTAGGTAAAAGCGTCACAAAACATAGTTGGAAGGGGAGTGCGGGTGTTATCAGTAGACGTTACCTTGAGTCGCGATTATTGTACTTAATAGTCGGGGGAGGCTTGTAATATCCTTTTTCCTTTCTAATCTATTCAAGAATTAATAAAGGACGACTTATTAATATTTTATTCTAGATTTCAAGTTCTACGATCCATTTCCATCATGTGCCTATTATAGGAAGTACTTTAATATGAATTACTAGAGAGTTTATGCAATTAATGGTTATGGAATCTCATTATCACTATTTAGTACTTAAACTATAATTCATGACTTTACTGAATTGGTTAAAAGGTCCTAGATGAAACATCCAATATGAGTTCTAAGTCCAAATTAATTACTAACAAACACTAGTTATAAGTTTCATGAAAATTCATGTTTAATGACTTGGAGGTGTGATTATAGAACTTTCATATTAGACTTTTAATACTAAAGTGATTATCTAACTAGTTATTAAACTCTAACTTGTACCAGTGATATTTTCAACTAGTTAGTGCTCATGTATTAGTGATTTACTTAATTGACAACTTAAAAAGTGAGATTCATTTCAATAAGCTAAAAAGTGAAACTACAAGTACTCATTATTTAGAATAAACTTAATAACATTATACTTATAATCCAAGTGTACTCAATTAGTATTACTTTATAATACATAAATTTAAGTCATAAATAAATATAGTTGAAATGGGTTATTATTATTAAAACATGGGAAGCTATAATCTAATTAATCAAATGGTTATTCATAATATCAACACTATTGGAGCAATATCATACCTTATCCTTTAATTTAGTCCAATAAAATTACTACATTATAATTCAGCCGAATAAGTAATTTAAACAAGTAACTAATATTTACTTAAGCCCAAACTAATGACTTATTAGTGCCAATTAACTTTTCAAAACAAAAAATTTTGATTAGGAAAAGCCGCCGCCTTCCCGCCACCCTCTCACTGTCTTTTTTCTCTCTCAAACCCTAGCCTCCCCTACCCCTTTTTACTCAATTAGGGGCTGCCATGGATGATTTCATCCATGGTAAGCCCCTTTTCCCCTTTTATTTTCAGTTTTTAGTTTATTTTCTTGTTTTGTTGAATAAATTAGTCTCTCTTTATGAGATTTTTTTCAAACCCTGTTATGGGGATTTTAGTCTCTGTTGTGGAGATCTCCTTCTTCCCTATGGGAGTTGTGAGTATTTTTTTTGTCTTTAGGTATGAGAAATTACTCTCATTGGTTGAACTTCGAGACTCAACATGAAGGTATTGGAATCTCGGATGCGATCAACATGGCTCGATCAAGAATGATTTTCCCAAACTATGTCAGAAAGATAGATTCTTCATCAATAGCTGCTTGATTCAGTATATACAAGGGGCTACGCTGTATTGCTCGATCTAGTTCATTGTAGTTTATTCGAAGACGAATTTGATTTAACCTTGTTTGATTGTATCTTGTTTTTCTTTAATACCTATTGTAGATGTCGGTTGACCTTCAATTAATGAAATTTCTCTTTAAAAAAAACTTTTTAAAACAAAGAATAGGAGGGAATATATATATATATATATATATATATATATATATATATATATATATATATATATATATATATATATATATATATATAGGTTTAGGTTCATATGAGAAGTACCTTTATGGTGAGAACCGTGAGAACTACTCATTTTTCCTCATTTTACGAAGATATTACTCATTTCACTGCGTTTTTGCTCATTTTATGATTTGTTTATTTTATGTTTTTGCTCATTTAACATTTTTATGCTTATTTCGCAACGTTTTTGCTCATTTTACGTTTTACTCATTTTACGTTTTTTCTCATTTAATTTTTTTATGCTTATTTTACTTTTTTCTCATTTTACATTTTTGCTAATTTTACGTTTTTGCTCATTTAATGTTTTCTACTCAATTTATGCTTTTGCTCATTTTTTTTGCTTATTATTTGAACTTTTTGCTTATTTTTATTGGTTCACAAGGTTGTCACCATAAGAGGGTTCTCACTAAAACCCAACCCTATATATATATATATATATATATATATATATATATATATATATATATATATATATATATATATATATATATATATATATATATATATCATGTGAGAAAACTATTTAGATGATAAATGAGAATGAATATGGACCAATAGATCTAATCAAATTCAACGGTTAAGATCTAACCTTTAGTAATCCTGCTTTCTCATCTTCTTTTCGCTTCTGAGTCCGTCGATGGTGCGCACGAGTGTAGGAATAAAATGGTGCGCACCATCCAAAACGCACCAAAAAACAAACAAAACGTGGAAAACTGGAAACAAAAAAATAACCCAATGAACATCTTCAATATTCCACTGAACAGTTACAAATTTACCACATGGGAACCTTTTTTGAATCAACAATATGTTGATGCAGTGAACATCTGTTCATCTCCAATGAACATATAAGTAATGACAACATAAATATTTATCACAATGAACATATACTCCCTCCGTAACACATTACTTGCAACATTTGCCAAAATGGGTGTAACATATAACTTGCAACAATTTGAAACTTTCCATATATGGCAAAATTTAGCATGTAAAATGTCCAACCATGTGATTTCTCTCTCCTACTTTTTTATAATTAATCTCCTTAACCCATGTGATTTCTCTCTCCTACTTTTTCTTTCCTCAACCATGTGATTTCACTCTCCTACTTTTTCATAATTAATCTTTTTTACCCATACTTACCAAATTTTGCCTAGGAAATCCCCCTAGTCCAATTGTTGCAAGTAATGTGTTACGGAGGGAGTAAGTAATTTGAAAGAACATTTTGAATACTTGGATGAACAAACTAACATTTGAATCAACAATATGTTAATGAAGTAAGAAATGAACAATAGTAAATCCCACAAATGTTTATTCCAAAATTGCAAATGTCCATTGAAAATTAGCGTGTGTTCATTAGACTACAATGTCCATTGGAATAATCTTGATGTTTATTGGTTTACATGAACAATAGTAAATCCCACAAATATTTATTTCAAAATTGCAAATGTCCATTGAAAATTAGCGTGTGTTCATTAGACTACAATGTCCATTGGAATAATCTTGATGTTTATTGTTTACAACACACATGGGATGAAAAATTTGAGGAAAGAGAAATTGAGGTGGGTCCTACAAATGTTTATTGGAAAACTGCAGATGTTCATTGCAGACCGTTTAAACGTTTCGTTTTGAAGCGTGCGCACAGGAGTGAGGAAGCCTCATACTTCCGTGCGTACCTTCGAATATTCGCTGCTCTAAGTTATTCACCACCGTTTTCTCTCTCTTCCACGCAAGACCAAATTTTTGGTTGCTCATTCAATGAATTAACGAAATGATCGATCAAATGCAAATTGATCATCTCTACTTTTCTTGTTCAGAATTAGTGATCAATGAATTCATTCAATATGGCAGAAGAAGGTTAGTATTTTGAAACTTTTTCTAATTTGTTTTTATAATTTTGATTCAGATTTACATCTGTATTCTGAAATTGCTTTGATTAAACAATGCAAAACATAAGAATTTATGTCATTACAAGCAGGATTTATTACGACATTGTTGTGATTATATTAATTAACGGACTGAATTGAGATTGTAAGTCTCTTCCTCACCTAGATCTATCAAGTACTCTTCCAATTCAATTCGAAAACTGTCATTTACTATTTAATTTAGTCAAATATTTATGGTGATGAATTCATCTTTATCGTTTGGCTTGTTTATGTTCTTTGATTTAACAACCTGATGTTGAAGGAATTAGTTCGAATTTTGGTACTTTGTTGCTGAAATTAATCTTTGCATCTGCGGATTTTGTGCTAAGTGGTATACTGTTGTCAAGCAACCCTGGGTAGCTTTTATGTTTTCTAATTTTCAAATGTGGTCGATCATTATGCTGTTCAGTAGATTACTGTAGTGATTAGAGTTGCAGGAACTCTTGTTTCACTTATATAAATTATGTATTAGAGTTACAACAACTTTTGTTTAGAATCATAGCCGGCATTAATTGGAGTCACACCACCTCTTCTTTAGAATTATAGGAAATGGTAATTATAGTTAGGGGAATAATTGGTTAGAGTTATAGAAAATAGTAACTAAAATTACAACAACACTTCTTTAGAGTTATACGAATTAGTAATTAGAGTTACAATAAGCTTTGTATAGAGTTATAGGAAATAGTAATTAGAATTATGAAAACACTTCTTTAGATATATAGAAAATAAAATTAGAGTGAAGGCAACAATTTGTTTAGAGTTATATGCAATAGTAATTAGAGAGTTGTAGGAAGTAATATTTAAGAGTTATGCCAATGTTTGTTTAGAGTTATATGAAGTACTAATTAGAATTATAGCAATATATGTTTAGAGTTGTAGGAAGTAGTAGCCCGGAGCTATAGCAACATTTGTTTGGAGTTATAAGAAGTACGAATTAGAGTTACACCAACGCTTATTTAGAGTTATAGGAAGTACTAATTAGAGTTATAGCAATATAATTGTTTTGAGTTGTAGGAAATAGCAATTAGAGTTAGCATTTTAGAATTTTTGTTTAGAGTTTAGAATTATGCTTGCAACTTGATAGCCTGTTAGCTCAATTGGAAGAGCATGTGTGCAAATACACAAAAATGTGGGTTCAACTCCCACACAGGCTCTTATTATTTGGTATGCTTGGAGCACTTCTTATTTACATGGTCTTTGTTCAACTTTTAGGATGTAATTTTGCTCTTAAGGATGACCTAATTATGTGATAAAAGAAGAAAAAAGTGACACTAGTTTTAAGTCAAAACAATGACAATTTTTAGAAAAAAGTGACACTAGTTGATGCGTCATTGCGTCTCCAACTTGGTTCACCATAGCTCCAACAGAAACCTAAGATTTGGAAATCAAGCTGAATGTTGTTAACCAGGCAAAGGATTTCAGCTTCGTAGAGATTGTTTGAACAGGAAGCTTGGATCACATTTCGAGGATTCCGTTGTCAGTTTTACCTGTTTCAGTTTCTTAAGAGGTCAATTTTAGAAGCAATTATACTTATACAACCCACCCTACTACCAGAGAGAAAAGCTCTTAGCAACATACCAAGTTGTTGAATGTTGATCACAAAGAAATGTTTAATATATGCATTGCCACATGTACAAGTAGCAGAGTATCACGCTCCAACTTCAAATTTTCACTGCAATAGCTGATAACAATGTAGCAAAGCTTTGCCTTTTGAGGCAATGTGCCCTGATACATGATAGCAATAATTTTAACAAGAAGCAGCGTAGAACATGATGGGAAAGGAAGGATCAGACGTACACTGATATGCCAGCTCACACTCACACGAAAAATTAAGCTTTTTGCAGTTACAAAGAATCTGTATTTAGTGCATTGTACAAGAAATGGTACATATATACAACTTAATACTATAATCAGCCACTGCTTGCCATCAATTTTTACGGTGTAGTTTCCCTCCCTCTATATAGCTAGAAAAAAAAAATTAATGTAACTTGTCAATTGCAACCTATGCAGGAAACAATGATGGATGATATGACCATAGAAAACACTGAAATACAAGAACTATTTTGTGGCTGCAACAGTACTCCACAAACACATACTCTTTACGTGGATGTCTATAAATACTTCTCGCTGTTGGCCGTCGGTAGACTTGTTTAGTTTGCTGCACTGCCTTCCTCACTCTCTGTTCAAATACCTTCCATTCTATAGTGGAATTCTTCAAGAATATGTCTGCAAGTCTGCGTTTTTTTGGCCTTATAGTAGGCATTTGTCCTCCTCCATAATACATTCGAAAACCAGAAACTAAAGCTGACAACTGATTTCTAGAGTCTGTCATGGCAAAGGCTGTGGCTGCTGTACAACCTATATAAAGTCCAGTGCTGCCAACTAAGATAGAGAAAAAGGAGCCTAAACAATAAGGTCATCATAGCCCAGCTGAAACTAGGAGCCCTAATGACACTCTCATTTTTAGATTGTAAAAATTGAGGAATAGGATTAAGACATAAAGCAGCTAGCGTTTAGGAAACAACATTGGACATCGAATACATCAAGCTTTGAAATGCACAATGAGCAAGGGAAGCCGTAAGCACTAAATAGATGAGAGCTGAACTAAATTCTAATCAAATGTTGGCATAACTCTATATACTAGTTTATACAACTCTAATCAAATGTTCGCGTAACTCTTAAATACTAAGTTCATGTAACTCTAATCAAATGTTGGTGTAACTCTAACTTTGACTTCCTATAACTCTAATTAAATCTTGGCATAACTCTAAATTCTACAACCTATATGTATAACTCTAAATTTTATTTCCTAAGACTCTAATTACAGAACAATTTGTTCTATGTTTGGGTTTCTAACTTTTAACAAGAGTCATTTCACAACCTATGTGGGAATCGAACCCACATCTTGTGCATAGCACAATGCTCTCCATTTGAGCTAATAGGTTTTAGGGTGTTTGAACATGATATGCCCAAAAATGTTTATGTTTCTAAGAATAAGTTGATTTATTTAAGAACAAGTAGATTATAAACAATGCTCTACTTGTTTATATACCTTTAGTCACGTGTAATGGTGCAATGGTTCTAAAACATAGCTTGAACAAAAGCAATCAAGAACATAGACATTCTTTCTCAATTTGCCGAGTATATTGATTGACCTTCTTCTTCAGAATCTTGTAGTTTATATAGTACCTTGAGTAAAACAAGGTCAAAGAAAAAAGGTTTTTTTCAACTAACATACAATGTGTGCCAAAATATTGACAAACGTAGTCAGAAAAGATAAGGTATCATATATGATACTCACTACTCTCCACTTCTCCAGTATATATGTGGAACTCATGATATTCTCAGGAATCATAAAGCCAGATTTACTAGCCCTTACTATTTGAAATAAGCATCTCTAGTAGCATTATCAATTACAAATGTATACGACTATACGCACAAGGAAGAAACCATTCATGATACACCCCCTTACCTCAATGTATGTCGCTCACTTACTATCTATAGTTTCTCTCCCCCCCTCACACCCCGAAATCCCACCCCAAGATCGAGAAAAAAAAAAAAAACTTAGCTATCTCATTTCAGAATTCAGGGAAACACATAGCCCCCTTGAGTACAAGAGCATCACAGGAAAGACATCTGTGTTGGATATTGGGACACTTGCTAAAGTCAAAGCCGGGGATATCAAGGTAGTTGTCTATACTTCCATCCTCAAATAATTGGTTTAAGTTTGTAAAAAATAAAAATAACACTATTCCATTAAAATCCATAACGATAAACCAAAGGAAAATTTGTCAAAAAAAACCTTTTAAAGGTTCAATTTTGCGAGAAAAAATCTTTTAAAGCATTCTTTGCGGAAAAAAACCACAAACTTAATTTTTCTTGCAAGATGAAACCTATTCCCAATTTCCGGTGTGGTTTTTGAGATGCATAGGGGTGGTCTTTGCCGAGTTAATGAAAATAGGGTGTTAAGGAAAGATAGAAGGGTTAGCGCCGGAATTGAGAAAAAACACACCTAAAAATGGGAATAGGTTTCTTCTTGCAAGAAAAAATAAGTTTGTGGTTTCTTTTCGCAAAGAATGCTTTATAAAGTTTTTTTCGCAAAATTGAACCTTTTAAAGGTCTTTTTTGGCAAATTTTCCTAAACCAAATAAATAATTCCCAACTTAGAATTTGAGTGAACTTCTTCAAACAAGTCCTAGAAAACAGAACTTTCTCAATAGCGCAGGTCAACTTGTGTCAAAAAATGGCAAACCCAGAAAAGATTCAAGCCAATCTCCCGAAAAACACAACTTCAATTTAAAATTAGATAAGAGATTCCTCCTGTTTCCTTATTTTTATCTAATTTAAAGAGAATTATGATCACTTCAATAGTATATATCTAATAGAATTATAATCACTTCAATAGTATTTATCTAATTTCATGAAAATTATAATCCAACAAACAATATATAAATATAACAGGAACAAATCTACAGATCGATTAATTAAATATAATCACAACAATTTCGAATGAAATATGTTCCATAATGAAATTTAGATGTAAAATTGAATCAAAATTCATTAAAAAAAAAACGAAAAACTTAACGAAATTCTAACCTTCTTCTCCCATATTATATGCGTCTCTCGAACTGATCTTGAGTGCTGAATTTCACTGATAATCAGGGACGAAATCACTGAATTGATATTGACAAAAAAAATTTAGTAATTGCGTCATGAAAGCAAAGTAACCTAAAAGAGGGAGAGGAGAGAGAAGGTTATGCGTGACAGCGTGAGTGAGAGTGTGTGAGAGGTGTAGTTAGGTTGTTTTAGTTTTTAATCTTGGCCATTAAATGAGACATGATCTAAGGGTTGGTATTTCTTCTCACTTCTCATGTAAAACACCCTTCTCACATAAACTTAATTCTATATATATATATATATATATATATATATATATATATATATATATATATATATATATATATATATATATCACTTACTGGACTAAAACACAAACCAGCCAAGGGGAGAGGTGGTCGGAGTTCCGGCTTGGATCCAGGTGGTGTGGCGGTGGCGCGCTAGCGGCAACAGTAAGAAGGCAGCAGCCCAAGTGGGGCCGAGGAGGAGAGAGAAATCTGCGGGGGAAGGGAGCAGCAAGAAAAGAGAGAGGAGGAAGGGAAGAACGCAGGGGAGGGAGGAAAAATGGAGGTGGTGCTGGTGGTAAGGCGGTGGCGCAGGGCGAGGCAGTGGGGCGGGAGACGCATGGTGGTGGTCGACGGGTGGCCGGAAAATAGGAGGCTTGGGTGTAGTAGTGTTTGAAATTTTCTGATTTTTGGGTGGTCATAAATAGTGAAATTGACATACTATTTATAGTAAATTTTAGGAGTAAAACTCAATTAAACTAATGGAGGCTTAATGGTGAAGAATACTTGGGGAGCAAGGTCTTCTAGAAGCCTTGGGGAGCAAGGAGATGGAACTTGAGGAAGAAGATAAAATGTGTGGATGGTAGTTTTCAAATTTTAGAAAATTTTCCTATTTTTAGCTATTACCAAACTTAGTAAGTTTTTCCTATTTCCTTTTATTATACAACCACTAGTATCTATTGCACGCGATGCGTGCGTGACATCGTGTGTAAGTGATTTTGTGGAAGTTTTAATTTAATCGTCATTCAAGTAATATTGTTCCATTTTTGTTATTACCGGTGTAGATGTAAGATGTAATTGCTTTGCAGTTGTATGGATCTTTTTTTCCCTTTTTTCTAAAAAAAATGAGAGAAAACAATTAGTAGTTTTGTTTAGTTATTAGGGATATTTTGGGTAAAAAGGGTGGACACCAAAAGGTCAGGAGTTCCCATATATAATAGAGATACTAACTTAGCTTATTTTATCAAATACTGGATTTTATTTTATTTCAAATATATTAGAGATGTGATTAAATTAATTAATTTATTTTTAGATAATTTATTAAGCTAATTATTAATGTTAATGAAGTTTAAATTTTCTGGATATTACACAATGGCTCAAAATAACTAAAACTCCATTGAAAATAACAAGAATTAAATGTTTACTAACATAAACCTCATGCCTTGTGATCAATGGAGGAGTTAATAGTTCTGTGACACCGTCTAAAGGTCTCCGCCAAGGAGATCCCCTCTCTCCATACCTTTTCATTTTGGTTGCTGATTTTTTTTTGGAATGATACAGAATAATGTACAAGAGTTATTACATGCATGGAGAGAAAGTGAGCCGTAACGGACCTCAAATCTTACATATTTTATTTGCAGATGACTAGGGCCAACTGACAGGATTGTTCAATTGTCGTTAATATTCTCAACCCCTATGAAGCATCATTAGGGTGGAAAATCAATTACGACAAGTTGGATGTTTCTTTTTGTAGAGGGGTGACCACAGCGTAGAGGAAAGACTTGATGACGATTCTGAACATGAGTCAATTTGATAAATGTAAGAAATATCTAGGCATTCCAACTGTTGTGGGGAGATCGAAGAAAATTGTATTTAGTGCACTAGTAGATGGAATATGGAAGAAATTGCAAGGTGGAAAGAGAAGTTTTTGTCCTAAGTTGGAAAGGAAGTGCTCCTTAAATCAGTTGTTCAAGCCATTCCGGCTTATCTCATGGATGTGTACAAGCTTCCAGTCTCGACCATTCAGAATATACACTCGGCGATGGCTTCTGGTGGGGGTAAAATGGGACCCAACGGAGATTGCATTTGAAAAGACCTTTTAGTGACGTGGCATGGGGTTCAAATACCTTTCAGTTTTTAACGATCGCTCTCCTAGACCGTCATGCTTGGCGTCGCATTTGAGCTCATGAGTCGTGAATAGGTCGAGTGATGAAAGCCAAATATTACCCCAACTGCTCGTTTCTTGAAGCCTCATTAGGTTATCCATCTAGTTATTCCTCTAAAAGTGTGTGGAGTTCCAACGCACACTACTACATTTAAAGCCTAATGCAACGCCTAAAATTCGTTGCATTAGAGCCAAATACCGTTGCAGTAGGCCTAATGCAACGACTCCCAACCGTTGCATTTGAAGGCGTTGCTATAGGTCTAATGCAACGACCTTTTGGACCTATTGCAACGGCTTCCACAAAGCCGTTGCAATAGGTGTAAAGAGTCGTTGCGTCATCTATAAGGTCTATTGCAATGCCTCTATATCTATTGCAACGCCATTCGATAGCTATTGCAACGACCCTACTACTCATATTGTGTCCCATTTTGGCTTCTATAGCAACGCCTCCCCTATATATTGCAACACTATCACATAGCTATTGCAACGCCTTTATATGGAATATTATGCCTCATTTTAACACCTATTGAAACGCCTCCATAGCCAATGCAGTTGTAACATTGTAATAGCCTAGTAGTAGTTGTAGATTAATATATATAAAACTATATATTTATAAATTTAATTTGAAATTTTATATCCTAAAGAAAATTTATGCGTACATTATTCATGCCAATGGGTAAACTTACAATATATATAATTATACATCTATTAACTAATAAAACTAAACAAAATTCGCAATAGAACTTCTACATACTAAAAGGCTCTAATAAATCAATGTGTATCCAAAGTGCTTCCATGCCTTCCAATTAATAAGCAACTCGTTTATTGAACATGGCGTTCAATTTCTTGTTTTGGGACCACCTACAAATTCAAACATATATAATTAAATTAATCAAAAATCAAACATTTCTAATTGATTACCAAACATAGAGTTTAAATAACAAATAGATATACATTTAAAAAAAACAAATAGATATATGCAGGGCATAGTTTGCTACATAAAGACAACCATCACCAACAATGAGCTTTCAAAGTTATAAGAACTACCACATCTAACCTTCGCTTTCCTAGTTGAAGACATTCTGATCAATGAACCATCCATCAACTTACTGATCTTTCTAGAGGAACTATAGGAGTAGCGTTCATCGACGATGCAGTTTGATTTGGCAAATAAATCCAGTTTGACAAGCTACAACTAACAGTCACGCTAGGAACTGCAAAGAGATCACAACAAAATTAATTTTTCACTACTAAAATTATATCAATATATAATAACAAAGATAACACTTCATTAGACAAGTGATGCTTGATCACATATCCCAACAGGCAGTAGCAACACAACAAAAAAAATCCTATCAAAGACAAACTAAATAAACAATGTGGTCGTGGTCATATGACTCGTATCTAGTAAAATGCTGCCTTCAAAGATATTGCTCCAGCTTTAATTAAAAGCTACTTTTGGCTTTAGCAACCAAGTTATATATCCAAATCATCCCCGATTTTCCTTAATAACATTATCAAAATAGAAGAGGAAGAGAGTACCTGTTAATTGCTTCTAGAATATGCATGACATTAGTACTATCTCTGTCATACAGCTACTGATCAAGACCAAAGGAGTAAAAAGATCAGTACTCTCACACATATACCAATAAAAGAACTTTCCCCTCTCACGTCGAGCACCATCAAAAAATACCATATCAAAAGATGACAATAAAAAAAGAGGACAAGAAATGAAAACGTTATAGCTGAAGCACTCACTTTTCGACATGCCTGAACTAAATTTGATTTTGGTACGAGAAAATTACCCCAAAGTTCCTGCTACAGGTTTTGCAGTGCATAGTTAAAGCACTCTGTGCAAGGAAGACATTACTGAAGTACAGCTTGAGCAACATCTCTTTTACAACACTACAAATGCCATAGAAGTAAGCCTGTTGGATGCACGGGATGTCAATGGCAGAGAGCAGTAGAATAGAAAAATACGAACTGACTAAAAAAGCAGTGGACAACAAAATTACATTACTGATGGCTACTAAACTCGAAGAAAAGTAGTGTCAGAATCATGACATCACTTGAGAGCACAAGTGATTCAGCTGCAAAGGCAAATAGAATCAGATTAGTGATAATAAATTTCAAGTTACAAGATTGAACTAAATATACATGATCACAAAAATATCTAGGAAATCGTGTGCCTCTTTAGGATCTCTGCGGAATTGGTAGAGTATTTGAAGATTTTAAGAACACAAATTACTAGGCTACTTTAAGCTATAAGAAGGAAGTGTTTAGCAAGAAAACATGGTGTTTATTGCTTTTTGGGTGTTTTTTGGGTGGATACAAGGATTCACTCTGCTTACAACTGATGCAGAGTGAAGGGTTTTATAATAAAACTAGAAAGGAACTATTTCTAAAGCAGAGGGGTGACTCACCCTTGCTTTTACAAAGATTCCTTTGCTTTTCTAAAAGCAATGGTTCTGGTTTAAAGTACTTTTTAGAAAGCATAAAAACGTGTTTGCTGTTACAGAAAAGCTAAATGGATGATGACTCATCATCCATTAATACAGTGTAAACTAATAAGAGACTAATCGTACGGATCTCGTCCCTGTAGATCTATGTCTGTATCTCCATCTTCATCACTAGGATATTGTTCAGACATTTCAACATCTTCTAATGGTTCTCCATATGGAGGTATGTTGAGCTTGATAGTTGATGGCCCCCATATCTTAAAATATGGTCCTTCTGCTAAGAGATTACTGTGACGCCAGTTGGAATTTTTTGATGGCTTTTGCTGCATAAGCCATTTGTATAATTCTGGCTTATTAATATACTAGAAATTTTGAGGAGTGCTGTTGTAAACTATAAACAATGGATCAATATGATACTGTTGGTATGCTGGTCGTTGGTGTAGACCTTCTACCTTGGGTATAGTGCTGATGACTTGGACTACACTTGATCCGATTGTCATGTTAGGTTCTCCTATGTTGCAGTATTGTAGACAATAGGTGAGTCGTTCACCTAGTCCTGCTGGGATATCACTGTTATTTTTGTAGTAGAGAAGATTGAGCATCCCATGGTCTAACAGATCAATTATCTCTGCTCTGCTTAAGTTGGTGCTGTATAGTCTAATATCTGCCTTGAAAAGACCTGTATAAACTATTTCCGCTGCATTTACTTCTTGACTCATTATTGTCAAGATTTCTTGCTGGACCTCTACACCTTGGATTTTTCTTTCATTGATTGGTTCTCCAAAGTGTATTCCTACTAACTTCTTCTGAAGGTTGATCATGTGTTGTATTACACCATTTTCAACCTTTTCTGCTATGATTTCTACCACATCTGATCCACCATCTTTCTCTAGTAGTTGTTGTAATGTTTCCTGTGTTTTGAGTTTGAGTCTGGGTTTAAGGTAGTGGAAAGGAATATTCTTATGTGGTGTTAATCCTTTTTTAATAAAGGAAGTGGAATATGTAGCTAGCTGAGTTTTAAGATTGCTATTTTGTTCTGATAATTCTGTGAGCTCTTGTCTAAGCTGATGCAGCTCTGTTATAAGATTACAATTGTGTTTTCCAATAAGGTTAATTGTATTGGCCTTATAAGCACATTCTTGTTGTAATTCTCTCATCTCTTTCTGTAACTTAAAGAACTGATCATTTATGGCCATATTAGGGCTAGGCTGTACTAATTTTTGTGAGTAGGTTGGAGGGTAAAGACCTCTGCTGTAAGTAGGATCTGGAACAGGGGTTCCAGGCTGTGAAGAGGAGGGATTTAATTCTCCTCTTTGTACTGAGTTTAAGGTGCTATCAACACCTTTATCTGCTATAAAGAAATTTGGTCCTAATTTTAGTTTAGCAAAATCCATTGCTTCCCCAAAATTATGGAACCCTTTAAACAAGGGGGCTGGAAAACCCTCTATTTGTTGTAATACTTGGTGCCATGTGCGATAGACTCCAGGTCTTCGACCATGTACCACTGAATAAAAACTAAAATTCCTCGAAAGAGGTTTTTGCTGTATCTTATTAAAATAATAGGTAAGACAATTTAATGTCAATACCTTATGCTGTGTAGACTGCATGACCCATAAGTTATCACAGATAACTTGTTGTGTTTTGTCTAATGTTTCACCTTTCAAGGGTTTGAATCCCTTACTTGGTTCAACGCTGTATAATTTATTTTTCCCAAAGGAAAATTCTTCAATTTTTACCTCGATTGCTAGATGAGCTAGCGCTGTGTGTAGAACTGTTGGATTTAAGCTTATTAGCTTTATCCATTCTTCTTGTATGTATCTGTCAATTATCCGAGACAACACATCAGCTAGATTATTATTTATACCTTTGATGTGTTCAAACACTATCTGATAGCCTTTTCCTGCAATTAGATCTTGAAAGTTAATCCAACGTTTATTATTAACTTTCTTATTATTGTTGTTTTTAATAAATTTAACTATGGCTTCACAATCTGTTCTAACAGTAATTTCTCTATCTAGATGTATTTTAAATTTTTCTAGTGCGTTTATTACTGCTTGTATTTCATAATCTATTGAAGACCAATTAGTACTAGGTTTGAAGTTTCCACTTGCATAACCTGCTAATTCTTCTTCTATTTTAGGACTATATTTATTAGGTTTGGTTAGCAATACTGCTCCCCAACCTTCTTTGCTACCATCTGTTTCGATAATGAGATAGTCTGTGCTTAAGGGTAATTCTAATGGTTTAAGCGTTTTTACCTTTGCTTTGATTTTTAAAACTAACTGGACATCTTCTTGGTTAAAGTATTTTTGCCCATTTTTTGAAGTTTTGCCATATAATGGTCCTACTAGTTTTGATAAGTTTGGGATAAACTTTCTAGCATAATTTAATAGTCCTAAGAAAGCTTGAAGTTGTTTTCTGTCTTCCATTTTATCTGGGAATTCTAATATCTTTTTAGCAATGTGATCTTGTAATTGAATTTTTCCATTGCCAATTTCTAATCCTAGGAACTGTATCTTTTTCTTAAACAATTCCATTTTGGAATCAGCTATAACAATTCCTTCTCTTTCTATGATGCTGAACACTTCTTCTAAGTGTTTTGTGTGTTCCTGTATAGATTTTGAAGCAACTAAAATATCGTCAATATAAACAAAGCAAAAATTTAATTTTCCAAAGATGTTATCCATAAATCTCTGGAATATAGCTGGAGCATTTTTTAAACCAAATGAAAGAACTTTCCATTGAAAATGGCCTTCACTCGCAAATGAATGTTGTCCATGGTTTAAAACTGTCTGTTAATTTAATCTGGTTATATCCTGATTTTAGATCAAATTTACTAAATATATTTCTATCTTGGATTAAATTGATTAATGTATCCTTATTGGGTATACAGTAACCATCATCAACTAAATTATCATTTAGCCTTTTGTAGTTATATACTGTACGAGCTTTCCCTCGCTTAAGCTTACTGTGGTTTTGAACTATGAATGCTGCACTTCTATGAGGACTATTTGATTTTTCAATTAATCCTGCTTTGAGCATTTCATTTATTTGTTTTTTAAATTCTTCTTTTTCTTTAGGGGAATAATCTATATTAGCTGTAGTGATAGTTATATCTGGATTTTTCACTTGTTGATTAATAACTGTTTTAACTCTACATTTGCTAATGTCATTGGCAATTAAGTCTTTAGTTCTAAGTTTTTGAATTGTAGGATACATTCGAAGTTTGGTGTATATTACACCCTTTTCTAGTTCTCTAAACTATTCATATTGAAGGAAGCTTATTGCTTCTGATTCAGGCTGTAATTGATTTTCTTCTCCTAAAAAATCTAATTCCTTATTCTGTCCACCACGCTTTCGCAGCAACTCTGATTTTTGCTGATAATAACGTGTTGGTATATGGTAAATATTTTTACTGATGGTAATGCTATTCTGAGTAATAGAGATACTACCTTGTTGAGAAATTATAAAATTTAAGCCTAACAAGAAATGGGTTCTGGAATTATAGGCTGGTGAAATGTTTATTTGAGGTATGTCATATTTTTTACTATACCCTCCTGCAAAATCTTTAAATTGTATGGCTGTGGGTTTAATATAGTATTCTATTAAACATGTTTTCCCATCTGCTAAAATATTGGTGATAATATCTTTATGTTTTATTTTAAATTGAGCTGGTACTAAGTTTGTAGTGATCTGGCTCTTAGTGCACCCTGTATATACTATAGCATAAGTTTCAACTGTGGCTTGTTGGTCAAACCATAGCTTGCGTGCTACTTGTAAACCCCCGGCTAGTATATAGTGGGGTTTTAATGTAACTCATAGTCTCTTCTTCATTTTGAAGGGACCGCTCTATTTCTGGTGCTGGTGCTAAGGGTTGCTTTTCTTCTATTCTTTTAACCCTTCTAATAGTTTCTGCTACTTGTTCTTCTATAATTTCTATTCTATTAAGAATATTGGAACTATTCTCTCCAGTTTCAAAAGTTCTAGGGACTAGTTCTTCTACTGGTTTTTCTAGGCAATGTCTACAGGCTTCTAGAAAGCAAGTATTGCATTGGTATCTTAACTCTATTGCTGGAAACCATTGACATAAATGACATGGTTTATCTTCTGTTCCTCTTCTATGAACCCAATGGTGTTCACATTCTGTATTAGTCATAATATATTCTATTTCGGTTTCATCTTCTTCTATAAAACTATATACTGAGTCATCATCTGAGTAAGCATCTTTAATATTATCAAATCCTATTTTTTCTGCTTCTTCTACTAAGTATGATCGTTCTTGATTTTTATACTTTTTTGGACATGTTCTAGCAAAATGTCCTTCTCCACAAATAAAATATTGGCAACTCCTGTTTTTTGGTTTACTAAAATGGTGTCCTTTTTGAGGTTTGCCTTTCCCTTTCTCAAAATATTTAGATTTCCTAAAATTTTTCTTGTATTTGGGTTTATACCCATAATTCTGTGGTGCGTAAATGGCTCTTCTACAGAATGCATAAGATTGTCTCTTTACTTCTTGATTTGCCATTTCTTCTGTGCATTTATTTCTAAGGTATTGATATGTGTAAGCAATTCTAGGTCCTATTCCTAGGTTTTCTATTGTTCCATAGGCTTTTATCCAATCGTCATGAATTTGTTTTCCTAGAGTTCCTGGTAGTTTTTGGAAATATTTTTCTGCTAAGGAATCGTCTAAAGCTTTGTTTGTTAATGCTATGTTACGCATAAAATCTCTAGAGAATTCATTAATATAGTCAAATTTTGAAATTGACAGCTGTTCTAGATTCCTAATTGCTTGGTCTTGTTGAATTACAGTATCTGCTTGTGGTATCGTACCCATAACTATAAGTCTAATTACGTTTGTAAAGTTATTGGGGTTATTTCCCATTGCTTTTATGCTGTTCAGTTTGTCTGGATGTTTAGTCTTATATGCCATATACAGGCCATGAGCTGTTTCTCCTAAGAATGTTTCTAAGTATGCGAACATATCCATTTCTTCTTTGTTAGCTAGTTTTGCCCATTCCTGGATAATTAGTTGTTCCCAATTTTGTATAAGGGAGTTATACTGCTGGGGGGTTACATAATCTAGGTTTAACAATCTATGATTATAAGGGATGTTCTTATAAGGTTTTCCAAAGGATTTTAATCCTTCGTTAGCCGGATTATACTCCCTTGACTGTTTCCATAATGGTCTGTCTGTAGGTCCAATCATATATTCATCTGATGGGTTATAGACATCACCATATGAACTCTCTCCATTAGCCATAAAGGCTGCTTCGGTTTTATAGATACTATCTGGTCCTAATTTTCCTTCTTGAATTAAATCTATTTTTTCTATATGGTATTTTTTTTTTTTATTCTTCAGCTTCGGAATATGTCATTTCTAAGTCATTCATTAGTTCTATAGTAATATCGTCTAATACTTCTCTGATATTATATATTTGAAAATCCTTATTAAAAATTTCTTCTCTAGTTTTAGTCTGTATTTGACTAATAAGAACTTCTTGTTCTTCTTCTAGCTGATCTTCATTTATTCTAGTGTAACTTCCTAAGTCTATAAAATTATCCTCTGTATCACTTTCATCATAAGTAGGTGGTTCTTCTTCATTAAAAAGTGATATTTCTTTTAGTTTTTCTTCTAATTGTTTTTCTAGTTGATCAATTTCTCTTATCTTTCGACCTTCTTCTGTATATAACATAGCCCTAGTGTATCTATGACAATTTGTGAATAGGATATAGTTAAGTCTTTTACTAATATTATCCTTTTCTACTTTTGCTATATTTATTTTTCTTCTTAATTCTTCTAAATCTCTATAGCTATTTCACTTAGTTCGTGGTTTGCTAAGCTATATTCTGTATCATTCTCTTCAGTTTCTAAATCTAGATCTAATTTTTCATATTCTCCAAATCTAACTGAAAGTCTTCCTTTGCTATCTTTATACATAGAACTACTTTGTGGGACTAAAAGACTGTTCTCGTTTTTTTGAAATAATTCTGAGAGTTTCCATTCTTCTCCTGCTAAGATTTCTTTATCTATCACTGTTGGTTCTATCATTTTTATCCCTTTGGACATCATAGTTTTAATAACTTTATCTACCTCTAACTTATAGTTTGTTGTAGTAGTTTTACTGAGTTTAGCTATAGTTCCTATTGTTACTGACAAGTTATTGCCTTTGTAACCTTCAAAACCCTTGGTTTTGACTATAATACTGAGGTTATTAATATCTTTTACCGATTTTAAAAGATCTGGAACACAGTAAAATAATCCTCTATTAGATGATAGATCTACTTCCATTCCTGATATAATAGCTAGATCAGGGTCTTTCCAACTATTGTCTACTATTAATAACAAGGCTTTAGTTCATGTTTCTTTTCTAATTAAGGCTTTAACTCCTATAATTATCATTCCTAGATGAAGATAATTGTGCTTTTTTGTTAGGGTTTGGACTGTCTGTGGTGTTATAAGTCCTATATCTTTAGATCCACTTAGTACGCTAATGGCTTCTTCTCTATATGTTCTAAATACCATGGTTGATCTGTCGAATATTCCTTGATTATATAGAATCTTTGGTTCTAACAATTTTACCCTATTATTCTTAAATCTTTCTAAGCTTTGCTCTATATCTATTAATTCTTCTAGTTAGGATATAGGTTCTTTCTTAGTTAGCCACTTAAAGGGACTAAATCGTTTATTAGTGTCTAATTCTTCTGTTGTCATTGTGCTTAGAGATCTATTTAAAGTTCTACTTGTTCCTGGGAAACTAGTCATTTTGATGGCTTTGATATAAAATATTTATACTCTGTTACTGGTTTAACCTTTTTAATTATTCCTTCTGGAGAAACACTAAGACTCTTAAACGCTTTAATTAAACTTTCTTCGTTTGAATCTGAAGTGTGTCCTTTGACACTTCTAAGTTCGTCTTTTAATTCTTTTATTTGTTCTTTTAGATCTAAAATTAATTCTGTTAAAATATTAAATCTAATAGTATTGTACTTATCCCCTTTTGTTGGTGGATTATAAGTTGCAAATTCGTTATCTGTAAAATCTAAATATTCTTTTGATTTCTTTTCAGCTGTTAAATAGTCATCTCTATTCTTTCGGGACATTAACCTATTACTAATTCTTTTACTTCTTGAAGCAAAGCTTCAACCTTACTTAATTTTTCTGTTGTTTGGTTTAAGATCTTTTTAGTCTCTAGTTCTATGAGTTTAGGCTTGTTTTGTTGTAAGTCAAAACTAAGCTGTCTAACCTCTTCCTTAGTGGGAGTTTTGTCTTTTAAGGTCTTAACTTCTTTGCTTAATAAGCTAATCTGTGATATTAGGAAATCGTTATTATTCTGGACTTCTTTTAGGAGTTTCTTATTGTCTATAAAAGCTCTGATTATTTTATCTAAAGATTCCTGATAAGTCTGCCTTTCTAGGTTTTCTGCTAGACTAATTAACAAGTCTGTTATGCTATTAAGGTGGGAACTGTCACTATGTAATTTATGATTAAACTTACTATCAAATCTACAAAGAAACTTGTTTTTACCAAGTGAAACAAAATGTCTATCTTTTGAGTGATAAGCAAGATCTAGGTATGCAATTGTCTTTAAATTTTCTTCAATGATTAAAACGTCTTATAGCTTTTTCACTATTCATTTAAGTTCTTTCTATCAATAAATACTCATAGATATTTATGACAAAGGTATGAAATTAAATAACAATGTTACCTTGAGACTGCCTACTATTTGCCGGCGACGTACTACACCCTGGTTTCCGTCCTGTGGCCTCGAACAATCTTTCAGCTAGAATCGTTACTTGCTCTGATACCAAATTAAAGAGGGGTGTGCCTCTTTAGGATCTCTACTTCAAAAGAGAGTAATCATGGACAACAGAAATATATGGAGAGTTTTTAGAAAGTATTCCAACAAGGGTCTTTCATCGGGTGCTCAAGTAAATTGCTCATCTCTTTCTGCCACCACGCTCCCTCAATGAAAGTGTTAAAGTCTCGCCATCTCCAACATTGTAATAAGCAAGTGTGAGATTGTCCTTGAGAAAACCAGCCTTTCCGCTTAATTTCTGTTTGTTTGCCGAAAGTTGAATTTCCCCGAATATTCCAATTTTTTAATACGAATTCAAAATTTCATCTCTAAACACATATAATTATGAACTAGAACAATTAATCAAAGGGAAAAGCACTATCATAGTACAAATATATGAACCTAATCAATAACTGAAATTGTTCTAATCACAAATGGTGATTCAAAATTGAAGCAGTCTTTCACTAAAGCTTGAATTTGTGTGCCAAATTGCAAAACTAAGTCCAATCCATTAAAGATTGGCAAAGTAAACAGGTTAATCAAGATAATCCAACCACTAACCAGAATGAATTATGCAAAAGCATACTTCAATTCTCCAAAAACGATCAATTGACACCCAAATCATTTCGTCAAGATAAAAATCTACATACAATCAGCGAGAAATATAAGCATAAATTTAACTCAATAATTTATAGTCCTCTTGGCTTTAATATGACATAAATCTAACTCAATAAGTTTGTCAAAATAACAGGTTTGATGGTAGATTTTAGAAAAAGGGAAATATATATAAAGAAAGACAGAGGGGATACTTTCATAGCATAAAAGCAAATTCCAACCTGCCAGGTTGAGACCAACTACCTAAGGATTGATCTGTGGAGCAACTACAATCCTCACTCTTCAGCCCTACGGCTCTACTAACTAAACCAGGATCAGCCCTTAGCTGAGGTAAAGACCAACCTCAGGAAGTAGAATGATCCACTATCAAGGTACACCAAAGAAGTGAGATCAGATCATTTTGTCGATTTTTTCTTTAGGAAACGGCAAAAATGCCTCCTTATTTAGACAGGAGAACCCTAAAAGACAACTATATAAGTCAAAGATCAAAAATACTTGCCCAAAGTCCTTTTGCTAATGTATGTTTAACCATCCTCAACTTATCACTCCCCTATACAACATCACCACTCTTCACATCCAATAAACATTCAATAAACTACTAGTCAAATTTCATGTACTCAATTTCAAACAATAACTCAAAAAATCAGAAAAAATAACTGACTGAAAGCAATTTAATCCACGGTATTTCGAACAAAAACCAGAAAATTAAATTCATTTACAGCTTATATGTCAGCTAAATTTCAGAAACTAAATCAATTATCAATTCACATGTTCTCCCCTAAATCGAAATAAAATGTAAACAACATATCAATAATTTTCGCGAAGGTAAGTTGACTATTAGGGTTAGAATTAAAATTCCGCTTCCATTAATTTGCACATCTTCTCCACAGCTAAACAATAATGAGAGAGAGAGAGAGAGAGAGAAAGACTTACATCGTTCGCTGGCGTGAGAAGACCCAGGAAAATATCACCGGTGGATGCTTCGGTTCGGCGGTGAGCAAGATATCAAGAGAGAGATCTGGCGGTGAGCAGCGAATTAGAACCAAGAGAGAGATTAGGCGGTTCGACGACTGAGAATTGGGCTTTAATTTGGTGTATGAGCGGGTTGTATGTTTGGTTTGAAATTTTCGGGAAATTTAAGGCGGGACAGGACTGTCGTTGCAATTGCTCTACCAATTGCAACGCAACGACACCTAATGCAACGCTTAGCTCAAACCCGTTGCAATAACTATACTTCTAGCGTGATATTATCAACTGTTGTTGCACTAGCCCCTCATATTGCAACGGTATTAAAGGTGTCGTTGCACTAGCCCATTTTAAGGGGTTGCATTTGATAAAAAATGTAGTAGTGACGCCGCCTTATTTAAGGAGGATAGTTTGGATGGTTGGCAATGGCTTGAATATTAACATTTAGAGAGATCCATTGGCTGTGGATGAGGAAGGAAGATTCATAACTAGTGATGAAGTGGAGGGGTTTACAAATGTAAGCGACGTGGTGGATATAGCGATATGGAGTGGAATATGGAGGTTTAAATGGGACTGTAATGCATGAGTGTAATACCCCGATTCCTAAGAGCATTTTATTTAGCGTTAACTATAATTATTAAGCTAATTATATTTTGAAAATTCTTATTTTATTTGAGTTGTAGTATGAATTTTTAATTTAGATGTTTGTAATGTGTTAACTAATTTAATTTTAGGAAAATTTGTCAAAAAAAACCTTTTAAAGGTTCAATTTTGCGAGAAAAAACCCGTTTAAAGCATTCTTTGCGAAAAAAAACCACAAACTTAATTTTTCTTGCAAGATGAAACCTAAACCCATTTTCCAGTGTGGTTTTTGAGATGCATAGGGGTGGTGCTGCAGTTAATGAAAATAGGGGGTTAAAGAAAGATAGAAGGGTCAGCATCGGAATTGAGAAAAAACACAGCGGAAAATGGGAATAGGTTTCTTCTTGCAAGAAAAATTAAGTTTGTGGTTTCTTTTCGCAAAGAATGCTTTATAAGTTTTTTTTTTGCAAAATTGAACCTTTAAAAGGTTTTTTTGGTAAATTTTCCTTCATTTTATTAGGAAAATACTTCCTCCGTAACAAAAAAAAATGCAACATTTGTCATTTTGGGCCGTTTCACAAAAAATGCAACAATTGAAAACTTACTAATTTTAGTAAAAAAAATTCAAAATATTTACAACAATGCCATTACTAAAAAAACCCTAAATTATCATTACCACTCCCTAACCCACACTACATTTCTAAACTAAATACACCCAACCCTTAATGATTCCCACCAAAATTAATCATCTAACCTACCAACCCCTCCTAAAATCATAAATTAAACCCCCTCCCTTCAACTACCCTCATCTCACATTTAAGATCTTCAATTAATTTCCCCCAACTTCCCATATTAGAACCCTAAAATCTTCCCCCCTTTTAAAACCCCCAAATTCTGATAAATGGGGAACCCTAAAACTTTCGTCTTCTCTTCTCCCTCGGTCGGCGAATTCTCTATCTCCTTCTCCTTTCCATCGCACAAATTTGTTGTTTCTCGTAATTTGTCGCTTAAAATGGTGAACCTTTAGCCCCTTAGAACAGTTCTTGCAATGGAAACAGATCCTGATAGGAAGAATCTGTTGAATCTCTGTATTCAACTTTTTGAAGCATCGCATTTTGTGCACTTCACTCGCATGTACGAAAGTGGCGAGGCTGCAGAACGCATGAGTCCCAAAGCGGTTGCGGCTTTGGGGGTTGCCGTTGAAAGCATTAAAGAGGCGAAGATGTTTGAGTGGAGTGTGGTTTGCGGTTTGCCTGCAGGGGGTCAGTCGGAATTTGAGTTTAGGGAACGCAGATCTGGGGGAAAAGGCAAGAAAGCGAAAGTTGAGTCCCCAAAACCGACGCCAAATCGTTTTTCTAAGTGTTCGTACTTGAGGAAAACAAGAGGGGTTGGGGTGAAAATTGCTGAACCGTCTTCACCGGTTAAGGAGAAGGAAAAGGTGAAAATTTTGGAATCAAGTGACGATTCCTCCGTTCAAAGTATGGGTTGTACGGCTACATCTGATTATGTGGGTTCCGATTCTGATGGTTATGGAGGTCATGTTCCTGTTTATATTTTGTCATCTGATTCTGAGTCCCCCAACAAATCAGAGACCATCTGATTTACTTTGCTAGAGGAACCCATCTAAGTTTAAGGCTGATCTATAACTTTTGTCCTGTTTTTTGTTGTTTTTGTTGGTTTTTTTTTTGTGAATTCTTGTTTCTAATATTTGCATGGTGGTTGTCATGTGTTGGGTTGCTGTGGGAATTATGTTTGGGTTGTTGTGGGAATTATGTTTGGGTTGCTTTGTGCTTACTTTGTTATTCCTGTTGGGTGTGTAGTTAATGGTGTTGGATTATTATTTGTTATGATGTTGGGATGATTTTTGTGGCTGTTGGATTCTTATTGGTGATGGTGTTGGATACATATTTGTTGGCGTTGGATTTGTAGTGGTGATGTTGTTGGATTCAGTTGTGTAGGTGTTGGATAGGATTGGAGGATGGAATTCGTTGGCTATTGGATTCATTTGGGTTCCTGTTGGATTATTATTGGTTCTTGTTGTTGCATTTTTGTTGTGACTGTTGGTTTGTATTGGTATGTTGGATATGTTTGTCATATGTTGGTGTTGGGGTTTGCTTTATTGTTGTCACTTTTGCATTTGTCCCTGTCCATTTGAATGAGTCCCTGCCCTTTGAGTTGGAGAAGCCATCGTTGGATGATGTTGTCTGTGTGTGCTTGTAAGAGTACAACTTCAATGACCATAGGGAGAGGTTTTGCACTTGGGTGTCCCTGTTCCTTTTGTTGGTTTGAGTCATTTATGTGTTAATGTCCAAGTGATGAAGGGACTCAACACAATTGGTTATGATGTTTGAATTGCTCCGTTTAAGACAATGGACATATGATGGTGTTACACCATTGACATTAGTCATTGTTTTCAACATTGAGGCAACATACATCATAAACTTATTTGTGAAAACTCTAAACCTGATGGACCTAAGGCTGTCAAATGATAAGACTTATGAAAACAGTAAGCTTGCATGTAATATGATTATATCAACACATTCTTTTCCAATCATTGAGTCCCAATAAGAAGTGGCAAACATTGACATAAGATAGCTTCCATTAAAGTTAAATTTTTACATTTAGGATCACCAAAATAAGTGCAACTAGTGACTGCCATCACATAAATACAAAAAGGACCTTCTAACCACTACAGTTAACTTAACAAAAAGGAATGTTTAACTAGAAGGCTTAAAATCTAGGTAAGTGAACAAAAAGGGGCTTACACATTTTAGCTTAACCTTCATCACAAGTGGTTAAAAGGGGAAGTCATGTTCATGCTTCATTTAATCTGCATCAACTTCTATGTCTTCTTCCATTGCTTCTGAAAAATCAGTTGTCACAACATTAAGATATGCAACAGCCTCATCAATGACTTCTTGTTCAACTTCAACATTCTCCTTTAGTAACCCCAACCTTTCCAACCTAGCCTTCCCCACATGTGGATTCTTGTAGTTGTTCCCTCCCTTGACCTTGAGAGCTTCTACCATTACATGTTGTAAATGTATCCATGTGTACCTAATCAGATTGGGATCAAAGTTTACAAAGGCTAGGTTGACTTGCTTAATCAACTCATCCACATTCTTAGGAAAGGGTTGGTATTGCAAACTTTGGAAAGCCCTAAAAAGAGCTAAATCTAGGATGTTGAAATCAGGAGACTGTGGTGGTTGGAAAATAAGGTGAATGTTAAACCCATTTTGGCTTGCTGCATTCTAAATTCTACATCTTCATCACTTAGGTGTGGCCTTGCATTGTCTTGTTGAATGAAGATGTCCCTGCATATCCCTTCTAGCCATTTACTCATGATGCTTGGTAGCACATTCCTGATCAACATATCTCTGATGACAGCCTTAGTAACATTTTGTATTGCCTTGGTCTCAAGTGTCCCAGCTTCTCTGTTTTTGCTTCTCTTCTTTGCTCTTTGCCTGAACACAAATGGGAAAATTCCAAATTTCCCATCATGTAGCATCACACCATGTTCATTAAAGAAGGGCCTTGATGTAACACCCATGAACATTGCCTTGATCCTGTACCTTTTTGACATGCATACTCTGTATGGATCAATTTCTGATGGTAGCAGATAAAACCTTCTCTTGTCAGGGTTTAAGTAAAACCATTTTTCATCAATATGAACAATGTTGTTCATAGGGATGAAGCATGGCTTGCTACCCTCTGTTGCATAGTCAATGTGCTTGAGTACCCACTGCATTCTCTCTATCTTATGCTTGTCTGTCACTACTGGGTCGTTGTTGCTTGTGTGGACCCTTAGCTTTCCTGCCTTCAGCAGCCTGAAAATCTTCATGTGTGAGCACTTTAAGTACCATGCGTATGCTCTGTAAGTACACCTCAGATGAAGGGGGGCTGATTGTAGCCAATGTTCATAAACTTCTTGTGCTTTCCTCCCTGACTTGCCCTTTTTTTTTTTACCTGACATCAATGGCTTCTCCTCTTGCTCTTTGTTTTTCTGCTTCTTTGAAAATTCTGGATATTGTACTTTTATGCACACCAATTTCTTTAGCAACCCATGAAATTTTCCCCCATGGTAACTTTCCATTTTCCATCATACCTAGGAGTTGAAAACTGATGTAACCTCTTTGACTGTTTGTTAGATTTCCAAATTTTTTTCTTATAAATACATTGACCCACATTTCTTCTTCTGTAGGTGTAGGTGCTCCTAACCCTTCTTCATCAAGTAGCTGATCTATTCCAAAGAATGCATCTGCTTCATCCATTTTGGCTGTTTTTTGTGTTGCTAGGATGAGGGTGCTACTATTGTTGCTGTTTATTTTTTTGGGTTGCAAGAAGATGAAGAAGGTGTACAGTGTGTGCAGTGACTAGTTAGACAGTTAACTTAAGCCATGTGGGCTTATATTTTGTGTAATGAAACAATCATTTTCTTATGGGTTCCTCTCTTTATATAGAGGGATGTGCAATTAGGGGTGAAACAATGGCATTTGGTGGGAAACTTTGAATTGTTACTTAATGACTAAGGTCAAAAATTTGGGTACCTTCAATTTTTTCCTTGTTTTGGCTCCAAAAATGGCGCCTACATTTCAGCAGCCAAGAAGTTTGGCGCCCAAATGAGGATGTTATTCCTCCTACTACTGATCAGGAAAGGGAGGAAAAAAGGGTCAAGTATGGGCCCTTTTTTTCTCTCTCCTAAAAACGAAAAAGGCAAAAAATTTCTCCCCAAAATTTGCTCCTAAATGCCCCACATAGCCAACTAACCAAATGGTCCCTTCCTTTTTTCTCTCTCCTACTTTTTACTAATTCACCCACTAACTACAATTACCAAATTTTGGCTAGGAGTCCGTGTCCATCCCAAATGTTGCAATATTTTTGTTACGGAGGAAGTATTATTTAATATATTTTGGGTTTTTAGCTATTTAAAATATGTTCAATGGAATTTGGCCTAAGTAGGAAACTAAAGTTGATTTCTCTCCTAACACCTTTCTCTCTCCTGATTCTTGATTCCCCTACTTCTCTCTCAAACCCGATCTCCCTCTTCTACCTCTCGCGGCTCCGCGCCACCACAACCAGCCTGCTCGCGTTGAACCACCACAGCCGCTCCGATCTATTTTCCATTTCCCCTGCTGATTCGTTGGTGGTACTACCCCTTCCTCCTAATTCTACTTTCTTCTCTCTGTATTTGCAATGCTTTAATGCTTATAATTGATAAATTCTAAAACTTGAGTTAATTAAATTGCTTGATGATATGACCGATTGCTTGATGTATTCTAGTCCTTGCTGCTTGAATTTTGGGATTGAAATGTATAAGCTCCTGGTTCATATAAACTTTGGTCATGACTAAAAAGAGCTCAAGTGCAAACTTTAGTTTTAGGAAAATATAAAATCAAGTGAGGGTTTGTGTATATTATCTCTTAGATTATATATGTTGGTTATTAAGCCAAGTAAGATGTGGAGTTGTCTAAAGTTACGTTGATTCAAATGTTTTATGATTATATATAGGAAAATTTGCCAAACAAAACCTTTTAAAGGTTCAGTTTTGCGAAAAAAACCTTATAAAGCATTCTTTGCGAAAACAAACCAAAAAGTAAATTATTTTTGCAAGATAAAACCTAATCTCATTTTCCGATATTGACCATAGACTTTCCGGCGTTGACCACTTCTATTTCCCTTCCTCCTCCACAATCACCACCTAGCCACCACTACCAACACTTGCCGCGCCCCCCCACCCACCCCTCGTAGCCCCCACTTCACCCCCCACCAGCAGCCCCCAACCCCTCCCTCCACCCCCTCAGCGGGAGGGGGTGGGTGGGCCGGCGGGCAGTGGTGGTAGTGGTGGCTACGTGGTGATTATGGAGGAAGAAGGGAAATAGAAGTGGTCAACGCCAGAATTGAGATGGTCAACGCCGAAAAATGGTCTCAGGTTTCATCTTGCAAAAATAATTAACTTTTTGGTTTGTTTTCTCAAAGAATGCTTTATAAGGTTTTTTTTTCGCAAAATGAACTCGTAAAAGGTTTTTTTTGGCAAATTTTCCTTATATATATATATATAGCGTGTAAGAGTTAGTTTTTAAATTCTGATTTGAAGGGTTTTGTATTAAGTGATCCTTGTTAATATTGAAAAGATGATTTAAATGCCAGATAGACTTGGTATGGATAAAATTAAGTCCATTGGTTTACTTGACTTAAGTAATCTGGTTATCGGCTTTAGATGGTGGTTTATTGGGTTTTGGAAAAGTGATATACTTGTATTATAGTAAGAACCACAACTATAAGTTGCTAGGTTGCCAAAGTCTTTATTATGGTAATAAGCCAATAATATGTTGTCGGTATGACAAGGTCCTAATTATGATTAGAATAATCTTTTAAATTTGTTGAAGTATGGATATAAGAAGATGTTTAATTAGACGAAAGTCTTAAATAAGGCGTGTTCATGAATACGTAGTTTCTAAAAAGGGTATACAATATGATTGGAGTTGTGTTATGGTGTCATGGAGAAGAATCACTTAACTAGACGCTGGAAGTTGATAGCTTAGTTAGTCTCCTCACAAAAAGTTAGAAAAAGGGATTAACTACTTATCACTGGTATTAAGGAGGATATTGAAGATAGTATGACTTCTGTTTGCAATGGATCTCGGGATATGCAATGTTACTATGACGTATGCTCATGAAATTCCGATTATGCCAAAGTATGCTTATGGTTTCCGAAATGATATGAAAGTATGATGATAATGATGACGATGATTATGATGACAATTCTGTTGTATTCTGGAAAACACTTAAAGTTATGAGATATGTTTACAAATGTCCGATTATGCAAGAATATATGCAAAAATATATGTTATAATCACTCTGAAATGATTTGAAGGTGTGGAAAGTAACATTTATGTTTTATGATCATGTTAATACCATGCTTTTGTATATGGATTGCGGGACATAAGATGTTTTATGATGATTATGATGATATGATATAATGTCATAAAACGACGATGTTATGAAAGTACGATGTTATGATATGAATGGAATGAAAGGAATATAATTACTCATGATGATTATGATATGCTTAAAAGAAAGAAAATATGATAAATTCAAGTGAAAGACGGTTATTGGCAGTATTATGTGTGTGGGCAGCGCAAGTGTCACCTTTGTTGTGACCGCCCTTCTGGTTAATGATTGGGCACCGAAAGTGTCACCTTTGTCGTGACCGCCTTTCTGTGGGCACAACAAGTGTCACCTATGTTGTGACCGCCCTTCTGTCAATGATGTAGGCACCAAAAGTGTCACCTATGTTGTGGTCGCCTTTCTGTATGTTCTTGGGAGACGTCTCTGGTTCATAATCTGGGCATCGAAAGTGTCACCTATGTTGTGGCCGCCTTTCTGTATGTTCCGGGGAGACGTCTCTGGTTCATAATATGGGCTTCAGAAGTGTCACCTTTGTTGTGGCCACCTTTCTGTTGGGCACCGAAAGTGTCACCTATGTTGTGGCCGCCTTTCTGTAAGTTATGGGAAGACGTTCCTTCCGTTATACTTGCCAAGCTACCACTATGATTTAAGTAAGAAGGAAAGACAATGATGAAGCATATGATATGATTATGAAAGTTTTCTGACAGTGATTATGTTAATGAAAGATGATAATGATTTATGATCTCCTGTATGATTCAAACTACATGTTCTATAAATTTCTGATGATATGAAAGTATGTCTTCTGCTCTGATATGAAATAACTATGATGTTACGGCTCTGCTATGATTTCTGAAAGTACTTAAAAGTCATGAAACATGGTGAGTAATGTGAATATTATTGTGATATGGTTATGAATGATGTGAACATGTTGATTACGTGAGAGTCGTAGACACCAAATGTGTTAAAAATGTTTTATGGGTTAGTACTCAGCATTGTTTGTCAATGTTTTGTTTTGTCACTACTGTGGCCTGTCACTTGGTGGGTGGCAATGTTACAATGATTTCAGGTTGAGGTTCTGGAGCATCTTTCCCCAAGATAGAAGCAATTACGTGCTAAGAGTGCAGTTATGTTTTACGTTTCTTTTGAGGCGATAACGTCCCATATTGTAATAATTAGTCTTAATAGTTTAAGTTTTATTTCTGTTTCCTGGATGAGCGACAGTGCTCTTGATTCTCTCCTGTTGTTGCTCCGCGAAAGCATTGAGTTCTGGATTTGGGATAATTTTATTGTAACAGGTTTCCCAAACATTTTCCCAATTTAGGTTGCCCAATTTACAAAGGAAACTCTGCCGAAAGTCAACAACATAACCAACCAACAAAAGCCATAGTCAAACTTAAAACCAAAGTCAATTATGAAAAGTATAAACTCAAAAGTATTATAAATAAACTATATAATTTCTCCAATCCCGAATCCAATGATGCATCATCTTCAAACCTGTAGATGGACAATGCACTATTGATCCCTAGAGACTGCTCACCAAAATGGGTCATCATAGGATCAATAAAGCATAGCCATGATCAACATACACAAACAAAAGCACGTAATCAGCAAAGTTGAGTACTACATACTAAATAAATAAACAATCCTAACATGACACTAATAAATAGTAAATAGGAATAGATAATAACATAATAACTTGCAGATAACTTTTACTGAACTAAACTTTAACAACATTCTTATTACTTTAAATGTAATAGTCAATGGACCGAGTTGTCTAACTACAACCAGCCTTCCCTTTGGAAGACGAAATACGGGCGCGACTCTGTATTCCCATGACCTACGATATCGAGGACCCTTTAAAATAAAAATAGGACACGGTGATCAATCCGGTCCTGCATCAAGCCATGGGCTACCACCATGTACTCCAATTCCTAATTGTCCAACACTTCAGGCGTGCACCAAGTACTCTAAAGCTATTGCTATCCAAGTTTCACTTTACATGATTAACCAGTTATTACTTGTTATGACACACAAGTAAAACAAACATTATAATCACTCAACAATCATAACTTCCATTTTATCTTAGGTTTAGATAAGTGATCACACAACTTAACAACCCAAGATTAATTCCAACTTTAATCCAAACTTTCTTATTTATTGAACCTAGCCAACAACCGAAGTACCTTTCATAGATATAAAATATCAACTTACCAAATAAAGCCCTCGGTCCTTATAAAGCAGTGAAATACTCAAAAGGGAACAAATGATCACTCATGATCCAAACCAATATATATATATTAAGGGTCTGTTTCTCCCCAACTTATTTTCAGTTCAATTCGGTTCGCTTTAGTTCGGTTCCGTTCCTAAATGATAATCATTACTATTAATTAGTTATAATTTAATCTCAGCCCACCCACCCAATTCAATTCGCCGGCCCTGGGTTCAATTCATTCCGCTCAGTTCGGTTCCATTGTTTTATGCCAAGAGAATAGGCCCTAATTCCCCCATGTGAATTAATAAAATAAAGTTCCCAACCATATGCTTGCATCAATCTTCCATACAAACATAATATAAATCTCATAATCAACATGTTTACACAACGGCATAAATCATGCAAATCCAACATAATAGAAATCATATATGAACTCAACATAGTTCCTATACATGATACGTACCTTGTGTAGACAAAATTCGAGGCTACTTTAACAAGCTTAAAAGTCGCCTGTAGAGAATTCCTCCGCCTAAAACAAACCAATATAAATTCACAATCAATCGTTTATGAATTTACAAAGCACTACTAAAATACTTTAAACTCTTCTTAAACATGTTTAAAAACCTTTCCCAACCTAAAACTTGATTACCAAACCTCCTAGTATAGTACTACTACACTAGTGGTTAAAATTCATCATAAAACTCCATAATAATACTCCCTTTAAATTTCCAGCAATATATTATATGTTAAAACTCCCTTAAAACATATTCAAACATATTTAAAATCATAAAGATAATAAATTTCATAACTTATAATAACTACTATGATTTTCCAACTTTCAAAACCCTAAAAATTCATGCTTTGATAATTAACAAACCAATTCAAACCTAATATGCAAATCTGAATTTTTATTTCTTCTATACATAACTTATATAAACTTAAATTCAATATTAAATCATCAAACTATAACTTTTAAACATAAACAAATTAAAAACAAATCTTAAAAATATAAACTTTGAATAAACTTGAGGGAGGAAGGAAAGTAATCAAACCAAATCAAAGGAAAGAGGGAGAAGGAAACCCGCGGCAGCCAAGAAGTAGGGCAGCTGGCGGCGGCGCACGGCCGGTGGTCGGGTCGCCCGCGAGCAATGGTCGGTACCGCCGGTGGGGCGCGAACCGGGAGGGAGAAGAAAACCTAGAGGAAAAAGGAACAAAGAAGAAAAGAAAAAGAGAGAAAAGAAATAGGGGGCCGAGAAATATGGGGAGGAAGGAGGAGAGAGAAAATACTTGTGTGGGAAAATTTGGGGTTAATATAGGTTCCCCTTGTGGGCTTAGGAATAGGTAATTGGGGGTCAAACTAGAAATCATTTTCCAAGTCTAAAGAGTGTTTGGGTTTCCAAACCCATTTAGGAGTCCTTTTCCAAATCCAAAAAGCATTTCAAACATTTCAAATATTTTTCGAATCATGACTTTAATAAAATATTTCTTTAAATTATTAAAATAATTCCTTTGACTTTCAAATAGTCGACCTTTGAAGAAATAAATCATTAAGAACTAAAATATACTTAAATATAAATAACTATACGTTAAAATATATTTATAAAATCCATAAATTTACTATGAGTTACAAATTTACTTAATAAAAAATGTATGGGAGTCGGGGAGTTACAATCGCGATAGGAGATGCATCCCAGCCATTCCCTTGAGTCGTTGAATACAATGTGATGATTACTTGAGCCGCTTCTCGGATGATGGCAATTATTCAGTTAAAACATCATATATGTTAGGGAAGGGGGGAATTTTGGATACTCATCACACGGCCTTTGTTGATATTTAGGGTATGGA